>CM017563.1:34274095-34769095 GCA_007844125.1 Sinonovacula constricta
TTGGCCAGAAAAACTAACCAGCAGCAGTTAAAACACCACGTCATAATCATAATAAAGGTTATGTAAAAAGTCGTTCATAAACATTTTGACAGTAGCAGTGTATAACTGCAGAACACATGCAACATATCAGGACTCAAGGCTGCGATAGAACAATCGGTTGTCATAAAACGGCTACTCTTGTTTGAATTTAAATAACCAAACATTTATGTTTTGGCCTTATTCACTAGCAAGCATATTAAAAATCGACAAATGTTCTTGTAAACCACAAACCATTTATGGCGAAGGTAAAGCAATGTTTCTGCAGAAGCAATTATGTCAATTTTCTTTTCATTGATACAGCTGTTTTCCTCACAAATGATTTGACACACACAAATTGTTTTTGCTTTGTATAAAATAAGCAGAGAAATAAAATGATTTTAATCATAGCATGTTTCGTCCATTTTGTTTCCACCATGACTTGTATTATTTGCATTTTTTTGTTATTAATGAGTTTATTAACTAATAAACTTCAATACATTCATCAGTTCTGGTAGCGTAGGAAGCAAGACATGCCAACGTTTTAACAATGGCTATTGGTAGCATATATCTGTTAATGTTCAGCCTATAGATCTGGCTATATGACTGTTGGGCCTAGTTTTGTATACGGTACCATGTCCGGTGTTACTGTTTTTATTACATGCACTGATACAATTATGGTCATATGGCAATGTCCAGGTAATTATTGGTGGAGGAAGAATACAGACG
This sequence comes from Sinonovacula constricta, assembly GCA_007844125.1. Classification (NCBI taxonomy): domain Eukaryota; kingdom Metazoa; phylum Mollusca; class Bivalvia; order Cardiida; family Solecurtidae; genus Sinonovacula; species Sinonovacula constricta. Next base: position 34,274,840 of record CM017563.1, read on the forward strand.
TATGTCTGGGTAGAAACACCGGTGCGACAGTTCGCATGTTAGCTGGAAAATCTTCCCATGTGAATAAGAATATATAAAAATATTAAAGTCCTATGAGCATTGCAACATATACCAATCTCTGAAAAGGCACAGGACACAGGTATGTCACATTCAAGCCAAGTGAAAAAGCAAGAACAAATTTGTGATGAGTCATTTAACGAAAAGAGCAAATCCGACAGTTACCGTCTTGGAACGGTCAGTCGGCAATATCGGCCTACTGGGGTGCTTAACCCGTTTTACTGAGCTATAATCTAGCACTTCCTGATGGGGGTTTCTCAAATGCAAACAATGAAAAGAAAACCGATCTATTTGAATACAAAATGTCTCAGCGCTGATGTTTTCTTTAATAAGTCATGACGAAAGTAGTGACGTCATTGAAAAATAATGTCACATAGTGTTCAGAAAAGTAATGAGGATTCATTTCCATTATAAAAGCTATCCAAAAATGGTTGATTATAAGTGAAATTAACTTTGAATCAAGAAGACAATGATCAGAGAAGAGTAAATGGTTGTAGCATCCTGTTCATGTGGATATGGAATTGAGGAACCAAAGTCCAATGTCCATCAAAGGAAATACACGTAACAATCCTTAAAGGATGAATGACAACATAGATTACATGCACGGGGAGACTTTTTACAACTGCCACACTGCACAAGTTAGATTGTTGTGATCATTAATAAGAATATATGAAAAGTCCTATGAGCATTGCAACATATACCAAACTCCGAAAAGGCACTGGACAAATGTTTTCACATGCAAACCAAGTAAAAGGCAAGAACAAATTTGTGATGAGTCATTTAACGAAAATAGCAAACACGACAGTTACCGCCTATGGCCTTCGTGGTTATATTTATACGCATATGAACTCGAAACCGTGATAAATTGGGCGTTAGATCACCCAAACTTGAAATCTATTGCCTAATTATCACAGTGAAAGGAGCTCTATATCTAATTCTACTGAACGTTTCCAGATGACTTATAGACTATTATTGAAATGTAAATTTCAACAAGCAAATATAAAACACTTTTATGTGAAAGTAAATTTATTTTGCAAAGTAATTGTGTACAAAGCTGTAACTAGTACAAAGAAAAGCAAAGACCCCCCCCCCCCCCCACAATTTTGTACTTATTAAGAAATCAATTTTGCTACGTAAAATATTATATATTATGAAAATTGCATGTTGACTAAAAAACAAATTCTGATCTTTAGATAGCCTTTGCCACATATTTTCTTCTCAAAATAATTGTCTGATTTTCACATGTATGCTACAACATACTTTCACATATTTTTTATTAAAAGTGTGATGAAAACAACGATTTTACTGTGTTGGTACATCTATGATGACCGTGTTTAAAATATGAAGTATATGCATCCCTTAAATTCAAAACAGCAGATTTAAATGTAATAAAACAGTTCAAGATATCCTTATGATCTTCATATAATATCATTAAAACACATGGTTTTGAAAGGAAAAAAAGCTTCAAAGTTTATGGGATAAAAACCAGTACCAAAAATATTTGCCTGTCTATTATGCCTTGATGCTAAAGAATACTAACAGAAGATGTTGGTGTTAAGTTATACACGTTCATATTTAAACAAGTCCTAATTAAGGTATAATTTAAAATCACCACAGTGTTTATATTTACACACGAATTGACAACAACGCTGTCTTCGTATCATTTAATCATATCATAGCGGATGGTTCTTCATACAACATCAACACATCTCGTTGTGCGTTATGCATTATGCAGCAAAGAACTCTTTAAAGACATCAGCAGCAGTCTCTTCCGTATAGTTCCTCACAATGAAGGAGGTCCCGTCGTCAGCTCTCCAACAATCATACGAGTTAGGCCTGGGAATAACAAGCAAATTAAGAAAATGAATTAAGTTTTAATTCAATTAGTGATAATTATTTTATGTTTTTCTATGTAAAATATTAATTATTATTACTTACATCCAGTAAGTATTATTATTATCATTGGATAACTGATGAATGAAGACAACATTCAATATCTGTGTAGGTTGGTATCTGTGATGCACAGCAACTCATTTGTCAAAGTGACTGAAGTTTAAGCTCCAAATCTGCCAACTGTTCGTTAACACCACAGAGCTTTAAATCAACTGTGGTGTTGTGTTCGTTATTCTGTACGCGCGCTTACAGTCCATTGTGTAGGACAGTTAGTCTTTTACACGTCTGGATAAAATTATACAGTAACAGGGGTGTACCTTGGCACGATATGATGTCTACGCATGAATGCTAAGCGGTCCGGTGGCATGCTGCCCGGGAAAAATCAGTATATAACTATCTTTTACGTAAAACTAGAAATGCATTTAATCATGATATACTTTTTTCAACTGAGAAGCTACAAAAACACAGACGCACATTATCTGATTATGACCGTTTATGTACATTTTGATCCACGCTTTTTATTAGTTTGGGTAATACATTCCTCGTTTTATTATTTTCATCTGTGTCTTGGAATGTCATGAATTGGAGAAATTGATGATTGCATTCCAGCCATTTTGAGAAATTTCAATAGATATATGGTACAAGTGGAAGAAGTCGAATTGATAAAAAGCAAAAGGAAAACCAATGATAATTTTGTTACGAATTGATGTCTGTCAGCTCAGTGATCAAACAAATGTTATTGCCTATACTATTACGTTATGCTAACAGCAATATATATGTATTGTCTGTCAATTAAATGCAGCAAATTTTGTATATCTAACGAAATATGACATATAAAGAGGTTAACGATGAACAAAATGTTACAATTCTGAACATACCCCTCGAGCAGATACTACCAAGTATGATCGTTCCGAGGATGAACTTATCTGAGATGTTCAGATTTTAATTATAACTGTACAAGTCTTGTCCCATACCAGATAAGCGGAGCTACAGAAAAGTTATACAGGAAACATGACAAAGTCCTATGAGCATTTGCAACATATACCAAAACCTGAAAAGGCACATGATAAAGGTATTCACATGCATGTCAAATATAACAATAAGAACAAATAGATTGTGGGTCATTAAACAAGAACAGAAAACCGTTAAAAAACCGTTACCGCCTTTGAACGGTTAATCGGCAAAAGGGACCTACTAGGGTGCTTAAACCGGGTTTTCAGAGCTCTAACCTCGCATTTCCTGAGGGTTTCATGACAGATGTGTTTGCCTTTTACACATGGCTTGCATGTAAACACATTTGTCCTGTGCTTTTTCAGATTTTGGTTCATTTTGAAAATCTCATAGGCCTTTGTCATATATTCTGATAATTGAAAGAACTTAATTTGAAGAAGAGCTGGACATCCAAGAGAGATTTCTCTCCCAATTTGAAGACACGTGTGTTTTGAATGCACCTCACATTTTTTTGCCACACTTAATCTTGGTGAGATGTACTATACAATGCAAGAAAAAAGAATAAATTTACAAACTTTTCTTAATGCCAGCCTCGGTCTCAGGCTGAACACGGAAGATACACAATACCCTCTTCCCCATTTCTCTGGCTCGGCCAATCTCGTAACCCACTCCTAGGGAAGGGTCTGTCACCTCAGCAACTACAACTAAATGAACAGCTCCATTTCAATAACAGCCATAATTTTTGTCTATTGAATAATGTTAAGCCGAGTATGATTAGTCGCTACTAAAACTCCAGCTTTCAGTAATATTAATTTCGAACAAATTAGGAGTTTTTACCACACATTTAAAAGCTTTTTAACCAGTTTTCTTTTTTTTAAATAGAACTTACCATCATCAAACGAATCGGACGTATTAAGTCGTATTTTACACTTTATTTCTTTCATTAAATGGTCTGTATTTTACATGACACTATCAGATTTTGACAAAATTACTTTTTAGGACAGTTTTAAAATTCAATTTCTATTTTATTGTACCGATAAAATGCAATAATAATGGATGACAGAAACAACAAGATACATGAACATTATTTTAAAAATGAGTGATAATTAGGACCAAAATCACAAAATAAGCGTTAGTGTCAATTTTCATTAAATGGTCCTAAAAATAAGTTGAAACGGGCATTGTCAGTTAAACTGTTATATGTTAAATGGAGTTAGTTTATCAAAATCCCGATAAGACTTATTAAAATCAAAGTCCCATATTTAATTTAAAAACCCTATGTTACCTATACCACATCCGATTTGCTAACTGGACTGTGATCACAATATGCAACACTATGCCAATATCTAATACAGGTAACACTATGCTAAAATGTTATATGTTGCTGCAAAAATTTATACTTTAGTTTACGTAAAGCCTGCTTATAACAACACCTCAATTGTTAGACTCTGCAATTCAGGAAATAGTTTGCTTAAATGTACTTTATTTCCAAATCTATAAATAAATACAAATGGGATTTCGGCTAGGAAAATTTATAGATGGCTGACCTGATTACACGGTTGATCGTGACAGGTGACCTCAAAAGTAAGTGTCCATGTGGTTTTCTTAGTAAAAACAGCTAATTATCCACATTGTCTACTATAGAAAATACGTTTTTGTAATGAAAAAGAGGTGTTACGCTTCACCTTTCTCATAGATGAAGGGCGCATATAAACAGTATTTCGCTTGATCTCAAAATAAGTTGTTTGAGTGCATGAGATAAATTGTTATAATTGTCAGAAAATACATTTAAACAATGTCAAGTATTGTTGTCTTGACACGGGCTAACTAAACCAGAAACACATCATAACATTAGCGAGGAGTAAACGAAAACTGTTATTATTTTACAATTTTCAAACTGCTTTTATGTATCTTCTGTCTATCAGTGGGTGTATAACTAAAATCTTTTTCTTTCTTTATTTTGTTTGGAAGTTTATATACTATACTCAGCCAAAAAAGAAACCTTACAGTGTATCTTTTTTTCTTTTTTTTCAGTAACCAGATATCCGAATCTGGAAATGATTGTTGGACATGTTAAAGACATGCATATCCAACACAGATAGCATTTTGTTTTATTGGTTATGTTTTAAATTTGTTTAAATACTGTTTTTTCTTCATAGGGGTCAAAATTAAATTTATCAGTTTTTAATTGGTGACATTGAAACATTTTATGACGGATGCCGACCATTTCATTTGCATTTGAATCATGTTTGAGTATTCTGTTTTTGAAATCAATATCTGTTATGTCCACCGTTTGCTCTAATCAGTGTACCTACCTGTCGACGCATCGAATTGGCGTAACGTTGTACGAGCCTATTGGGAAGGTTGTCCCATTCAATGATCAAGGCATTTGTCAACTGCTGGATATTTTGTGGAGCATGTATACTGCGAACGTTTCTGCCAAGCACGTCCCAGATATGCTCAATCGGATTCATATCTGGAGACATTGCTGGCCATTGCATAACGTTGACGTTGGATGCTGCCAAGTGAGCGCGTGTAATTCTTGCAGTGTGAGGACGGGCATTGTCATGTTGAAAAACAGCTGGAGCATTTCTCCTCAAGAAAGGAATAGCTTCTGCGTTTAGGACATTGTTGATGTATCTCTGGGCGTTTAAGTTGCCATGCAGAACAATATGCCTGGTTTTCTGTCCCCCCATTATCCCGCCCCAAACTATAACACCCCCGCCGCCAAAACGGTCATGTTGTCTTACACAGACTGGAGCGAACCGTTCACCTTTACGACGATAAACACGTACACGGCCGTTGGCATGGCTTAGATTAAACCGTGACTCGTCCGAAAACAAGACAGTGTTCCAGTCATGTCGACGCCAGTTGCAGTGCGCACATCCAAGGTGGGCGCGGCGATGGCGTAACGTAAGTATACCACCAGTATATGGACGTCGCGCTCTAATTGGGCGCCTTTGTGTGCGCAACCGATTGCGAATTGTCTGAGCACAGACGTTATACGCCGGTGCCGTCAACGTCGCGGGTGTGAACCTGTTACGTTAGTGCAATAGGACAATGGCGCGATCGTCCCTTTGGCTAGTTGCTCTTGGTCTACCCGACCTTGGACGATCGTGAACATCACCTGTATGCCTAAAACGCCTAACAAGATCATGAATTGTGGTACGGCTGCAATTAAACGTCCTAACGTCAACAAACGGAAACTCCACCCTGGATCATTCCAATAGCCCGATTTCTCTCGGCCTCTGACAATCGCGGCATTGTAAAACCTGTCAATTTGAGATGTGAATTTATCTGTGGCGCTTACTGAAAGACATGTACAGTGTTTTGTAACAATGACTATCGGTTTACCATACCGCGTGCACGAGGTTCACGTGCAAAAACTGAATTTTTACGCTCGTTTGAATACCACTGATACCATGAGTGCAATATGGTTAACGTGTAGAGGGAATCGGATAGTAAAATGTTCTGACACATACATGTTTTTTGAATTTAAATAAGATATATGAAAATATCTTAATATTAAAAGTGTAAGGTTTCTTTTTTTGGCTGAGTAATATTTTATACCTACCATCTATGCTTCCGTCACCCAAGCAATGTCTCTGTCATGTATCTCTTAGGTTCACGAAGGTGGTCTCTGAAGAAATACAGGCATATTTTGTTTGGAAATTTATATCAATGTAAAACAACAGGGTAACTAAAATCTTTTTTAAACCTTAAACTTTATTCAAACTCCGTACAATAAACAACATTTGTATAGTATAAAATTGATTGGTAGAATATATTTGTGATGATAATGTTACAATATCTGTCCTGTGGTCCTGTCGAGATGAGGCAATTTCAAGATCCTATTGAATGAATGAATGCATGAACGAATAAATAAATGAATAAATAAGTAAATAAATAAATAACGTTTTACTTTTCTTTCTTCATTTAAGGCCAAACATCTTTGACAGGACTTCTCCAGTACTTCTCCAACAGGTCCATCAACCATGCATACCGTGCTGTATCCTCATTACTTTGCTCCTGTTAATCTTGCAGCGAAATATATCTTCATTTTTTTTTCTGGAAGGATATAAATAACACATAATAATTTAGTAAATTATAAATGTCAGTAATCACTGAGTATGCTGGTCACATGTGTGCTTAAGGAAAAGTTGATACTTGGCTCGTCGGTCAAAAGAAATATTCTGATGTTGACTTTTTGACGGTAAGCGTACATGCAGTAAAAATCATTTGTAAAACGTTTTTTTTTTTTTTTGCAAATAATTGTCAAAGTGTAAAGACAAGCTTTTAAGTAGATAATTTTTTCGAAAAAATATTAATTTTGGTTTGTTTTGTCTACATATTGTGAGACCATTCAAGAAACCAAGTGAGGAATGACTATATTCTAATACCATTAGCTACCGTTGGAGTCAGATAGTTTTGTTAGTATATAAAAGTCCGACATGAAATCCTATTTATTTTAATGCAGTTTCATTACATACTATGAAATAAGTTTATTCGAAAGATACATTTAGTAGAATAACAACAAACCTTATCGGAAATTTTATATTGTATGCAATAAAAAACTGGAATTACATCTAACATATATAATAAATAAATGATATAAATCGGCGATCTTAATGGAGTTCAACTCACAGAAAAAAGTGTTAAAGTAACTTTGTCTCGATTCGGGCTTGTATTTTCCTGTAGATAAAATGCTATATTTAAAGGTCTTTGTTTTGATGTTAAACAATGAACGGGGTCAAGTATCGATAGGTCATGTTTGAATTGTTTTACATAAAACTGACTTACATTTTTTTAAATGAAAAAGTCTGGATACATCGTGCACATACTGCATTTTAGTCAGGTTATGCCATTGGTAATGTTTTACTCTAAATATGGCGGTGTTCTGGTTATTGTTTGTTTCTATCGTTGTATTGTAAATAATATTGGTTAGGCATATTTTTAAAAAGCGCATGCTGTGTATGCTTACGTAAAGCGAATATGTTTAAGGAAAGATGTGAGTAGTGTAGTGTGTTGGTAGCGTAACTGAAACGGTATACATTCAATTTTTTACGAAAACATTGATACATTCACTAATTTGATCTCAACCATTTCTTATAATTTCATTTCATTTGCTTCTGATAGTCTTGCATGCTATTTAGTCTCTGGTCAGTCTATGCCACTTAAAATTCTTCTGTATATCTCAACTCGGTCTACCCTGTTTGACTAGAGCAAGAAGGTATGGGAGCGTGGCGACCTGATTAGCATTGTTATGATATTACAAGTAAGCAACCTTTAGGTTGAACCTTGTCCTAATAAGGCGTGTAAGTGACCCCGACCGCGAAATGCGTCAACCTGTCCGTTTTTTGGCGCGTTACCTTATATAGATGACGGGAGCCATTAAAAAAAAGAAAGTACAGGACGGACTGACGCCTTTAAAGCCGCAAGAATGCCATAAGGGCGAGAGTGTGCGTCGTTTATTACGGTTATGGTTATGGATACGAAACGACAGCTTATTTAAAACGAAACAAAATCTAAATGCAGGTGTCTCGAATTTAACCAGTTTGAGTCCAAATATGAAACAGGGGGTGATCATAGAGACCAATGAATCGCTTCAAGATGATGTTGCATGAGTGACCACCAATGAGATACAAAGAAGGCTGTATAAAGGACAATGCATCTCTCACAGTCCAACTCTGATCACTATGGAACCGTCATACGATAATCAAGGCTTTTTAGCGAAAGTATTTGGGCGACTTGTCTATGGACGAAGTGTATCGCCAACAAGGTGGAAGGATAAAGTTTACGTCCACATCAACGAAACACTCCAAATTTTTGGAAAACGGACAGTTTGACAAAACCAAGGCGAGAATTATCTCATTGAAATGGAATGACGCCGTCGCGTCGAAAGACTGTCTTATTTAGCTAGGACCTTACGGCCGAACAAATAGAAGCAGAGCAGGTAAGTCTATTTTGTTTGTCTCTGACTATACCCTGTCCACTTCTGTTCCCACCTTTAAACAAATATGTTTTTGTTCGCTAAAGTCAAGCTCATACCTACTTCTAAAATCCGTATCATATGGGTGTTGTTGCTTTTCAGCTTACGGCAGCCCCAGCGCGAGGGCCCGAAATTGGGTCAGAAAAGTGTCAGTACAACAAGGAAATCATCCCCTCAGTTACATTTGGCTCTTCCACGGCGCGACAAGGTCAAACAACTAAACGTCGATATTTCGTCGGTACCAGCCTTATTGAGTTTAGAGCAAATAAAAATCGACTCGTTTAATATTGACGCATTTATTAATCATGGCTCAAAAACAAGTAGAGGAAAGTTGTTGGGAACGAGGTTTCGGGGATTGTACGTAGTGCAATGGGAAGGCAACCAAGTGTTATGTCAAATAGACGAACGGTTTTTCGCTTGTACATTCATTTTCAAAGGGGGGGGGGGGCAAGTGTATAATAAAATTTTGTATAAAAATGTGAAATGCTCAGATCACTGTAGCATAATTAACTCAGTGTTTAGAAACTCAAGAAGCGGTCTGCCCGTAGTTATGTTGTTACTGCGAAGAACAATTTGTGTCTGAGAAGAAGTGCAATCAACACGAACAACAGGGGCACATGCAAACCAGTGACACTTGCTTTTCACGCCGATATTAAAGAACGCAAGCGGGGCGTTCGTGTTTGAGAGCGCTGTGCATCACGAGAGCGTTTTACAAACGTGGTCTTGCGGATATGAGAAGCATTCTCTCGAGTGTAACCATAGTATCGCTGTTGGATTCGCACCTGTACTTCTTCTACACAAAAGAAAGTATGTGTCATTTGCCGGAGGTTTTAAGACAAAAATGTGATGGATGTACCTCTAGACTCTTTATCAGAATAGATCACACGTGCTTATCGTTGTGAAAAAGTCAACAGTTAAGCCTCTACTTCGGCGACATTCTCGCATTGTATGAATTCAAACGTAACTGTCCTGGACTGGCGCGAAAACGATGAAAACAACCGTCCTGGTAATATCGTATTAGGAAAATGGGATTTCAGGTATTAAGGACTTGATCAATTCTTTGTAAACAACATATGCGAAATAGACGAAAGCCATTGTTTAGACTGGGATTTTGGTGACAGCGCTTTCCGACGATGTGCCCATGGATGTATCCGATGGTTAATAACGAAAACATGCTAAAAAACTGTTGTCCCTCACGCAGTGCAAATTCCAATGTTACGAAAACACCAACACTGATCACTGATCAACAGTTATGTATACATTTTTATATGGTCATGGAGAGGGCATGTGGTATATGATACTGTGATTTAATAAATGTAAACTTACACTAATAACTTTGTCTTGTCTTTATAACCCGAGTAAGAGAAAACCAACCGTTTTGGTTACACTTTTTATTACCGGCCTACCGATAAAGATAAAATATACGTATTGTGGTGTGTAAGTAAGAATGAGTAATACAACAGCAAAACGAAAAAATATATGTACATTCATTTCGAATCAACCAGAATATACCTAAACATATAAAGTTTCGCGCAAAAACAATTGTTCTCACCGTCGTTATCAAATTCATACAACAAAATATATACAGCAAACCATGTCAAATAATGTAAAATGCGTTTTAACAATCCCGACTACAATTGTTCTGGCATATAGATTACGATAATGTCAAAGATGTACCACGTCTGGTTAAACATACAATCATGTGTACACAATGGGAAAAGACGTTCGGACATTAAGACGACAATATAACGATCATCCGCACACGTTCGTGTTGTCACTCTGAAGTCGTTTCAGCGTGGCGACTTAACCATGGTGTAAACAGAGGACTGTATACACCGGGATGCTGGCCGTAACTGTCGAAAACATTCCACTACATTGCCACGCACGAAAAACGCCAGCCAGCGTCGTCCCGGTTTCGTGCGAATGGTAGGTGGACAAAACATTTGGTAGTTGGTCCGCGGCAGACTCCTAATGCCCTAATAACTCATTATGTCCGCAACGCAGCATCGCACGAGATCATGCACTGCAATTGGGAGGAGTTCATGACTGTACGATAATGTCCCTCAATTGGTTGATTTCAAGTAGCCCGGTCCCTTGCTGTATACTATACAACTTATAGGTTTCTTAACGAAAAAAAAGGATATAAACTGGTTAAAATTTAATGAGAGACACTAGCAAGGTGTTTTAATAATAATAAAGAATAGCTGTAGAAAAAATGATGGTTGCTTCATAAACAACCATCCAATGGTCCCGAAAAGGGCTGTATAAATATGCCCTTTGATGATTTGATGGTGATAAATGCAAATACAAGAAAACGAAACGAACCTGAAAGTCCGGAGCTGAACTTGCACATCCAAGCGCACATTCCCATTCTTTAACAGGGAGAGATATTTGCTTTGATGCGAAAAGTTGGGCTCCAACTGGAAGACGAAGTGGTTGCTGCCGCCTATACAGTGTTCCTTATTCAACGCAATTCTTTCATTCTGACGCCACTTACCCGAACTTATTAAGAGATTGGTGTAAGCTCTAATGATGGCTGTTCTATCGGCCTTGTTAACCATTTTCAACGGGCTTCCACCAACCGGTAGCCCCTCGGCTTACAGCGCGAAGTTGGCGATACCGCAATTCTCAAAGTTGTAGGGATTGTTGATGTAATCTCAGTTCAACGCTTTGCTCTTGACAAGGTCGGTGATCACTTTCTCGGATTTTCGGACTTGGAACAGATTGTCCTAGTTGAAGGGACAATGCCCGTAGCCACACTCTGGAAACGACTCTCTACCTTCGTGTACGGATACAGAGCGTTCGGCTTCTCTAAGATCTTTGAATGTCCATAAAGAACGACGGGGTTCACTCTAATTTTTCTAGCAAGCAACGTAAATGTCCTCGATGCTGATCTTAAAGTGGGTACTCGCATCTTTTGCGATTAACCTGAAGCTAGGGGGACTTCTTAGATTTTAAGTTTCACGTCCGCTTGACTGAGTAGGTACCACCGATATATGTCAAAGAGGTCGTGGAATATGGGCCCTGTAACTTCAGCGTATTTGACGTTTAAATCAATTTCGCTTTCACGTCAACCCAGGTATTTGTTCATGATGGATCAGTGACTCCGGAGCTATCAACATCATCCATATGCCATCTCTGGGTTTTCACATGAGAGACCATGGCATATTAGACGTTATTTAAGAGCGTGCTATATAAGCTCTGTAAGGACAAGAACAGTTTTGCTGGGCCCACCGGCTATGCAGTCAGTTCGGTACCGTCGGATTTCTGGACGTTCAGCCTAACTTTGAGTTAAGAGTTCTTCAGATCAAAATAATCTGTCCAGTTTTGTCCGTTTATGCGAAATACGAATAGCCCATCGCCCGAAACCGCGGAAAGAGGTCAAATTTTTTTTTGTAACAGATCCCATTTACGCCTGGGTACCCGCTAAATCGAATAACTCCAGTCTCGATATAAGACCCTCTTTGAATTCTTCCTCCTTAAATACGGACATGGTTTACTCGATTTCAAAAATGTCACGTTGTCTTTTAAATGTCGACAATTCTTTTTCCCAACTACGCTTTTGCTTTTCTATAGGTTGGAAGAGGATGAAGCCACAATTCTGAAACTCTTTGATCTTCTCTCTCTAGTTCTGATTTCGCGTGAGCTGTTGTCTGTTCCGTCGGCAACACCGCTTCTGTGCCTTGGTTTATGTTGAACCCTTCTTCGATGCAGCAAATCTTATAGAACCAAGATCTTCATCATTGACACAAGAGTCGTACTTGGGTGGCCACCATATTCCGCGAACTAACAGCTACTTTGGACCCCCTCGTTTTCTAGATTGACATCTTTCTCCACCAAGTAGCGGTCTTGTCCATAAGCCTTTTTAGTTGATCCTGATAAAATGTGCCATGTACTTCTTCCCCGGCGTAATCTTTAAACTGATACTGCCTGATTTCTTCAGTCATGAAGCGATAATTCACCACAAAAAGTTCTCGCACCAGATTTTCAACTTTGCATTTAAAGTTAACGCATTTGCTCTTCCGGTTGAAGTCTTGGTGGAATGTTGTACTTGACACACACTGTGGTGATCCTTTGATAGATTGATGTACATGATGTTAAAACTATCCGTGATAAGTCGGAGGATATCTACGCATTGCCTCGTTTGTTTATTAGTCATGTATCGCACAAGTCTTCATCACCGTTGCCTTTGTTTGAATAAATATGTTAATTGGTGGGGGGACAAAAAACGTTAGGGAAATACTGTATAGCGGTATATGAGTTAAAACTGTAAGAAAGCTAGACTTAAATCACATTTGTCTTATAGTGAAGATTCTGATCAGGTGCAGAAGCTGTCTGATTTGGTTCTACACTGATTATTCAATGATATACCTGTGTAAATAGTGCGTGTAAACCAGAATAATGTCTGATTTTGGGAGGGTTTTGGATTTGCCGGCATTTTTGCCTATACTGTACAGCGACATTTCTATCATTATAGCACATGGGCACTTATGAGGTGCCCAGGGACTGAACCCGGCAGGTCTATTATACTGACACCGACGAGTCAGTCGTAATGCTGTCCCTTAAGCCCCGAGCATTAGGAGGGAAGCCACTACTACATACTTTAAAGTCTTTGGTTTGACCCGGTCGTGGATTTGAACCCGCGACCTCCCGATCCGCAAGCCGACGCTCTACCACTTGAGCTATTGCGGCCGGTCTGATTTGGATGTAAACTGTTTGTGACATTATTTATATTAAAGATAATATTTGATGGTAGAGACACTGTTTTGACACTAAACTTAACTGATTTCTTAAGACAGATATTAAGAGAAATAAAAGGAAGTTCTTTTATAAAATACTTTGTAAGAAAATTAATATATATTTAAAAAATGAAGAAGCTAAATGAAGATTTACCTTTGTAGCGTCTATCTACTCTTAATCTGATAACAAATTACTGAATTTCCTAAATCACAAACACCAAAGAACGAGCGGATTTTATTAATACAAAGTGACCGTCGTCAGCGTGTTTAGGCGAGAATGCGATTATCATCATAGGTTGATCCCAGTTTACCTTTCTATTGTTCGCTCACCTGTTATATCCGATGACATTTTGTAATTTAAACCCAGAAACCCAGATGATATTTTGTAATTTAAACCGCGATTACATTTCATACTAATGCTAAGTCGCCACTCTCCATTCCTATTGGCACTAGTCAAACAGTGTAGACCGAGTTGAGACCTACAGGAGAACTTTAAGAGGCATAGTCTGATCACGGACTAAACAGTTTGCAGGAATATCAGAAGCAAATGGAATGAATTATAAGAAATGGTGAAATCAAATTCGTCATTGCATCATTTATTGAAGGTATACCGTCTCAGTTAAGCCTAACAAGGACAAAGTCAACACAAAGTCGATCTAGAGCTACCTCAAGGGCACCTACATCGAAGACAAAGTCAACCACAACCATAAGTAGTGTGTTTAACCTACTGATGTGTCGCATATACATGTGGAAATGTGCATATGTGCCTTTTCAAATAATGCTTCTAATTTAGAAACTGTCCTCATTTTAATGGGTTTTTATTTCATATTAAGACATTATGCCAAGTCAGGTGTATTTTAAATGGTTATCGCTTAGAAATGTATTTAACACAATTAACCATGTTCTTTATTGTAAATGCCAGAAAAAATCTTAGTATACTAAAGTCCAATTGTCACTCTAGCATTATAAAGTATAGATAATTGATATTTATTCGTTATGAAACTCGGTCTGAACTATAACAAAGTTAGGTCAAAAAAGAAGTTCAACCAAGTAAAACTTTCATTTTACCTTCAAATACAGCTAAATTTGAGATAATGTAACGATTTATAACATTTTTATATTAAAAGCGAAAGGGGGTTTATATTTATATAAATGACGAAATATCTCAACAGTTGTGCATAAACTGCATTTTTAATAAGTCACTTTATTACCAGGAGTATATTATTAGTTTTTTTCCTTCTGCAGATTACGACGCAGAATAAAAAAAAATATTAATGTATGTTTGTAAAAATCATAGGTGCGCGTAAATTAGCACAGCCTTCGCCGTTCGACTTTGCCACTAGCTTAAAAGTCCGCTTGTCGTGCTAGAACCACATTCGGCACGTCTTTTAGCTTGGCTGTCAAAGTGACTCAGTAATATTTTGTCGTGCTGACACAACACAAAGCACGACATTCAGCTAACAATCACATTTACTAAGTAAAATGTCTCGGTGGCACAACGTTTGGCTCGATAATAAGCTTGACATTTAAATTCACGACGTGTTAATTTCTTACTGGCTAAACATTAGGAAGGACATTTAAGGTGACTAAGTCTGAATGTCAACCTGGTACAAAAATTGGCTCGACCTTTGGCACGACATTCAAAGTAACTTATTCTGACTGTCGGGCTGGTACATTCGCCGGAAGTCTGAATGTTGTTTTTACACAAGATTAGGCACGGAATTAAACTCAACATTCATATTAAGCAAGCTTGAATGTTTTGTTGTCTTAACAGTTAGCACATCTTTCAACTTAATATAACTGAGTTTAAAGACGTGTTGGCAAACATCGCGCACAAAACATCCAGCTTGACATTCAAAACCAGTTAGTAACGATGTCGCACTGGCAGATTTAAAGTGAATATGTTGAATGTCGTGCTGTCACGAGATTCGGCAGGACATTCAGCCCAGCAGTAAATTCAATAAGTGTGAATGTCGTGGAAGCACAACTTTCAGCACGCACGACATTCAGCTTGACATTAAGGTACTTAGTTTGAACGTTGTGCTGGCGCAACATTTGGCACAAAATTCATCAGAAGAGAACAGACTTTTATTAAGACTTGTACAAGGTACATCATCTTGGTTACAATGCAATTTCAAATATATATTGTCAACAAATTTTGCGGGTATAACAAAATAAAATAAACAAAAGGAAAAATAAGCAAAGGAAAAACAGGAAAGAAAATAAAATTAACGAAAAATGAATTACAGAAAAATTAAATTTGTATAATAAGGTGTTCTACCAGTTATGTATTAAATAAGAGAATGAACTTTCAGAAAATATAAAAGCACGTCAAAAAACTGATTACCTGTATATATTCATGTTTCTAGCGGTGTTATATTTTAGAGGAGTGTCCACCTACATGCCGTCCATACAATTAGCTTGGTGTGTTTTCAGATAAGGGAGACAACTCCAGTTTAAGAAAAATGAACGAGCAACAATAAATTTTAAAGGAATAATTATTTACAAATATATAACACAATTGGATGTTTGTCAGGCTATTATTAAAAGATTTGTTATACCAACAGGAAGATGAATTACATTTAATGAAATTCAGTAGTGGGTGTATGTGCCATTTTTGAAATACTTCGTGCTCTGACTAGATACTTGAGTCGAAGCTCCAGCTTACCTAACTAGCATGGATAGGTTCGTTAATGGGATTGGGTTTGAGTATCATGTACTATAATAACAATGGTACCATTTCCAATCTTGTGATATGTCAATTAATATAAACGTTGTGATTAAATTTCGTGCAGACAATGTGACCATATCATTAGGGGCAGGAGATTTAACCACTGGGTCCATCTGTCCTATTGTTCACCTGTCAAAGTGTTAAGAAGAGGTGACAACTTCCTTTGTCCTGATGTCAAAACGAAGAGTATAAGAACTATATTAGAACAATAATGACTCTTTAAATATATGTTAAAAGTGCTGAAAAGTTACTCTTAAAAATAGACATTCTTTGACAGTGTGCAGAAAACCCATTTATTTACTTAATATTTGGCCTAATTTTGACAGTTTCCAGCGTGCGTGCAGTGACGGCACCGGAATCACGTCCTCTCAAAATGGCCGATTGTTGTTGACATTGCAGTTAACTTTCGATTTAATTAGAGATTATTTTGTGTGTGTGTGTGTGTGCTAAAAAAATAAAACGAATTAACTAAATTGAAAAGGAAGTTATTTATACAGGTAAGTACATTTTATTAGAATTTCCGATAGATTATTTGTAAATTATCCGTGTCCCAATCGGATTGAGGTCACACTAGGATAACTTCTGTCACGCATTTAATTCTCAGGATTGAAAACAATCCGCCTCTGATTGTCAATCTTCAGGTGCAAATGTACGTATATTCTGTGATAAGCTACCGTCTCACTATCTGTCATTTAAAGCTACATACTAGGTAATATAGACACATATAATTTTAAAATTTTAATACTAAAGTCTTTTAAATAGTAAAGGAACTTCATAAATAAAATATATCCAAAAATGTTAATTAAATTTGCAAAATATATTACAGATTCTAATTTATGCATAAGTAGTGATTGTGAATGTTTAAAGATTTGGCTTGCATAAGAATTGCTGCTTATCAGTCGATTATGCCCCCTGCCCCATCTAAAACACAAATAAAGACATCGTTTTCGCTTGTAGGGTAATGGACCCGATAATTCAATTAACACATCAATTTAACGTTTAACGTTCGATATCTGCAATCAATTTATCTAAGAGCATTGCACAAAAGTAGTAATTTAGCGGTATTGAAAACAATATATGCAGATGCCAAAGTATGAGCTTAGAAGGAGTAAAAGCTGCCCGATAGGTGTACCTTTTACTGATTGCTTATTTACATAAAGACATAAAGACCTTTGAGTTCAAATGTAAATCTACTACAACATCGATTTTAAGATGTACTTACAGTTGTTGCAAGCGTTATAGCACACAGTCCTTTTCAGTTTTACACAATATTTCTCGTTCAGTTGGATTATTCGAGGCGTTTACCTATGATGTAACAATACCAGTTAGCATACATACAGTGTTCTCAGTTGTCGCTGTTTTGTTAACTGCTACCCGACTGGTCTCGGTGTACCTGTATCAGACGGATCGATAAATAGTTACCGGGGACCACCTATACAAATGCTATATAACGTATGAATCACGCCCTGAACATATACACAGATCAATGCAGAAATTATGTATTTTACCTACTGAACTATAGCTGCTTTTAAACGCTCATGACTTGTGTGGTTACGTTACAAGTACAAAGAAACCCTGTAAGAGCAATTAATAGATCTTACGAATACAAAAACACGGGCGCACACGCACCCCACTCCCCGAGAGCACACACCCACTTATATTTTGCTTCCACGCCTGTAAAATTTTTACTTGTTTTACTTGTTCTATTGTTCTATATACGTAAGTAAACGATATATGATCTACAGTTATTTTCAAATTTATGGCGTCATACTACAGCTGCAACGACAACTACTACTACTACTGATACAACAATAACAACAACAACAACACACCTACTACTACCACCAGTACTACTTCTGCTACTTCTACTTCAAGATAATTTATATAAATACTACCACTACTGCTGCTTCTGCTACTTCTACTACTACTACTACTACTACTACTACTACTACTACTACTACTACTACTACTACTACTACTTCCACTACTACCACTACTACTACAACAACTACAGCTACTACTACTACCACTACTACTACTTCTACACCACTACAACTTATATAATTACTACCACTACTGCTGCTACTTCTACTACTACCATCTACTACTACTATTCTTACTACTTTTACTACTACAAGAATAACTACTACTACAATTACTACTACTACTACAGCAACAACAACTACAAAAACAATTACTATAAGAACAACTACTGGAACAACGAAAACTACAACAATTACTATTAACACTACAACAACAACTACCTTTAACAAAAAACTGCTACAAGCATCAAATACTACAAAAACAACTATTACTACGACTACAACCATAACAACTACCACAACAACAACTACTACTACTATTACTACTACAGCAACAACAACTACTACAGCAACAAATTGTACCACTACAACAACAACTTCTACTACAACTACTACAAAACAGCGGCTATTTTTACTACTACTACAACTACAACAACTACTACTACTATAACAACAACTACAACTACTATTATTTTTACTTTAACGTTCATTGCAAAATAACAATTTAAAATCCTGCTTGGACTCCTTAAAATATATAGCAGACTTAATTATTTTAACAATAATATCACAATAACTACTACTGCAACAACTACAACTACTATAACAACAACTACAACTACTATTATTTTTACTTTAACGTTCATTGCAAAATAACAATTTAAAATCCTGCTTGGACTCCTTAAAATATATAGCAGACTTAATTATCTTAACAATAATATCACAATAACTACTACTGCAACAACTACAACTACTATAACAACAACTACAACTACTATTATTTTTACTTTAACGTTCATTGCAAAATAACAATTTAAAATCCTGCTTGGACTCCTTAAAATATATAGCAGACTTAATTATTTTAAAAATAATATCACTTAAATGATCACTTATTTCATATTCGCAAAGTCGCTTAAACATGTCTGAAACAACAACGGAAGTGACATTATCTAAGATGCGCATTTAACGTTTAAATGTAAGGAAGCGAGTGGGTATCTTTGTTTTAATTCATTGAAGCTCTTCGATTTGAATAGTTGTCTTTTTGTTATGTTTCAAAAAGTTAATAGTATCTGCCATACAGTGAAGCTCAAAATAACTTAGTATCTAATACACTTAAACATATAGTTTTAAACTACCGAAGTAATTCTTACGTTTGTTCATGTATAAATCCTGCAAACCTGAAAAATGAACATTAAGACATAAACATTATTGCTAAATATGCTCTAAAATTAGACAATATTTTTCCGCATAGGGTATTGAACACAAATGGCAGTATAAAGTCTCCTTATTTGCCATAATTTAAGCCTATTACACGAGGGTCTAGCTTGTTGTCCTTGCTGTCTACAAGTTAAAGGACCCGAGTCATCACACCCGAAATAATGGTATATCATCTCGCGGACAAAGATCTGCACCTCCAGGGCCATTGTCTACTGTTATGCGAAGTGAGCCGAGATCATCCGCGTCTGGATCACGCGAAAAGAAACCTTCATCAACCCAGGACATAAATGACGGAGGCATATTTAAGACATTGGGCACTCTTGAAAAGTGGCAAGTGAAAATACCAAGAAATAAACGACACATGAAGAAATGACGGTCTGCATCTTTGAGTGCTTCTCGTCCTAAATGCAACCCCAGCTCGCGACCACAGTCTGCCATGTCCAAAAATAGTGGCGGCAGACTGACGAAATTTGGATCAGGACAGTTATCGCGGAACTATACGTCCACTTTGCATCAGGTGTGAAACGACCTGAATTGGCAAGGAATCCCAGAAGAAATAACTTAATCGCTTCTCTTGCTAAGATAGCACAACTGGAAACTCGAAGTGCGTCTATACCGTCCTATCGCAAAAATGCAAAAACATTCAACGCCAGACAAGGGGTCAAAGGAACCACAACGTTTCTGCTATCAATACTGACACGAATCAAGTTGATACAAATAGAATAACAACTGCTATTTCTGTATATGGAAATGATTATGATAAAATCTAAACGAATGCATCACAAAAACCACAAACAGAAAGGGAACATAAAATACGTCGCGCAGTCCAATGAATAGTTCAGTAGTGAAAGAATATAAGTTACACACGTCAGTTACTTCAGACATCAAAGAGCGCCGTAAAGCTTGAGTAAGCTACAAATTGAAGCGAGCTTTTCCCGCTGTTCGTATGTAACAGGACTTTCCTCTATTGAATAATAATTCTTACTTCCCTTGTCGGTAGGTATTTAGTATGTAGTTCCTGCAGAAAACTTTTTAAACGTTTGAAAAATACAACTAAGCAAATTAAAAATAAGATTTATTATATTTCTTACATAAAGTATATGAAAATACCTTTCCGCTAAGGGAGATAACTTAAACGTTTCTTTCATTTCAAAAATTGTACTGAGACTGAGATATGTCTATCGTGTGGCACTATTTTACCAAATTTCAAATCATTAGGTACTAAGCTCTGTGCAATATAATACACAAATATAAATGTAATAATGATATTCAAATACTGGTAGCCAGTACAAAAAAAACAACAATAAATAACAAGTCTTCCGAGACCCGACAGCAAGGCATTCAACATGTCACTGAAGCACGAACGAGACGGACTGCTGGAAATGTCGGTTAAAGGATCTGAAGATGACCATCTTCGTCAACTGGAAAAATCGTCATATTTGTCGTCTGCTCAAACAGGATGGGGTACCGTACATGGAACAACACTTGTCCTCGGCGGTTTAAGCAAACGACCTTGACATTTTTCAGGAAATAGTTACCTTCTGCAAGTTAATGATAGCCGGTTTCCTGGGGTAGAGCAGATGAAGTTTGCGTTGTATTTAGAGAATGGAATGGTATTTCTGCAAAAAATGCATTATGCTTTGTGATAATGGTATTATGCTTTTTGACAATGACATCATGCTTTGTGACAATGCCATTATGCTATGTGGCAGTTGCTTCATGCCTGATTGCAATACCATTATGCCTTGAGGCAATGCCATTGTCCTTTGTGGCAAGTGGCAATGACATAGGCTGTTGTTCTTTCTGCATGGTCGGTTGATCTATTTATTTTATATGTTTGATATTAGTTGAAGTTCTCTGTCCAGTTCATCGAACTTATAACTAACGCCACTCGCGCCCATAATGCGATGACGAAGGCCAGTCACTAAGCACAATGCAATAAAGAAAGTTACAAGTCAGATTATGTTACGCCGCATTATGACAATAGGTGTCGCTTCCATAGCTTTCAGAAGAAATACATGTTTCCAATTGCACGGTTACCTCCACTTGTGAATGTGTTCGGCGAAAAAACATCAGAAATGTTAAGTTGATTTTTTTTTATTTATTTCAGTATAAAAATGCACAACAATAGCAGTTTGTTTTATTTATTCTTAAACATGTATTTAGTTAGTTTTTCTTACATTTCTGATCTTTTGCAGACGAACAAAGGGAAATCTGTTCCGCTAGCTGTCGCAGCGACACCTGTTGTCATAATGAAGCGTAATATTTGATTTACAACATTCTAGGGATTTTCAGATGAATTGTATAGAAGCATAAATTTCATTTTCTTTTAATTTCTTCATTCGTGGTCCTAAAATTAAAAGCTATATACCATTGGAAAGCTCCTGAAATTCATATTTTTAGAATGCAATATTTCCAAAATTGAAAAATACACAAAGAATTAATACACAGAAATAAATAAAAGTATTGACTTTCAGTTTCTTGGTTGTATTTGTTTACCTTTTAAACTATCATATAAATACAGTTTTTATATTAAAAATACTTCATAAAAGATGTTAAATTTGATATAAAATTCAATAGTCTGATAAATAACAACACAGTGGTGAATACAGCACATATTTCCCGATTTCGGCCTGCATTAGCTTCTGCCTTCCAAGATGTCTGCCTTTAACTGTCTTATCAGTGCCTATGACATCACATGGAAACTAGTAGAGATAATTATTGTGTGATTTTAGTAAGAGTGGCTTACCCAGGTTTGGTTATTTAAGCATTGCATGCAAATGTGGTTTTGTATGTAATGCAGTAGTTTTGTAGTTGGTTATTTCAAGTCTGTTCTTGTACAAACTAGTATACAATTTTTAAGTTTTTATAAGCATTAGTTCGGGATGTCATGATGTATTTATTTCATTGGTTATATAATTAAAGTACATTATAAATTTTAATCATGTAGATTAGAAATCTGGAGAGCAAAAGAAGAGAAATCTATAGAGATGATTATATTCTGTGAAGTTATATGTAACAGTAACACTAGAAAACTAACACAAGTGACTACTTTGGTTACAAAGATTTCTAAGTGACTTAAAGGACCATTTTAATTTTGAACATGACTGGTTGGTGTATCCTACCAAATAATAAGAAATAACACCTTGGTAACAGTAATTCTTTTCAATAACATTTATTATTTTTATTGTTTTTGTTATTTTCAGACGTACCTGTTTGGTCCAAACTAGAAACTGCTCGAATTCTATCACCGTCGGAAATGCTTCAAATTGTCGAAAACCATATGCGATTTGGAGGCACATCAGGATAAATAGCCCAGTCATTCATAAATCATTCTGTACCAGTGCTTTCTGCATCTTCATTCCCATGTCATCATAACTTGTGCCACTAATATCAGATGGCATATTTGCAAATTGTAGGTTTTTTTGTGTAGTTTGCATTCTTTTATCTTAAACATTCCAAAGTAATATACATGTACAGAAATGTTGACACACATAATTGTATTGTATATATTAAATGATAATGACACTGTATGAAAAGATTAAAATACAGAAGAAAAACAGCAAAATTAATTGTAAGGGTGCTTTGAACATGTTCTTTCTCCATTATGCCTGTGTAGAATGACATGTCTACCTCGTTAAACAAAGGTTAAACTTCAGGTCAACTTTCAAAAATGACATCTAACTTTGGACATATTGAAAATATCGGTGACATGAAGTATTTCCTTAACCCCGGAATTCATAGTAAATATGGTGATTTAACATAAGAGGTTTCCTTTGCAGTATTTTAAATGTTTATGTTAAATTCCAAAATATTTCTTTTTTTCTTTTTCAATGAAGAAATAAGTAGTAGAACCACACAAAAATGTGGACTCAAAAAAGAAGAAATATACCTGTTGGACAAACATTTATATTGTAAATGCAAAAAAGCCACTTGCAAATAATGGCATCTGATAATATTAACACATATTTCATCAGAACTGTTGACTAAGCTTATTCAATGACCGTTGTATTGGTTCCCAGCATTCTACTTGGCAGACATGGCTGTATGATGGTACCAGCAGAAAGCAGTTCTTACTGCTAGCTGGGACCGGATGATTGGTCAGAATCCTGCCAATTAGTTTGTTAAAACAATGCACCGACCAAGTTAACAACTCTAGCCAACAGTTCTTACTTCATTTATTTGTACTGTGAATATTATATGTATTGTGTCATTCTATTTGTAAAATAATATATGTATTGTGTCATTCTACTTGTAAAATTTTGCTGCAAGTTAGTTGTAATTTGTTTAAAATGTTGGCTGATTAAATTGATTCTTCTTGTAGCGATCTATTCTTGCAATGATACAATATTAAAACATATATGGACACATAGTTGAATTTGGCTGGTTTAGACATGGGGAAAAATTCCTGGGCAAATTATGTATAGTGTGTGTGTACCTCTGTGTGTGTGTGTGTGTGTGTATATGTACCTGTGTTTGTGTGTGTATATATATATATATATATATATATATATATATATATATATATATATATATATATATATAGTATATATATATATATATATATATATATATATATATATATATATATATATATCTATTATATATATATATATATATATATCTATATTATATATATATATATATATATATAATATCTAAATATTTTAAGTGACAATTTTGTAAAAAAAAAAATATTGTCACTGGCAAGGAATTGAACAATCTATATATGATTTATCTATTTGGTAGCTCTGTGATTATTTAAATTTCCAGTTTACTTAAAATTGCTTATATATAAATGTTATTTTCATTGCTCTGGTAAGTTAAACTGTTTGTATATTTGTTAATCAAAGATTTAATTTAAAACACAGGGTTTTGATAAGTTAAGCATGAGTGATTTTTTATTGTTTAATATGGTGTGTACAAAAAAATCATATTTGCAAACTTTGTTGTTTATGGACTGTTTATTTCTCTCTACATACATGTTTAAAAATCTGAACTGTACCCTGTATGATTTTATAATCTTTCAAGCTTGTTGCGTCATCTGCAAAGGAATTTAACTACACTGTATGTGCAATAATTTACCATGGTTGTTAAATTGTTGATTTATTGATAAGATATAAACAGTCGTTCAAGTTATACATGGCAGAAACAATCCGATGTTCAATGTTGTTTTGTTAGAAGTAAGAATGGATTCAATTTTATTGATAAATCTTGTACTGCTCAGCCAAATTTATTTTTATATTTGTCTTGAGTAGACAAGTTTTGCATCAATTTTATAAGTTTACATTTTGAGGGGTGCCTGTTTCACATCTCATCAGCCGCTCATCTGAAGATTTATGTGGGGACTTCACCCAGCTGGCCTGCAAAAAAGTGGTGTAGTGGTAGTTGCCAACTTTTAACTTGTCTGACTGCTTAACCTCTTACTGCATGGATTAAGTCCTATTCATGGTGAAATACTTAGTGTGGGAAGGTCTTCCAGCTGACCTGCAGTGTGCAGGTGGTTCTTCCCAGACATTTGTCTTGCGTTTTCTCCACCAAAATAGCTTGACATCATTCAAATGACCCTAATTGCTAACTGCAGTGTATTTACAAAAAAAGAAAAATTATGTGCGAAGTCCCTGTGGTTCTAAGCAGAACTTTATCTAGTGAATTCTTCCACCAATAAAGCTAGACAACGCCAATTTGATCATAATTACATGTATACGTTTCTTAAGATCCATTAACTCGTATTTTGTGATCTTGTTTATTCAGAGCTGTAAAATACAGATGATTTTTCTAATCAATTTTTTTATATATTTGTTCTAAAGTTTCTGGTCAATGTGAATTTTTATCACGATTTCTGTAAGCATATAAAAATATTGCTGATATAGTCATCAAATTGGTTTTTATTATTCTTAGGCTCATTTTCTTTTCTTCAGATTTCTTTCTTACATATATTGACAAATTGATAAGTACCAGTACCATGAAATGTTCATGTAGCATTAATGATACAATCTTATTTGCTTTATTATCAGTCTTAAAAAATTGGACGATATGGACATGAAAAGCCTTTGATTTATTCTGTATATATCTTTATATTTTAAGCCATATTTACTCTCATGGAACAAGGTAATAGGTACAAAATAATTCCAAAAAAACAAAACAGAAATATGTGGCACAGAAATCTAACCAAAATAATAACAATGGACACATCCTTTGGCCAGAAAAACTAACCAGCAGCAGTTGAAACACCACGTCATAATCATAATAAAGGTTATGTAAAAAGTCGTTCATAAACATTTTGACAGTAGCAGTGTATAACTGCAGAACACATGCAACATATCAGGACTCAAGGCTGCGATAGAACAATCGGTTGTCATAAAACGGCTACTCTTGTTTGAATTTTAAATAACCAAACATTTATGTTTTGGCCTTATTCACTAGCAAGCATATTAAAAATCGACAAATGTTCTTGTAAACCACAAACCATTTATGGCGAAGGTAAAGCAATGTTTCTGCAGAAGCAATTATGTCAATTTCTTTTCATTGATACAGCTGTTTTCCTCACAAATGATTTGACACCACAAAATTGTTTTTGCTTTGTATAAAATAAGCAGAGAAAATAAAATGATTTTAATCATAGCATGTTTCGTCCATTTTGTTTCCACCATGACTTGTATTATTTTGCATTTTTTTGTTATTAATGAGTTTATTAACTAATAAACTTCAATACATTCATCAGTTCTGGTAGCGTAGGAAGCAAGACATGCCAACGTTTTAACAATGGCTATTGGTAGCATATATCTGTTAATGTTCAGCCTATAGATCTGGCTATATGACTGTTGGGCCTAGTTTTGTATACGGTACCATGTCCGGTGTTACTGTTTTTATTACATGCACTGATACAATTATGGTCATATTGGCAATGTCCAGGTAATTATTGGTGGAGGAAGAATACAGACGTATGTCTGGGTAGAAACACCGGTGCGACAGTTCGCATGTTAGCTGGAAAATCTTCCCATGTGAATAAGAATATATAAAATATATTAAAGTCCTATGAGCATTGCAACATATACCAATCTCTGAAAAGGCACAGGACACAGGTATGTCACATTCAAGCCAAGTGAAAAAGCAAGAACAAATTTGTGATGATCATTTAACGAAAAGAGCAAATCCGACAGTTACCGTCTTGGAACGGTCAGTCGGCAATATCGGCCTACTGGGGTGCTTAAACCCGTTTTACTGAGCTATAATCTAGCACTTCCTGATGGGGGTTTCTCAAATGCAAACAATGAAAAGAAAACCGATCTATTTGAATACAAAATGTCTCAGCGCTGATGTTTTCTTTAATAAGTCATGACGAAAGTAGTGACGTCATTGAAAAATAATGTCCACATAGTGTTCAGAAAAGTAATGAGGATTCATTTCCATTATAAAAGCTATCCAAAAATGGTTGATTATAAGTGAAATTAACTTTGAATCAAGAAGACAATGATCAGAGAAGAGTAAATGGTTGTAGCATCCTGTTCATGTGGATATGGAATTGAGGAACCAAAGTCCAATGTCCATCAAAGGAAATACACGTAACAATCCTTAAAGGATGAATGACAACATAGATTACATGCACGGGGAGACTTTTTACAACTGCCACACTGCACAAGTTAGATTGTTGTGATCATTAATAAGAATATATGAAAAGTCCTATGAGCATTGCAACATATACCAAACTCCGAAAAGGCACTGGACAAATGTATTTCACATGCAAACCAAGTAAAAGGCAAGAACAAATTTGTGATGAGTCATTTAACGAAAATAGCAAACACGACAGTTACCGCCTATGGCCTTCGTGGTTATATTTATACGCATATGAACTCGAAACCGTGATAAATTGGGCGTTAGATCACCCAAACTTGAAATCTATTGCCTAATTATCACAGTGAAAGGAGCTCTATATCTAATTCTACTGAACGTTTCCAGATGACTTATAGACTATTATTGAAATGTAAATTTCAACAAGCAAATATAAAACACTTTTATGTGAAAGTAAATTTATTTTGCAAAGTAATTGTGTACAAAGCTGTAACTAGTACAAAGAAAAGCAAAGACCCCCCCCCCCCCCCCAACAATTTTGTACTTATTAAGAAATCAATTTTTGCTACGTAAAATATTATATATTATGAAAATTGCATGTTGACTAAAAAACAAATTCTGATCTTTAGATAGCCTTTGCCACATATTTTTCTTCTCAAAATAATTGTCTGATTTTCACATGTATGCTACAACATACTTTCACATATTTTTTATTAAAAGGTGTGATGAAAACAACGATTTTACTGTGTTGGTACATCTATGATGACCGTGTTTAAAATATGAAGTATTATGCATCCCTTAAATTCAAAACAGCAGATTTAAATGTAATAAAACAGTTCAAGATATCCTTATGATCTTCATATAATATCATTAAAACACATGGTTTTGAAAGGAAAAAAAGCTTCAAAGTTTATGGGATAAAAATACCAGTACCAAAAATATTTGCCTGTCTATTATGCCTTGATGCTAAAGAATACTAACAGAAGATGTTGGTGTTAAGTTATACACGTTCATATTTAAACAAGTCCTAATTAAGGTATAATTTAAAATCACCACAGTGTTTATATTTACACACGAATTGACAACAACGCTGTCTTCGTATCATTTAATCATATCATAGCGGATGGTTCTTCATACAACATCAACACATCTCGTTGTGCGTTATGCATTATGCAGCAAAGAACTCTTTAAAGACATCAGCAGCAGTCTCTTCCGTATAGTTCCTCACAATGAAGGAGGTCCCGTCGTCAGCTCCAACAATCATACGAGTTAGGCCTGGGAATAACAAGCAAATTAAGAAAATGAATTAAGTTTTAATTCAATTAGTGATAATTATTTTATGTTTTTCTATGTAAAATATTAATTATTATTACTTACATCCAGTAAGTATTATTATTATCATTGGATAACTGATGAATGAAGACAACATTCAATATCTGTGTAGGTTGGTATCTGTGATGCACAGCAACTCATTTGTCAAAGTGACTGAAGTTTAAGCTCCAAATCTGCCAACTGTTCGTTAACACCACAGAGCTTTAAATCAACTGTGTACGCCGCTTACAGTCCATTGTGTAGGACAGTTAGTCTTTTACACGTCTGGATAAAATTATACAGTAACAGGGGTGTACCTTGGCACGATATGATGTCTACGCATGAATGCTAAGCGGTCCGGTGGCATGCTGCCCGGGAAAAATCAGTATATAACTATCTTTTACGTAAAACTAGAAATGCATTTAATCATGATATACTTTTTTTCAACTGAGAAGCTACAAAAACACAGACGCACATTATCTGATTATGACCGTTTATGTACATTTTGATCCACGCTTTTTATTAGTTTGGGTAATACATTCCTCGTTTTATTATTTTCATCTGTGTCTTGGAATGTCATGAATTGGAGAAATTGATGATTGCATTCCAGCCATTTTGAGAAATTTCAATAGATATATGGTACAAGTGGAAGAAGTCGAATTGATAAAAAGCAAAAGGAAAACCAATGATAATTTTGTTACGAATTGATGTCTGTCAGCTCAGTGATCAAACAAATGTTATTGCCTATACTATTACGTTATGCTAACAGCAATAATATATGTATTGTCTGTCAATTAAATGCAGCAAATTTTGTATATCTAACGAAATATGACATATAAAGAGGTTAAAGAACAAAATGTTACAATTCTGAACATACCCCTCGAGCAGATACTACCAAGTATGATCGTTCCGAGGATGAACTTATCTGAGATGTTCAGATTTTAATTATAACTGTACAAGTCTTGTCCCATACCAGATAAGCGGAGCTACAGAAAAGTTATACAGGAAACATGACAAAGTCCTATGAGCATTTGCAACATATACCAAAACCTGAAAAGGCACATGATAAAGGTATTCACATGCATGTCAAATATAACAATAAGAACAAATAGATTGTGGGTCATTAAACAAGAACAGAAAACCGTTACCGCCTTTGAACGGTTAATCGGCAAAAGGGACCTACTAGGGTGCTTAAACCGGGTTTTCAGAGCTCTAACCTCGCATTTCCTGAGGGTTTCATGACAGATGTGTTTGCCTTTTACACATGGCTTGCATGTAAACACATTTGTCCTGTGCTTTTTCAGATTTTGGTTCATTTTGAAAATCTCATAGGCCTTTGTCATATATTCTGATAATTGAAAGAACTTAATTTGAAGAAGAGCTGGACATCCAAGAGAGATTTCTCTCCCAATTTGAAGACACGTGTGTTTTGAATGCACCTCACATTTTTTTGCCACACTTAATCTTGGTGAGATGTACTATACAATGCAAGAAAAAAGAATAAATTTACAAACTTTTCTTAATGCCAGCCTCGGTCTCAGGCTGAACACGGAAGATACACAATACCCTCTTCCCCATTTCTCTGGCTCGGCCAATCTCGTAACCCACTCCTAGGGAAGGGTCTGTCACCTCAGCAACTACAACTAAATGAACAGCTCCATTTCAATAACAGCCATAATTTTTGTCTATTGAATAATGTTAAGCCGAGTATGATTAGTCGCTACTAAAACTCCAGCTTTCAGTAATATTAATTTCGAACAAATTAGGAGTTTTTACCACACATTTAAAAGCTTTTTAACCAGTTTTCTTTTTTTTAAATAGAACTTACCATCATCAAACGAATCGGACGTATTAAGTCGTATTTTACACTTTATTTCTTTCATTAAATGGTCTGTATTTTACATGACACTATCAGATTTTGACAAAATTACTTTTTAGGACAGTTTTAAAATTCAATTTCTATTTTATTGTACCGATAAAATGCAATAATAATGGATGACAGAAACAACAAGATACATGAACATTATTTTAAAAATGAGTGATAATTAGGACCAAAATCACAAAATAAGCGTTAGTGTCAATTTTCATTAAATGGTCCTAAAAATAAGTTGAAACGGGCATTGTCAGTTAAACTGTTATATGTTAAATGGAGTTAGTTTATCATCAAAATCCCGATAAGACTTATTAAAAATCAAAGTCCCATATTTAATTTAAAAACCCTATGTTACCTATACCACATCCGATTTGCTAACTGGACTGTGATCACAATATGCAACACTATGCCAATATCTAATACAGGTAACACTATTGCTAAAATGTTATATGTTGCTGCAAAAATTTATACTTTAGTTTACGTAAAGCCTGCTTATAACAACACCTCAATTGTTAGACTCTGCAATTCAGGAAATAGTTTGCTTAAATGTACTTTATTTCCAAATCTATAAATAAATACAAATGGGATTTCGGCTAGGAAAATTTATAGATGGCTGACCTGATTACACGGTTGATCGTGACAGGTGACCTCAAAAGTAAGTGTCCATGTGGTTTTCTTAGTAAAAACAGCTAATTATCCACATTGTCTACTATAGAAAATACGTTTTTGTAATGAAAAAGAGGTGTTACGCTTCACCTTTCTCATAGATGAAGGGCGCATATAAACAGTATTTCGCTTGATCTCAAAATAAGTTGTTTGAGTGCATGAGATAAATTGTTATAATTGTCAGAAAATACATTTAAACAATGTCAAGTATTGTTGTCTTGACACGGGCTAACTAAACCAGAAACACATCATAACATTAGCGAGGAGTAAACGAAAACTGTTATTATTTTACAATTTTCAAACTGCTTTTATGTATCTTCTGTCTATCAGTGGGTGTATAACTAAAATCTTTTTCTTTCTTTATTTTGTTTGGAAGTTTATATACTATACTCAGCCAAAAAAGAAACCTTACAGTGTATCTTTTTTTCTTTTTTTTCAGTAACCAGATATCCGAATCTGGAAATGATTGTTGGACATGTTAAAGACATGCATATCCAACACAGATAGCATTTTGTTTTTATTGGTTATGTTTTAAATTTGTTTAAATACTGTTTTTTCGTTCATAGGGGTCAAAATTAAATTTATCAGTTTTTAATTGGTGACATTGAAACATTTTATGACGGATGCCGACCATTTCATTTGCATTTGAATCATGTTTGAGTATTCTGTTTTTGAAATCAATATCTGTTATGTCCACCGTTTGCTCTAATCAGTGTACCTACCTGTCGACGCATCGAATTGGCGTAACGTTGTACGAGCCTATTGGGAAGGTTGTCCCATTCAATGATCAAGGCATTTGTCAACTGCTGGATATTTTGTGGAGCATGTATACTGCGAACGTTTCTGCCAAGCACGTCCCAGATATGCTCAATCGGATTCATATCTGGAGACATTGCTGGCCATTGCATAACGTTGACGTTGGATGCTGCCAAGTGAGCGCGTGTAATTCTTGCAGTGTGAGGACGGGCATTGTCATGTTGAAAAACAGCTGGAGCATTTCTCCTCAAGAAAGGAATAGCTTCTGCGTTTAGGACATTGTTGATGTATCTCTGGGCGTTTAAGTTGCCATGCAGAACAATATGCCTGGTTTTCTGTCCCCCCATTATCCCGCCCCAAACTATAACACCCCCGCCGCCAAAACGGTCATGTTGTCTTACACAGACTGGAGCGAACCGTTCACCTTTACGACGATAAACACGTACACGGCCGTTGGCATGGCTTAGATTAAACCGTGACTCGTCCGAAAACAAGACAGTGTTCCAGTCATGTCGACGCCAGTTGCAGTGCGCACATCCAAGGTGGGCGCGGCGATGGCGTAACGTAAGTATACCACCAGTATATGGACGTCGCGCTCTAATTGGGCGCCTTTGTGTGCGCAACCGATTGCGAATTGTCTGAGCACAGACGTTATACGCCGGTGCCGTCAACGTCGCGGGTGTGAACCTGTTACGTTAGTGCAATAGGACAATGGCGCGATCGTCCCTTTGGCTAGTTGCTCTTGGTCTACCCGACCTTGGACGATCGTGAACATCACCTGTATGCCTAAAACGCCTAACAAGATCATGAATTGTGGTACGGCTGCAATTAAACGTCCTACTAACGTCAACAACGGAAACTCCACCCTGGATCATTCCAATAGCCCGATTTCTCTCGGCCTCTGACAATCGCGGCATTGTAAAACCTGTCAATTTGAGATGTGAATTTATCTGTGCGCTTACTGAAGACATGTACAGTGTTTTGTAACAATGACTATCGGTTACCATACCGCGTGCACGAGGTTCACGTGCAAAAACTGAATTTTTACGCTCGCTTGAATACCACTGATACCATGAGTGCAATATGGTTAACGTGTAGAGTGAATCGATAGTAAAATGTTCTGACACATACATGTTTTGATTTAAATAAGATATATTGAAAATATCTTAATATTAAAAGTGTAAGGTTTCTTTTTTGGCTGAGTATATTTTATACCTACCATCTGCTTCCGTCACCCAAGCAATGTCTCTGTCATGTATCTCCTTAGGTTCACGAAGGTGGTCTTCTGAAGAAATACAGGCATATTTTGTTTGGAAATTTATATCAATGTAAAACAACAGGGTAACTAAAATCTTTTTTAAACCTTAAACTTTATTCAAACTCCGTACAATAAACAACATTTGTATAGTATAAAATTGATTGGTAGAATAATTTGTGATGATAATGTTACAATATCTGTCCCTGTGGTCTGTCGAGATGAGGCAATTTCAAGATCCTTATGAATGAATGAATACATGAACGAATAAATAAATGAATAAATAAGTAAATAAATAAATAACGTTTTACTTCTTTCTTCAATTTTAAGGCCAAACATCTTTGACAGGACTTCTCCATACTTCTCCAACAGGTCCATCAACCATGCATACCGTGCTGTATCCTCATTACTTGCTCCTGTTAATCTTGCAGCGAAATATATCTTCATTTTTTTTCTGGAAGGATATAAATAACACATAATAATTTAGTAAATTATAAATGTCAGTAAATCACCGAGTATGCTGGTCACATGTGTGCTTAAGGAAAGTTGATACTGGCTCGTCGGTCAAAAGAAATATTCTGATGGTGATTTTTGACGGTAAGGTACATGCAAGTAAAAATCATTTGTAAAACGTTTTTTTTTTTTGCAAATAATTGTCAAAGTGTAAAGACAAGCTTTTAAGATAATTTTCGAAAAAATATTAATTTTGTTTGTTTTGTCTACATATTGTGAGACCATTCAAGAAAACCAAGTGAGGAATGACTATATTCTAATACCATTAGCTACCGTTGGAGTCAGATAGTTTTGTTAGTATATAAAAGTCCGACATGAAATCCTATTTATTTTAATGCAGTTTCATTACATACTATGAAATAAGTTATTCGAAAGATACATTTAGTAGAATAACAACAACCTTATCGGAAATTTTATATTGTATGCAATAAAAACTGGAATACATCTAACATATATAATAAATAATGATATAAATCGGCGATCTTAATGGAGTTCAAACTCACAGAAAAAGTGTTAAAGTAACTTTGTCTCGATTCGGGCTTGTATTTTCCTGTAGATAAAATGCTATATTTAAAGGTCTTTGTTTTGATGTTAAACAATGAAGGGGTCAAGTATCGATATGTCATGTTTGAATTGTTTACATAAAACTGACTTACATTTTTTTAAATGAAAAAGTCTGGATACATCGTGCACATACTGCATTTTAGTCAGGTTATGCCATTGGTAATGTTTTACTCTAAATATGGCGGTGTTCTGGTTATTGTTTGTTTCTATCGTTGTATTGTAAATAATATTGTTAGGCATATTTTTTAAAAAGCGCATGCTGTGTATGCTTACGTAAAGTGAATATGTTTAAGGAAAGATGTGAGTAGTGTAGTGTGTTGGTAGCGTAACTGAAACGGTATACATTCAATTTTTTACGAAAACATTGATACATTCACTAATTTGATCTCACCATTTCTTATAATTCATTTCATTTGCTTCTGATATTCTTGCATGCTATTTAGTCTCTGGTCAGTCTATGCCACTTAAAATTCTTCTGTATATCTCAACTCGGTCTACCCTGTTTGACTAGAGCAAGAAGGTATGGAGCGTGGCGACCTGATTAGCATTGTTATGATATTACAAGTAAGCAAACCTTTAGGTTGACCTTGTCCTAAGAAGGCGTGTAAGTGACCCCGACCGCGAAAGGAATGCGTCAACCTGTCCGTTTTTTGGCGCGTTACCTTATATAGATGACGGGAGCCATTAAAAAAAAGAAAGTACAGGACGGACTGACGCCTTTAAAGCCGCAAGAATGCCATAAGGGCGAGAGTGTGCGTCGTTTATTACGGTTATGGTTATGGATACGAAACGACAGCTTATTTAAAACGAAACAAAATCTAAATGCAGGTGTCTCGAATTTAACCAGTTTGAGTCCAAATATGAAACAGGGGGTGATCATAGAGACCAATGAATCGCTTCAAGATGATGTTGCATGAGTGACCACCAATGAGATACAAAGAAGGCTGTATAAAGGACAATGCATCTCTCACAGTCCAACTCTGATCACTATGGAACCGTCATACGATAATCAAGGCTTTTTAGCGAAAGTATTTGGGCGACTTGTCTATGGACGAAGTGTATCGCCAACAAGGTGGAAGGATAAAGTTTACGTCCACATCAACGAACACTCCAAATTTTTGGAAAACGGACAGTTTGACAAAACCAAGGCGAGAATTATCTCATTGAAATGGAATGACGCCGTCGCGTCGAAAGACTGTCTTATTTAGCTAGGACCTTACGCCGAACAAATAGAAGCAGAGCAGGTAAGTCTATTTTGTTTGTCTCTGACTATGCCTGTCCACTTCTGTTCCACCTTTAAACAAATATGTTTTTGTTCGCTAAAGTCAAGCTCATACCTACTCTAAAATCTGTATCATATGGGTGTTGTTGCTTTTCAGCTTACGGCAGCCCCAGCGCGATGGCCCGAAATTGGGTCAGAAAAGTGTCAGTACAACAAGGAAATCATCCCCTCAGTTACATTTGGCTCTTCCACGGCGCGACAAGGTCAAACAACTAAACGTCGATATTTCGTCGGTACCAGCCTTATTGAGTTTAGAGCAAATAAAAATCGACTCGTTTAATATTGACGCATTTATTAATCATGGCTCAAAAACAAGTAGAGGAAAGTTGTTGGGAACGAGGTTTCGGGGATTGTACGTAGTGCAATGGGAAGGCAACCAAGTGTTATGTCAAATAGACGAACGGTTTTCGCTTGTACATTCATTTTCAAAGGGGGGGGGGGGGGCAAGTGTATAATAAAATTTTGTATAAAATGTGAAATGCTCAGATCACTGTAGCATAATTAACTCAGTGTTTAGAAACTCAAGAAGCGGTCTGCCCGTAGTTATGTTGTTACTGCGAAGAACAATTTGTGTCTGAGAAGAAGTGCAATCAACACGAACAACAGGGGCACATGCAAACCAGTGACACTTGCTTTCACGCCGATATTAAAGAATGCAAGCGGGGCGTTCGTGTTTGAGAGCGCTGTGCATCACGAGAGCGTTTTACAAACGTGGTCTTGCGGATATGAGAAGCATTCTCTCGAGTGTAACCATAGTATCGCTGTTGGATTCGCACCTGTACTTCTTCTACACAAAAGAAAGTATGTGTCATTTGCCGGAGGTTTTAAGACAAAAATGTGATGGATGTACTCTAGACTCTTTATCAGAATAGATCACACGTGCTTATCGTTGTGAAAAAGTCAACAGTTAAGCCTCTACTTCGGCGACATTCTCGCCTTGTATGAATTCAAACGTAACTGTCTGGACTGGCGCGAAACGATGAAAACACCGTCCTGGTAATATCGTATTAGGAAAATGGGATTTCAGGTATTAAGACTTGATCAATTCTTTGTAAACAACATATGCGAAATAGACGAAAGCCATTGTTTAGACTGGGATTTGGTGACAGCGCTTTCCGACGATGTGCCCATGGATGTATCCGATGGTTAATAACGAAAACATGCTAAAAACTGTTGTCCCTCACGCAGTGCAAATTCCAGTGTTACGAAAACACCAACACTGATCACTGATCAACAGTTATGTATACATTTTTATATGGTCATGGAGAGGGTATGTGGTATATGATACTGTGATTTAATAAAATGTAAACTTACACGAATACTTTGTCTTGTCTTTATAACCCGAGTAAGAGAAAACCAACGTTTTGGTTACACTTTTTATTACCGGCCTACGATAAAGATAAATATACGTATTGTGTGTGTAAGTAAGAATGAGTAATACAACAGCAAAACGAAAAATATATGTACATTCATTTCGAATCAACCAGAATATACCTAAACATATAAAGTTTCGCGCAAAAACAATTGTTCTCACCGTCGTTATCAAATTCATACAACAAAATATATACAGCAAACCATGTCAAATAATGTAAAATGCGTTTTAACAATCCCGACTACAATTGTTCTGGCATATAGATTACGATAATGTCAAAGATGTACACGTCTGGTTAAACATACAATCATTGTGTACACAATGGGAAAAGACGTTCGACATTAAGACGACAATATAACGATCATCCGCACACGTTCGTGTTGTCACTCTGAAGTCGTTCAGCGTGGCGACTTAACCATGGTGTAAACAGAGGACTGTATACACCGGGATGCTGGCCGTAACTGTCGAAACATTCCACTACATTGCCACGCACGAAAAACGCCAGCCAGCGTCGTCCCGGTTTCGTGCGAATGGTAGGTGGACAAAACATTTGGTAGTTGGTCCGCGGCAGACTCCTAATGCCCTAATAACTCATTATGTCCGCAACGCAGCATCGCACGAGATCATGCACTGCAATTGGGAGGAGTTCATGACTGTACGATAATGTCCCTCAATTGGTTGATTTCAAGTAGCCCGGTCCCTTGCTGTATACTATACAACTTATAGGTTCTTTAACGAAAAAAAAAGGATATAAACTGTTAAAATTTAATGAGAGACACTAGCAAGGTGTTTTAATAATAATAAAGAATAGCTGTAGAAAAAATGATGGTTGCTTCATAAACAACCATCCAATGGTCCCGAAAAGGGCTGTATAAATATGCCCCTTTGATGATTTGATGGTGATAAATGCAAATACAAGAAAACGAAACGAACCTGAAAGTCCGGAGCTGAACTTGCACATCCAAGCGCACATTCCCATTCTTTAACAGGGAGAGATATTTGCTTTGATGCGAAAAGTTGGGCTCCAACTGGAAGACGAAGTGGTTGCTGCCGCCTATACAGTGTTCCTTATTCAACGCAATTCTTTCATTCTGACGCCACTTACCCGAACTTATTAAGAGATTGGTGTAAGCTCTAATGATGGCTGTTCTATCGGCCTTGTTAACCATTTTCAACGGGCTTCCACCAACCGGTAGCCCCTCGGCTTACAGCGCGAAGTTGGCGATACCGCAATTCTCGAAGTTGTAGGGATTGTTGATGTAATCTCAGTTCAACGCTTTGCTCTTGACAAGGTCGGTGATCACTTTCTCGGATTTTCGGACTTGGAACAGATTGTCCTAGTTGAAGGGACAATGCCCGTAGCCACACTCTGGAAACGACTCTCTACCTTCGTGTACGGATACAGAGCGTTCGGCTTCTCTAAGATCTTTGAATGTCCATAAAGAACGACGGGGTTCACTCTAATTTTTCTAGCAAGCACGTAAATGTCCTCGATGCTGATCTTAAAGTGGGTACTCGCATCTTTTGCGATTAACCTGAAGCTAGGGGGACTTCTTAGGTTTTAAGTTTCACGTCCGCTTGACTGAGTAGGTACCACCGATATATGTCAAAGAGGTCGTGGAATATGGGCCCCTGTAACTTCAGCGTATTTGACGTTTAAATCAATTTCGCTTTCACGTCAACCCAGGTATTTGTTCATGATGGATCAGTGACTCCGGAGCTATCAACATCATCCATATGCCATCTCTGGGTTTTCACATGAGAGACCATGGCATATTAGACGTTATTTAAGAGCGTGCTAATATAAGCTCTGTAAGGACAAGAACAGTTTTGCTGGGCCCACCGGCTATGCAGTCAGTTCGGTACCGTCGGATTTCTGGACGTTCAGCCTAACTTTGAGTTAAGAGTTCTTCAGATCAAAATAATCTGTCCAGTTTTGTCCGTTTATGCGAAATACGAATAGCCCATCGCCCGAAACCGCGGAAAGAGGTCAAATTTTTTTTGTAACAGATCCCATTTACGCCTGGGTACCCGCTAAATCGAATAACTCCAGTCTCGATATAAGACCCTCTTTGAATTCTTCCTCCTTAAATACGGACATGGTTTACTCGATTTCAAAAATGTCACGTTGTCTTTTAAATGTCGACAATTCTTTTTCCCAACTACGCTTTTGCTTTTCTATAGGTTGGAAGAGGATGAAGCCACAAATTCTGAAACTCTTTGATCTTCTCTCTCTAGTTCTGATTTCGCGTGAGCTGTTGTCTGTTCCGTCGGCAACACCGCTTCTGTGCCTTGGTTTATGTTGAACCCTTCTTCGATGCAGCAAATCTTATAGAACCAAGATCTTCATCATTGACACAAGAGTCGTACTTGGGTGGCCACCATATTCCGCGAACTAACAGCTACTTTGGACCCCCTCGTTTTCTAGATTGACATCTTTCTCCACCAAGTAGCGGTCTTGTCCATAAGCCTTTTTAGTTGATCCTGATAAAATGTGCCATGTACTTCTTCCCCGGCGTAATCTTTAAACTGATACTGCCTGATTTCTTCAGTCATGAAGCGATAATTCACCACAAAAAGTTCTCGCACCAGATTTTCAACTTTGCATTTAAAGTTAACGCATTTGCTCTTCCGGTTGAAGTCTTGGTGGAATGTTGTACTTGACACACTGTGGTGATCCTTTGATAGATTGATGTTACATGATGTTAAAACTATCCGTGATAAGTCGGAGGATATCTACGCATTGCCTCGTTTGTTTATTAGTCATGTATCGCACAAGTCTTCATCACCGTTGCTTTGGTTTGAATAAATATGTTAATTGGTGGGGGGACAAAAAACGTTAGGGAAATACTGTATAGCGGTATATGAGTTAAAACTGTAAGAAAGCTAGACTTAAATCACATTTGTCTTATAGTGAAGATTCTGGTCAGGTGCAGAAGCTGTCTGATTTGGTTCTACACTGATTATTCAATGATATACCTGTGTAAATAGTGCGTGTAAACCAGAATAATGTCTGATTTTGGGAGGGTTTTGGATTTGCCGGCATTTTTGCCTATACTGTACAGCGACATTTCTATCATTATAGCACATGGGCACTTATGAGGTGCCCAGGGACTGAACCCGGCAGGTCTATTATACTGACACCGACGAGTCAGTCGTAATGCTGTCCCTTAAGCCCCGAGCATTAGGAGGGAAGCCACTACTACATACTTTAAAGTCTTTGGTTTGACCCGGTCGTGGATTTGAACCCGCGACCTCCCGATCCGCAAGCCGACGCTCTACCACTTGAGCTATTGCGGCCGGTCTGATTTGGATGTAAACTGTTTGTGACATTATTTATATTAAAGATAATATTTGATGGTAGAGACACTGTTTTGACACTAAACTTAACTGATTTCTTTAAGACAGATATTAAGAGAAATAAAAGGAAGTTCTTTTTATAAAATACTTTGTAAGAAAATTAATATATATTTAAAAAATGAAGAAGCTAAATGAAGATTTACCTTTGTAGCGTCTATCTACTCTTAATCTGATAACAAATTACTGAATTTCCTAAATCACAAACACCAAAGAACGAGCGGATTTTATTAATACAAAGTGACCGTCGTCAGCGTGTTTAGGCGAGAATGCGATTATCATCATAGGTTGATCCCAGTTACCTTTCTATTGTTCGCTCACCTGTTATATCCGATGACATTTTGTAATTTAAACCCAGAAACCCAGATGATATTTTGTAATTTAAACCGCGATTACATTTCATACTAATGCTAAGTCGCCACTCTCCATTCCTATTGGCACTAGTCAAACAGTGTAGACCGAGTTGAGACCTACAGGAGAACTTTAAGAGGCATAGTCTGATCACGGACTAAACAGTTTGCAGGAATATCAGAAGCAAATGGAAT
Source organism: Sinonovacula constricta (assembly GCA_007844125.1). Lineage (NCBI taxonomy): Eukaryota > Metazoa > Mollusca > Bivalvia > Cardiida > Solecurtidae > Sinonovacula > Sinonovacula constricta. The sequence continues at coordinate 34,315,523 of CM017563.1, forward strand.
GAATTATAAGAAATGGTGAAATCAAATTCGTCATTGCATCATTTATTGAAGGTATACCGTCTCAGTTAAGCCTAACAAGGACAAAGTCAACACAAAGTCGATCTAGAGCTACCTCAAGGGCACCTACATCGAAGACAAAGTCAACCACAACCATAAGTAGTGTGTTTAACCTACTGATGTGTCGCATATACATGTGGAAATGTGCATATGTGCCTTTTCAAATAATGCTTCTAATTTAGAAACTGTCCTCATTTTAATGGGTTTTTATTTTCATATTAAGACATTATGCCAAGTCAGGTGTATTTTAAATGGTTATCGCTTAGAAATGTATTTAACACAATTAACCATGTTCTTTATTGTAAATGCCAGAAAAAATCTTAAGTATACTAAAGTCCAATTGTCACTCTAGCATTATAAAGTATAGATAATTGATATTTATTCGTTATGAAACTCGGTCTGAACTATAACAAAGTTAGGTCAAAAAAGAAGTTCAACCAAGTAAAACTTTCATTTTACCTTCAAATACAGCTAAATTTGAGATAATGTAACGATTTATAACATTTTTATATTAAAAGCGAAAGGGGGTTTATATTTATATAAATGACGAAATATCTCAACAGTTGTGCATAAACTGCATTTTTAATAAGTCACTTTATTACCAGGAGTATATTATTAGTTTTTTTCCTTCTGCAGATTACGACGCAGAATAAAAAAAAATATTAATGTATGTTTGTAAAAATCATAGGTGCGCGTAAATTAGCACAGCCTTCGCCGTTCGACTTTGCCACTAGCTTAAAAGTCCGCTTGTCGTGCTAGAACCACATTCGGCACGTCTTTTAGCTTGGCTGTCAAAGTGACTCAGTATATTTTGTCGTGCTGACACAACACAAAGCACGACATTCAGCTAACAATCACATTTACTAAGTAAAAATGTCTCGGTGGCACAACGTTTGGCTCGATAATAAGCTTGACATTTAAATTCACGACGTGTTAATTTCTTACTGGCTAAACATTAGGAAGGACATTTAAGGTGACTAAGTCTGAATGTCAACCTGGTACAAAAATTGGCTCGACCTTTGGCACGACATTCAAAGTAACTTAGTCTGACTGTCGGGCTGGTACATTCGCCGGAAGTCTGAATGTTGTTTTTACACAAGATTAGGCACGGAATTAAACTCAACATTCATATTAAGCAAGCTTGAATGTTTTGTTGTCTTAACAGTTAGCACATCTTTCAACTTAATATAACTGAGTTTAAAGACGTGCTGGCAAACATCGCGCACAAAACATCCAGCTTAACATTCAAAACCAGTTAGTAACGATGTCGCACTGGCAGATTTAAAGTGAATATGTTGAATGTCGTGCTGTCACGAGATTCGGCAGGACATTCAGCCCAGCAGTAAATTCAATAAGTGTGAATGTCGTGGAAGCACAACTTTCAGCACGCACGACATTCAGCTTGACATTAAGGTACTTAGTTTGAACGTTGTGCTGGCGCAACATTTGGCACAAAATTCATCAGAAGAGAACAGACTTTTATTAAGACTTGTACAAGGTACATCATCTTGGTTATAATGCAATTTCAAATATATATTGTCAACAAATTTTGCGGGTATAACAAAATAAAATAAACAAAAGGAAAAATAAGCAAAGGAAAAACAGGAAAGAAAATAAAATTAACGAAAAATGAATTACAGAAAAATTAAATTTGTATAATAAGGTGTTCTACCAGTTATGTATTAAATAAGAGAATGAACTTTCAGAAAATATAAAAGCACGTCAAAAAACTGATTACCTGTATATATTCATGTTTCTAGCGGTGTTATATTTTAGAGGAGTGTCCACCTACTTGCCGTCCATACAATTAGCTTGGTGTGTTTTCAGATAAGGGAGACAACTCCAGTTTAAGAAAAATGAACGAGCAACAATAAATTTTAAAGGAATAATTATTTACAAATATATAACACAATTGGATGTTTGTCAGGCTATTATTAAAAGATTTGTTATACCAACAGGAAGATGAATTACATTTAATGAAATTCAGTAGTGGGTGTATGTGCCATTTTTGAAATACTTCGTGCTCTGACTAGATACTTGAGTCGAAGCTCCAGCTTACCTAACTAGCATGGATAGGTTCGTTAATGGGATTGGGTTTGAGTATCATGTACTATAATAACAATGGTACCATTTCCAATCTTGTGATATGTCAATTAATATAAACGTTGTGATTAAATTTCGTGGAGACAATGTGACCATATCATTAGGGGCAGGAGATTTAACCACTGGGTCCATCTGTCCTATTGTTCACCTGTCAAAGTGTTAAGAAGAGGTGACAACTTCCTTTGTCCTGATGTCAAAACGAAGAGTATAAGAACTATATTAGAACAATAATGACTCTTTAAATATATGTTAAAAGTGCTGAAAAGTTACTCTTAAAAATAGACATTCTTTGACAGTGTGCAGAAAACCCATTTATTTACTTAATATTTGGCCTAATTTTGACAGTTTCCAGCGTGCGTGCAGTGACGGCACCGGAATCACGTCCTCTCAAAATGGCCGATTGTTGTTGACATTGCAGTTAACTTTCGATTTAATTAGAGATTATTTTGTGTGTGTGTGTGTGTGCTAAAAAAATAAAACGAATTAACTAAATTGAAAAGGAAGTTATTTATACAGGTAAGTACATTTTATTAGAATTTCCGATAGATTATTTGTAAATTATCCGTGTCCCAATCGGATTGAGGTCACACTAGGATAACTTCTGTCACGCATTTAATTCTCAGGATTGAAAACAATCCGCCTCTGATTGTCAATCTTCAGGTGCAAATGTACGTATATTCTGTGATAAGCTACCGTCTCACTATCTGTCATTTAAAGCTACATACTAGGTAATATAGACACATATAATTTTAAAATTTTAATACTAAAGTCTTTTAAATAGTAAAGGAACTTCATAAATAAAATATATCCAAAAAATGTTAATTAAATTTGCAAAATATATTACAGATTCTAATTTATGCATAAGTAGTGATTGTACATGTTTAAAGATTTGGCTTGCATAAGAATTGCTGCTTATCAGTCGATTATGCCCCCTGCCCCATCTAAAACACAAATAAAGACATCGTTTTCGCTTGTAGGGTAATGGACCCGATAATTCAATTAACACATCAATTTAACGTTTAACGTTCGATATCTGCAATCAATTTATCTAAGAGCATTGCACAAAAGTAGTAATTTAGCGGTATTGAAAACAATATATGCAGATGCCAAAGTATGAGCTTAGAAGGAGTAAAAGCTGCCCGATAGGTGTACCTTTTACTGATTGCTTATTTACATAAAGACATAAAGACCTTTGAGTTCAAATGTAAATCTACTACAACATCGATTTTAAGATGTACTTACAGTTGTTGCTAGCGTTATAGCACACAGTCCTTTTCAGTTTTACACAATATTTCTCGTTCAGTTGGATTATTCGAGGCGTTTACCTATGATGTAACAATACCAGTTAGCATACATACAGTGTTCTCAGTTGTCGCTGTTTTGTTAACTGCTACCCGACTGGTCTCGGTGTACCTGTATCAGACGGATCGATAAATAGTTACCGGGGACCACCTATACAAATGCTATATAACGTATGAATCACGCCCTGAACATATACACAGATCAATGCAGAAATTATGTATTTTACCTACTGAACTATAGCTGCTTTTAAACGCTCATGACTTGTGTGGTTACGTTACAAGTACAAAGAAACCCTGTAAGAGCAATTAATAGATCTTACGAATACAAAAACACGGGCGCACACGCACCCCACTCCCCGAGAGCACACACCCACTTATATTTTGCTTCCACGCCTGTAAAATTTTTACTTGTTTTACTTGTTCTATTGTTCTATATACGTAAGTAAACGATATATGATCTACAGTTATTTTCAAATTTATGGCGTCATACTACAGCTGCAACGACAACTACTACTACTACTGATACAACAATAACAACAACAACAACACACCTACTACTACCACCAGTACTACTTCTGCTACTTCTACTTCAAGATAATTTATATAAATACTACCACTACTGCTGCTTCTGCTACTTCTACTACTACTACTACTACTACTACTACTACTACTACTACTACTACTACTACTACTACTACTACTTCCACTACTACCACTACTACTACAACAACTACAGCTACTACTACTACCACTACTACTACTTCTACACCACTACAACTTATATAATTACTACCACTACTGCTGCTACTTCTACTACTACCATCTACTACTACTATTCTTACTACTTTTACTACTACAAGAATAACTACTACTACAATTACTACTACAGCAACAACAACTACAAAAACAATTACTATAAGAACAACTACTGGAACAACGAAAACTACAACAATTACTATTAACACTACAACAACAACTACCTTTAACAAAAAACTGCTACAGCATCAAATACTACAAAAACAACTATTACTACGACTACAACCATAACAACTACCACAACAACAACTACTACTACTATTACTACTACAGCAACAACAACTACTACAGCAACAAATTGTACCACTACAACAACAACTTCTACTACAACTACTACAAAACAGCGGCTATTTTTACTACTACTACAACTACAACAACTACTACTACTATAACAACAACTACAACTACTATTATTTTTACTTTAACGTTCATTGCAAAATAACAATTTAAAATCCTGCTTGGACTCCTTAAAATATATAGCAGACTTAATTATTTTAACAATAATATCACAATAACTACTACTGCAACAACTACAACTACTATAACAACAACTACAACTACTATTATTTTTACTTTAACGTTCATTGCAAAATAACAATTTAAAATCCTGCTTGGACTCCTTAAAATATATAGCAGACTTAATTATTTTAACAATAATATCACAATAACTACTACTGCAACAACTACAACTACTATAACAACAACTACAACTACTATTATTTTTACTTTAACGTTCATTGCAAAATAACAATTTAAAATCCTGCTTGGACTCCTTAAAATATATAGCAGACTTAATTATTTTAAAAATAATATCACTTAAATGATCACTTATTTCATATTCGCAAAGTCGCTTAAACATGTCTGAAACAACAACGGAAGTGACATTATCTAAGATGCGCATTTAACGTTTAAATGTAAGGAAGCGAGTGGGTATCTTTGTTTTAATTCATTGAAGCTCTTCGATTTGAATAGTTGTCTCTTTGTTATGTTTCAAAAAGTTAATAGTATCTGCCATACAGTGAAGCTCAAAATAACTTAGTATCTAATACACTTAAACATATAGTTTTAAACTACCGAAGTAATTCTTACGTTTGTTCATGTATAAATCCTGCAAACCTGAAAAATGAACATTAAGACATAAACATTATTGCTAAATATGCTCTAAAATTAGACAATATTTTTCCGCATAGGGTATTGAACACAAATGGCAGTATAAAGTCTCCTTATTTGCCATAATTTAAGCCTATTACACGAGGGTCTAGCTTGTTGTCCTTGCTGTCTACAAGTTAAAGGACCCGAGTCATCACACCCGAAATAATGGTATATCATCTCGCGGACAAAGATCTGCACCTCCAGGGCCATTGTCTACTGTTATGCGAAGTGAGCCGAGATCATCCGCGTCTGGATCACGCGAAAAGAAACCTTCAGCAACCCAGGACATAAATGACGGAGGCATATTTAAGACATTGGGCACTCTTGAAAAGTGGCAAGTGAAAATACCAAGAAATAAACGACACATGAAGAAATGACGGTCTGCATCTTTGAGTGCTTCTCGTCCTAAATGCAACCCCAGCTCGCGACCACAGTCTGCCATGTCCAAAAATAGTGGCGGCAGACTGACGAAATTTGGATCAGGACAGTTATCGCGGAACTATACGTCCACTTTGCATCAGGTGTGAAACGACCTGAATTGGCAAGGAATCCCAGAAGAAATAACTTAATCGCTTCTCTTGCTAAGATAGCACAACTGGAAACTCGAAGTGCGTCTATACCGTCCTATCGCAAAAATGCAAAAACATTCAACGCCAGACAAGGGGTCAAAGGAACCACAACGTTTCTGCTATCAATACTGACACGAATCAAGTTGATACAAATAGAATAACAACTGCTATTTCTGTATATGGAAATGATTATGATAAAATCTAAACGAATGCATCACAAAAACCACAAACAGAAAGGGAACATAAAATACGTCGCGCAGTCCAATGAATAGTTCAGTAGTGAAAGAATATAAGTTACACACGTCAGTTACTTCAGACATCAAAGAGCGCCGTAAAGCTTGAGTAAGCTACAAATTGAAGCGAGCTTTTCCCGCTGTTCGTATGTAACAGGACTTTCCTCTATTGAATAATAATTCTTACTTCCCTTGTCGGTAGGTATTTAGTATGTAGTTCCTGCAGAAAACTTTTTAAACGTTTGAAAAATACAACTAAGCAAATTAAAAATAAGATTTATTATATTTCTTACATAAAGTATATGAAAATACCTTTCCGCTAAGGGAGATAACTTAAACGTTTCTTTCATTTCAAAAATTGTACTGAGACTGAGATATGTCTATCGTGTGGCACTATTTTACCAAATTTTCAAATCATTAGGTACTAAGCTCTATGCAATATAATACACAAATATAAATGTAATAATGATATTCAAATACTGGTAGCCAGTACAAAAAAACAACAATAAATAACAAGTCTTCCGAGACCCGACAGCAAGGCATTCAACATGTCACTGAAGCACGAACGAGACGGACTGCTGGAAATGTCGGTTAAAGGATCTGAAGATGACCATCTTCGTCAACTGGAAAAATCGTCATATTTGTCGTCTGCTCAAACAGGATGGGGTACCGTACATGGAACAACACTTGTCCTCGGCGGTTTAAGCAAACGACCTTGACATTTTTCAGGAAATAGTTACCTTCTGCAAGTTAATGATAGCCGGTTTCCTGGGGTAGAGCAGATGAAGTCTGCGTTGTATTTAGAGAATGGAATGGTATTTCTGCAAAAAATGCATTATGCTTTGTGATAATGGTATTATGCTTTTTGACAATGACATCATGCTTTGTGACAATGCCATTATGCCATGTGGCAGTTGCTTCATGCCTGATTGCAATACCATTATGCCTTGAGGCAATGCCATTGTCCTTTGTGGCAAGTGGCAATGACATAGGCTGTTGTTCTTTCTGCATGGTCGGTTGATCTATTTATTTTATATGTTTGATATTAGTTGAAGTTCTCTGTCCAGTTCATCGAACTTATAACTAACGCCACTCGCGCCCATAATGCGATGACGAAGGCCAGTCACTAAGCACAATGCAATAAAGAAAGTTGCAAGTCAGATTATGTTACGCCGCATTATGACAATAGGTGTCGCTTCCATAGCTTTCAGAAGAAATACATGTTTCCAGTTGCACGGTTACCTCCACTTGTGAATGTGTTCGGCGAAAAAACATCAGAAATGTTAAGTTGATTTTTTTTTATTTATTTCAGTATAAAAATGCACAACAATAGCAGTTTGTTTTATTTATTCTTAAACATGTATTTAGTTAGTTTTTCTTACATTTCTGATCTTTTGCAGACGAACAAAGGGAAATCTGTTCCGCTAGCTTTCGCAGCGACACCTGTTGTCATAATGAAGCGTAATATTTGATTTACAACATTCTAGGGATTTTCAGATGAATTGTATAGAAGCATAAATTTCATTTTCTTTTAATTTCTTCATTCGTGGTCCTAAAATTAAAAGCTATATACCATTGGAAAGCTCCTGAAATTCATATTTTTAGAATGCAATATTTCCAAAATTGAAAAATACACAAAGAATTAATACACAGAAATAAATAAAAGTATTGACTTTCAGTTTCTTGGTTGTATTTGTTTACCTTTTAAACTATCATATAAATACAGTTTTTATATTAAAAATACTTCATAAAAGATGTTAAATTTGATATAAAATTCAATAGTCTGATAAATAACAACACAGTGGTGAATACAGCACATATTTCCCGATTTCGGCCTGCATTAGCTTCTGCCTTCCAAGATGTCTGCCTTTAACTGTCTTATCAGTGCCTATGACATCACATGGAAACTAGTAGAGATAATTATTGTGTGATTTTAGTAAGAGTGGCTTACCCAGGTTTGGTTATTTAAGCATTGCATGCAAATGTGGTTTTGTATGTAATGCAGTAGTTTTGTAGTTGGTTATTTCAAGTCTGTTCTTGTACAAACTAGTATACAATTTTTAAGTTTTTATAAGCATTAGTTCGGGATGTCATGATGTATTTATTTCATTGGTTATATAATTAAAGTACATTATAAATTTTAATCATGTAGATTAGAAATCTGGAGAGCAAAAGAAGAGAAATCTATAGAGATGATTATATTCTGTGAAGTTATATGTAACAGTAACACTAGAAAACTAACACAAGTGACTACTTTGGTTACAAAGATTTCTAAGTGACTTAAAGGACCATTTTAATTTTGAACATGACTGGTTGGTGTATCCTACCAAATAATAAGAAATAACACCTTGGTAACAGTAATTCTTTTCAATAACATTTATTATTTTTATTGTTTTTGTTATTTTCAGACGTACCTGTTTGGTCCAAACTAGAAACTGCTCGAATTCTATCACCGTCGGAAATGCTTCAAATTGTCGAAAACCATATGCGATTTGGAGGCACGTCAGGATAAATAGCCCAGTCATTCATAAATCATTCTGTACCAGTGCTTTCTGCATCTTCATTCCCATGTCATCATAACTTGTGCCACTAATATCAGATGGCATATTTGCAAATTGTAGGTTTTTTTGTGTAGTTTGCATTCTTTTATCTTAAACATTCCAAAGTAATATACATGTACAGAAATGTTGACACACATAATTGTATTGTATATATTAAATGATAATGACACTGTATGAAAAGATTAAAATACAGAAAAAAAACAGCAAAATTAATTGTAAGGGTGTTTTGAACATGTTCTTTCTCCATTATGCCTTTGTAGAATGACATGTCTACCTCGTTAAACAAAGGTTAAACTTCAGGTCAACTTTCAAAAATGACATCTAACTTTGGACATATTGAAAATATCGGTGACATGAAGTATTTTCTTAACCCCGGAATTCATAGTAAATATGGTGATTTAACATAAGAGGTTTCCTTTGCAGTATTTTAAATGTTTATGTTAAATTCCAAAATATTTCTTTTTTTCTTTTTCAATGAAGAAATAAGTAGTAGAACCACACAAAAATGTGGACTCAAAAAAGAAGAAATATACCTGTTGGACAAACATTTATATTGTGAATGCAAAAAAGCCACTTGCAAATAATGGCATCTGATAATATTAACACATATTTCATTAAAACTGTTGACTAAGGTTATTCATTGACCGTTGTATTGGTGCCCAGCATTCTACTTGGCAGACATGGCTAAATGATGGTACCAGCAGAAAGCGGTTCCTACTGCTAGCTGGGACCGAATGATTGGCCAGAATCCTGCCAATTGGTTTGTTAAAACAATGCACCGACCAAATAAACAACTCTAGCCAAGAGTTCTTATGTCATTTATTTGTGGATATCGAATATTATATGTATTTTGTCATTCTACGTGTAAAATAATATATGTATTGTGTCATTCTACTTGTAAAGGTTTCTAGTCAATGTGAACCTTTTATCATGATTTCTGTAAGCAAATAAAAATATTGCTGATGTAGTCATCGAATTGTTGTTTTTTTATTATTAGGCTCATTTTCTTTTCTTCAGATTTCTTCCTTACATATATTGATAAATTGATAAATACCAGTTCCATGAAATGTTCATGAAGCATTAATGATACACACAATGTTATTTGCTTTATTATCACAGTCTTAAAAAATGGACGATATGGACATGAAAACCCTTTGATTTATTCTGTATATATCTATTATATTTTAAGCCATATTTACTCTCATGGAACAAGGTAATAGGTACAAAATAATTCCAAAAACCAGAAATATGTGGCAGAGAAATCTAACCAAAATAATAACAATGGACACATCCTTTGGCCAGACAAACTAACCAGCAGCAGTTGAAACACCAATTAAAAATCATAATAAAGGTTATGTAAAAAGTCGTTCATAAACATTTTGAACATGCAACATATCAGGACTCGAGGCTGCGATAGAACAATCGGTTGTCATAAAACGGCTACTCTTGTTTGAATTTTAAATAACCAAACATTTCTGTTTTGGCCTTATTCACTAGCAAGCAAATTAAAAAAGCTCCTAAATAGACAAATGTTCTTGTAAACCACAGACCATTTATGGCGAAGGTAAAGAAAGGTTTCTGAAGAAGCAATTACATGTATGTCAATTTCTTTTCATTGATACAGCTGTATTCCTCACAAATAATTTGACAACACAAAATTGTTTTTGCTTTGTATAAAATAAGCAGAGAAAATAAAATGATTTTAATCATAGCATGTTTTTTTTTCATTTTTGTTTCCACTATGACTTGTATTATTTTACATTTTTCTTTGTTATTAATGAGTTTATTAACTAATACAATCATCAGTTCTGGTAGCGTAGGAAGCAAGACATGGCAAAGTTTTAACAATGGTTATTGGTAATATATATCTGTTAATGTTCAGCCTATAGATCTGGCTATATGACTGTTGGGCCTAGTGTTGTATAAGGTACTATGTCCGGTGTTACTGTTTTTATTACATGCACTGATACAATTATGGTCATATTGGCAACGTCCAGCTAATTATTGGTGAAGGAAGAACCCAGACCTATGCCTGGGTAGAAACACCGACAGTTCGCATATTAGTTGGAAAATGTCCCCATGTAAATAAGAATATATAAAATATATAAAAGTCCTATGAGCATTGCAACATATACCAAACTCCTAAAAGGCACAGGACACAGATATTTCACATGCAAGCCAAGTGAAAAAGCAAGAACAAATTGATGAGTCATTTAATGAAAAGAGCAAACCCGACAGTTACCGCATTGGAACGATCAGTCGGCAATATCGGCCGACTTGGGTGCTTAAACCCATTTTACTGAGCTATAACCTCGCACTTCTTGATAAGGGTTTCTCAAATGCAAGCAATGAAAAGAAAACCGATCTAATTGAATACAAAATGTCCCAAGGCTGATGTTTTCTTTAATAAGTTATGACGAAAGTAATGACGTCATTGTAAAATAATGCCCACATAGTGCTTAGAAAAGTAAGGGGGTATCATTTCGATTATAAAAGCTACCCCAAAATGGTTGATTATAAGTGAAATTAACTTTAAATTAAGAAAAATAAATGATCAGAGAAGAGTAAATGGTTGTAGTATCATGTTCATGTGGAGATGAAATTGAGGAATCAATGTCCATCAAAGGAAACACACGTAACATTCCTTATAGGATGAATTAAATGACAACATAGATTACATGCACGGGGGGATTTTTACGACCACCACACTGCACAAGTAACATTGTTGTGATCATGAAAAAGAATATATGAAAAGTCCTATGAGCATTGCAACATATACCAAACTCTGAAAAGGCACTGGACAAATGTATTTCACATGCAAACCAAGTAAAAAGCAAGAACAAATTTGTGAAGAGTCATTTAACGAAAAGAGCAAACCCGACAGTTACCGCCTACGGCCTTCGTGATTAAACTAATGCGCATATGAACTCGAAACCGTGATAAATTGGGCGTTAGATCACGCAAACTTAAAATCTATTGCCTAATTATCATAGTGAAAGAAGCTCTATACCTGATTCTCCTGAACGTTTCAGATGACTTATAGACTTATTGAAATTTAAATTTCAACAAGCAAATATAAAATGCAACACTTATGTGAAAGTAAGTTTATTTTCCAAAGTAATTGTGTACAAAGCTGTAACTAGTACAAAGAAAAGCAAAGAACGCCCACCCCAACAATTTTGTACTTATTAAGAAATAACTGTTAGCTACGTAAAATATTATATATTATGAAAATTACATAAGCCGGAATGGTTTGTTGACGAAAACAAATTCTGATCTTTAGATGGCATTTACCGCACATTTTTCTTCTCAAAAGAATTTTCTGAATTCCACATGTATGCTACAACATACTTTCACATATTTTTATTAAAAAGTGTGATGAAAACAAAGATTTTACTGTGTTAGTACATCTATGATGACCGTGTTTAAAATTATGAAGTATTAGGCATCCCTTAAATTCAAAACAGCAAATTTAAATGTAATAAAACAGTTCAAGCTATCCTTATGATCTTCATATAATATCATTAAAACACATGGTTTTGAAAGGTAAAAAGCTTCAAAGTTTATTGGATAAAATACTAGTACCAAAATGGTTTCGTTTAAAAAATATTTGCCTGTCTATAATGCATTAATGATAAGGAAAACTAACAGAAGATCTTAGTGTTATACACGTTCATATTTAAATAAGTCCTAATTAAGGTATAATTGAGATTCACCACCGTGTTTATATTTACACACGAATTGACAACAACGTTTTCCTCGTATCATTTTTTCACATCATATCGGATGGTTCTTCATACAACATCAACAAATTTCCTTGTGCATTATGCAGCAAAGAACTCTTTAAAGATATCATCAACATTCTCGTCTGTATAGTTCCTCACAATGAAGGAGGTCCCGTTGTCAGCTCCAACAATCATACGAGTTAGGCCTGGGAAAACAAGCAAATTAAGAAAATGTAATATGTTTTATACTAATTAGTGATAATTATTTTATGTTTTTCTATGTAAAATATTTATTATTATTACTTACGTCAAGCAAGTATAATTATTATAATTGGATAATTGATGAAGAAAGACCACATTCAATATCTGTGTAGGTTGGTATCTGTGATGCACAGCAACTCATTTGTCAAAGTGACTGAAGTTTAAGCTCCAAATCTGCCAGCTGTTTGTTACCAACACAGAGCTTAAAAACAACTGTGTTGGTGTTGTGTTCGTTTATTCTGTACGCCGCTTACAGTCACCTGCATAAGACAGTTAGTCTTTCACACGTCTGGATTAAATTATACAGGGGTGTAGCTTGACACGATATGATGCGTACGCATTAATGCTAAGCGGTCCGGTAGCATGCTCCCCGGGAAATATCAGTATATAACTAGCTTTCACGTAAAACTAGAAATGCATTTAATAATGATATCCTTTTTTCAACAGAGAAGCTACTAAAACACAGACGCACATTATCTGATTATGACCTTTTATATATATTTTGATCCACGCTATTTATTAGTTTGGGTAATACATTCCTTGTTTTATTGTTTTTATCTGTGTCTTCAAGCAAAATGTCATGAAATGGAAAATTGATGATTGCATTTCAGCCATTTTAAGAAATCTCAATAGACATATGGTACTAGTCGAATTGATAAAAAGCAAAAGGAAAACCAATGATAATTTTGTTACGAATTGATATCTGTCAGCTCAGTGATCAAATAAATGTTAGTGCCTATACTAGTACGTTATGCTTACAGCAGTAATATATGTATTGTCTGTCAATTAAATGCAGCAAGTGTTATATATCTAACGAAATATGACATATAAAGAGGTAAACGATGAACAAAAGGTTACAATTCTGAACATATCCCTCGAACAGATACTACCAAGTGTGATCGTCCCGAGGATGAACTTATCTGAGAAGTTCAGATTTTAAATATAACAGTACAAGTCTTGTCCCATACCAGATAAGCGGAGCTACAGAAAAGTTATATAGGAAACATAACAAAGTCAAATGAGCATTTTCAACATATACCAACATTTGAAAAAGGCACATGATAAAGGTATTCACGTGCAAGTCAAATATAACAATAAGAACAAATACATTGTGGGTCATTAAACAGAAAGAGAAAACCCAACAGTTACCGCCTTTGAACGGTCAATCGGCAAAAGGGACCTACTAGGCTGCTTAAATCGGGTTTTCAGAGCTCTAACCTCGCATTTCCTAAGGGTTTCATGACAGATGTGTTTGCCTTTTACACATGGCTTGCATGTGAACACCTTTGTCCTGTGCATTTTCAGATTTTGGTTCATTTTGAAAATCTCATAGGCCTTTGTCATATATTCTTATAATTGAAAGAACTTAATTTGAAAAAGAGTTTGACATCAAAGAGAAATTTATCTCCCACTTGTGTTTTAAAGTCACCTTACATTTTTTGCCACGCTTAATCTTGGTAAGATGTACTATACATTGCAAGAAAAAGAACAAATTTACAAACTTTTCTTATTGCCAGGCTCAGTCTCAGGCTGAACACGGAAGATACACAATACCCTCTTCCCCTTTCCCATTTCTCTGGCTCGGCCAATCTCATAACCCACACCTAGGGAAGGCTCTGTCACCTCAGCAACTACAACTACATGAACAGAGCAAAAGAGATAACACTTCATTACAATAACAGCCACCATTTAATATCCATTGAATAATGTTAAGCCGAGTATGATTAGTCGCTACTAAAACTCGAGCTTTCAGTAATGTTACTGTAGAACAATTAAAGGATTCTTACAACACAATTAAGTGCTTTTTAATCAGTATTTATTTTAATTTAACTAACCATCGTCAAAGGAATCGGACATATTAGGCAGTATTTTACACTTTATTTATTTCATTAAATGGTCTGTAATTACGTGACACTATCAGATTTGGCCAAAATTACTTTTAGGACAGTTTTTTAATTCAACTTCTATTTTATTGTACCGATAAAATGCAATAATAATGGATGGCATAAACAACAAAATACATGATCATTATTTTAAAATAAGTGATAATTAGGACCAAAATCACAAAATAAACGTTAGTGTCAATATTTATTAAATGGTCTCAAAAATAAGTTGAAATGGGTATTGTCAGTGAAACTGTTATCTCTTAAATGAAGGTAGTTTATCATCAGAATCCCGATAAGACTCATAAAAAATCAAAGTCCCATATTTTATTTAAAAACTCTATGTTACCTATACCACATCCGATTTGCTAACTTAACTGTGATCAAAATATCCGACACTATGCCAATATCTAATACAGGTAACACCATTGCTAAAATGTTATATGTTAGATTGTCGAATTGCTGCATACATTTATACTTTAGTTTACGTAAGGCCTGCTTTTAACATTACCTCAATTGTTAGACAGTATAATTCAGGAAATGTTCTGCTTAAATGTACATTATTTCAAAATCTATAAATAAACACGATTGGGAATATATATCGACGGCTGACCTGATTACCCGGTTGATCATGTAAGGTGACCTCAAATGTGTTATGCTTTAATTTTCTCATAGATGACGGGCACATATAAACAGTATTTCGCTTGATCTCAAAATAAGTTGTTTAAGTGCATGAGATAAATTGTTATAATTGTCGGAAAATAAATTTAAACAATGTCAAGTACTGTTGTCCTGACACGGGCTAACCAAACCAGAAAAACATCATAACATTAGCGAGGAGTAAACGAAAACCGTTATTATTTTACAATTTTCAAACTCCTTTTATGTATCTTCTATCTATCAGTGGGGGTATAACTAAAATCTTTTTCTTTCTTTATTTTGTCTGGAAGTTTATATACTATTTTATACCTACCATCTGCTTCCGTCACCCAAGCAATGTCTCTGTCATGTATCTCCTTAGCTGTAAGAAGGTTGTCTTCTGAAGAAATACAGGCATATTTTGTTTGGAAATTTATATCAATGTTACACAACAGGGTAACTAAAAACCTTAAACTTTATTCAAACTCCGTACAATAAACAACAATGTTTATATAGTATAAAATTGATTGGTAGAATACTTTGTGATGATTATGTTACAATATCTGTCTCTGTGGTCTGTCGAGATGAGGCAATTTCAAGGTCC
Source organism: Sinonovacula constricta (assembly GCA_007844125.1). Taxonomy (NCBI): domain Eukaryota; kingdom Metazoa; phylum Mollusca; class Bivalvia; order Cardiida; family Solecurtidae; genus Sinonovacula; species Sinonovacula constricta. Next base: position 34,331,427 of record CM017563.1, read on the forward strand.
CTATGAATTAATTGATACATGAACGAATAAATAAATAAATGAATAAATAAATAAGTAACGCTTTACTTCTATCTTCAATTTTAAGGCCAAAAATCTTTGACAGGACTTCTCCATGGTTCTCCAACAACCTGATCAACCGTGCATACTGTGCTGTATCCTCATTACTTGCTCCTGTTAATCTTGCAGCGAAATATATCTTCATTTTTTTCTGAAAAAATATTAATAACACAAAATAATTTAGTAAATGATAAATGTCAATAAATCACCGAGAATGCTGGTTACACGTGTGCTTAAGGCGTGTTGATACTGGCTCGTCGGTCAAACGAAATATTCTGATGGTGATTTTTGACGGTAGGGTACATGCAAGTAATATGCATTTGTAAAACTTTTTTTTTCAAATAATTGTCAAAGACAAGCTTTGAAGATGACTTTCAAAAATGTGCTTTATACACTTAATTGTGTTTGTTTTGTCTACATTTTTACCTTTTGCGAGTACATTCAAGAAAACCGATTAGGAATGATTAAATTCTAATACCTTCGCATTGGTGTCAAGTAGTTTTGTTACTATTCAAATGCCCGACATGAAATCCTTTTTTTCTAAATTAATGCAGTTTCATTATATACTTTGAAATAAGTTACCCGAAAGTATTTAGTAGAATTACAAGGACCCTATCTGAAATTTTATTTTGTATGCAATAAAATTGGAGTACATTTAACAAATATAAAAGATAATGATATCTTGGTGATATCAATGGAGTTCAAACTCACAGAAAAAAAAAAGTGTTACTTTGTCTCGATTCGGGCTTGTATGTTCTTTTTGATAAAATGCTAAGTTTAAACTGTGTTTTTTTAAGTTTAGGCTTAACAATAACATGTTTTACCATATTTTCAGAATCATTGCGACTACATTAAAAGTTTAAAATAAAATCTGACAGTCACTTTATCATTTATTACATCGGCGTGAAATGACATCCCTTCGTTTAGACGCTAGGAACAACACTAATTATAGGTTTTTGTAAATACAATGGTGCGATAAAGTAGAAAAATATAATATTCACTTACATTAATTTTAAGCAATTAAGTGGCCATATATCAATATGTCTTGTTTGAATTGTTTATATAAAACACTGACAGACATTTTACACAAAACATGATTAAAATCTGGATACATCGTGCACATACTGCATTTTAGTCAGGTTAGGTCAATGGTAATGTTTTACTTTAAATATGACGGTGTTCTGGTTATTGTTTGTTTCTATCGTTGCATATGTTTAAAAAGCGCATGCTGTGTATGTTTACTTAAACATAAATAAGCGGATATGTTTAAGGAAAGATGTGTGGCATATACATAACTAGAAATGTGCATATGTGCCTTTTTAAATAATGTTTCTAATTTATAAAATGTCCTCATTTTAAAGGATATTTATTTCCATATAAACACATTATACCAAATCAGGTGTAAATTAAATGGTTATCGTTAATAAATGTATGTTTGGCAGTAACATACTCAATCATTTTGTTTATTGTAAAAGTCAGAATAAATTTTAGTAACAATTAACTAATGTCCGATTGTCAATTTTTCATTTATTAAGGGGCAATAATTGATATTCATTCGTTAAGAAACTCGGTACAGTCCGAACCATAATGAAGTTAGGTGAATAAAGAAATTCAATCAAGTCAAAATACTCAGTAAATCTTCATTGTATCTTCAGTTACACCAACGTATGCTTCTAAAGTGGTCGTATAACGATTTGTAATATTTTTATATTATTGACGAAGTGTATTTATGTTTAGATAAATGACCAAATATCTCGACTGTACATAATCTGCATTTTTCATTAAAAAGACATTTTATTACGAAGAGTGTAATGTACGTCAGGTCATTAGACCAGTAATAATAATAATAATAATAATAATAATAATAATAATAATAATAATAATAATCAATGCGCTTATTGTCTCAATGGTATCACAATAGTTTGTCCTGTAATGTTATCTTTGCAGTGTTGTTTCAAGGCGGTAACTTGTTTTCTTTGTGTGTGTTATGTCTCGTCTCTGTGTTTTTGTCACGTTTACATTTATCCTGTTTGCCCTGTTTGCCCTTATATAGGGGTAGTTTAGATTAAATATTTGTGGTAATTCTTATAGGAGCTTTTCTTATTTACCAATTCAGTCCACATTACATTTTTCAAATGTAAAAATACTTTCCTGAACACTGTTAGTATGATACACTTATTGGACAGAAAGTATCATTCTATTGTTATCATTTTGGTATATGTTAATTATTAATTTATGTTAAAACATTGTTAAAACAGAGTTAATTTGAATGCATAAAATACTCTACAATTTTGGAAAAGAGGACTCAGAGCAATTATTATATATTATTATTATTATTATTATTATTATTATTATTATTATTATTATTATTATTATTATTATTATTATTATTATTATTATTATCATCATCATCATTTAATATTTAATTACATTCACTGTCTACGTCTTTATTATTAAAGAAAAGATGATATAAAGTTAAAATAAAAACAAGTTTAAAAAGAACAATAAATTTCTAGTTAAACAAGCCAATATTTAGTAATTTATGAGGTACTTAATCGTCTTTCTAAGCCAGGAACATCCGACCTTAGAGACCAGTATTATGACTCGTGCACAAGCAAATACAAATGAAGGAGTGTACATAAATAAGTACCATTGCTTATGAGCTAAAAGAAAGTAACAGGGGTATTAGTGAATATGCCAGCATAATAAGTGCATGAAAATTTCGAGGCTTGCCGAGTGCTTTCTGATTTTCGGCCCGAGCATGATAACATTTATCTATATCAACACTAACCTGGTATTCTTTTTATCCCACCATCAACAGCTTTTAAAAGGGAAACATTTAAATTTACCGCTACTGCTCCTCCCATACATGATCTGACATTACAATGCAATACACGAAATTCATGCGCGAGCAATAGAATAATTCGGCTATAAGAAATAGTTCTATTTTACAATAAAAAATAAGACATTAAACATGTTATTTCTTTTATTTTATTTGCGCGATACATAAGGTTGTAATTGTATTGATTACGATAACTAAAAATAATGGTTAGAAAAAAAAAAACAACAAAAATCATACCCTCGTGTAAAGTTATACATGTAGTGTGTAATGTCAAGGCCGTGTAACATTAAAGTTGCCATGCACTTGGCATTAAGAAACGCGAATTACATTCGAGGTTTGTGTGTGTTTGTGGATGTAACAAACAGTAGCTCATGGATTTTAATTGTTGACGACATTGAAATTATGAACATTGAATATAGCCCTTTAAAATTTCGAAGATAGTTGTGTTTTTGACAGGGTGACTTGCGAAATTTGGAGAAATGTTGGGATTGGAGGTGGTGGGTTGGTGTTCATGTTTACGTCTAGAAACTGTGATATTTTAGCACATTTGTCCAGATCTGTGCAGTCAGCTATATTTGGTTCGACTGGAGATCGAGCTCTATCTAAACCATTTTAATGTTCATCATGTAACGACATTTGATCATCAGGGTTTGTCCTAAGATTAGGCAGATGATGCAATCTAAGACAGTCACCACAGATTCAAGATCAATTTCCTTCTCAAAAATGTTCGGATTAAAGCCAGATTTGGCTCGAAATCCTCGTAGCTCATCTTTTCAACACTGCTTAGGTTTTTACACGATTCTTCATCACATTCTTTCAATTCACACTAAATAACATCAAAACAACGGTGACTCGCATGATCTGACATTTCGACAGTTTTTGTTTTTTTGCAGACTACAAATTCGTACTTTTATTGATTTTATAACTGTTACTAAACAAGTTTAATCGTGTTCCTGTAATTCATGCTATTTTATTTTTCTGAGTTTCATTTTTCTGATTTTTTTCCCAAATTTTCTCTATCATTGTTAAATAAAACTTCGGAATGACACGATCAACTGTCCGGTTAGCTCAGTCGGTTAAGAAGCTGCTACTTAAATTTACAATCCTGCAGGACAGAGATCGAAACCGTTCTCATCCTTTCTTTTTTAATAGCCTCTTTTGCTCTACTTAACCAATCTTTATATTATGGACATTTTTGGGGTGACCACAAGCATAATTACGGGATAAATGAGTTTCGTTCTCGTAAACATTTCTGATCGTTTCGTCAAAAAAATAGTCCAGCTTAGAGCAGGTGCGCGAATATCGGTTGATAAAGCTCATCTTAATCACACGGGTTATATCAACCGATATTTACAGAGATGGTGGGATAAAATTTAATATCTACCTATATTGTGCCGTTCTTGTAACATTAGAAATCGTCTGCATCGTGTAGGAGTATAGTCCAATGATAAGCTATAAAACATTAAACTTTTGTAATAATTCGGACTATTTCTGCTAATGGTAAACGTTGTTCGTAGCTATAAACGTCTCTTTTTGTCTACATTTTGCTGTGTATTACTTTTTAATGTCCCTAAATACTTTTACTTTCTGGACCAGTCCATTAGTCACTTCACTGTGAGCTTTTTAAGAAGTTTATACAAATGCCGCGTTTCGCTTATGTAATATTTAACAATAAAATACTATTTTAGCAGCGACGTCTATACAAAATGTCGGTATGTTCGTTGAAGAAATAAGACACGAATAAAATCACAGGACTCATTGGTCCGTTTATCAATAAAGAACCAACAAACATGTCACAACATCGGAATGTTTATGTTTTAAAGGTGGTATCTTGTAGTTTAAAGCTTTGATTCACAACTTGTACAAACATGCCACCTTATAAAAGGAGCTATGTAATGACTGCTCGCCCTTTTCTGTTTAACTAGTATAATGAAAAGTCGGTACATCCTTTCGCATTTTTTTCAGTAGTATAATTAGAACACCAGCTGCACTACTTGTGGTTGTGGTTGACCTTGTCCTCGATCTGGGTGACCTTGATGTACCTCTCGACCGAGTTTGAGTTGACCTTGTCCTTGTAAGGCGTAACTGGAATACATTCAGTGTTTTCTTTACGAAAAAAATCGATGCATTGACTAATTTGATCTCACCATTTTTTATAATTCATTTCATTTGCTTCTGATATTCCTGCAAATTGTTTAGTCCATTATCAGACTATGCCTCTAAAAGTTCTCCTGTATGTCTCAACTCGGTCCACGCTGTTTGGCTAGGGCCCGAAGGCATGGAGCGTGGTGACCTGATTAGCAATTTTATGAAATGTCATCGCGGTTTAAATTACAGATGTTATCAGAGTTAATAGAACAGCCGAGCGAATAATAGAGGGCTATCTGGGATCGACCTGTTATGATAATTGCATTCTCGCCTAAACACGCTGACGACGGTCAATGTAAATGTATAAAATTCACCGGTGTTTACTTTGGGAAATTCAGTTATTTGCTGTAAGATTTAGAGTAGATAGACGCTAAAGAGGCAAGTCTTCATTTTCTCGAACTCGATCAGTCATTGATAATCGTTACAGTGTCTTCCCGACAGCTGGATTGCACAGGTGTAGATTTTACACAACGGTGAAACACCGTGTTGGTAATAGACTGCTGCTAGCATAAGATTAATCAACCATATATTAATCTAGTTCTAGTATGTAAGTAATAGCCTGTAAACATAACATAAACAAGACTCATTTTCATATCCAAAATCACTGTATCAAAAGAATACACAATTGCAGAAATCTCTACTCCGACGCAAACAAAAGTAGACTCAATGTTCAAGCCTGAGACTGTAGGACTGAGGCTTTGAAACGTGTTACTCTCTACTGTTAGTTATTACCGTTCTCTGTATTCAATGTAGTGTGTGCGTGCATGTTGCTTCCCAGCAGACTTCATATTACACAGAGTATTTCTTTTGGTACCTTATACAGTACCATATACTAAACTGTACACAAGTCGCTTTAGATATATGCATATCTGTATTTTCTGCTATTGTAAGTGTCGTAAATCTAGGGTTATAGCGTTATAAGTGTAGGTTAATAGCGTTAGTTCGAGAGTCGCCAGCTATCGCTGGGTGTTGTATGATCAGGATCTGCTTTCTTTGCGGCAGTATATTTAGGAACCCTTTAATTAGTTTCATTATATGCAATTTTGGGCGGATAGCGTTTGATCAAAAGTAGTCAGTTCTTAAGGAGAACTGTTTGATCATGATCTATTTTTTTGCCTCTGGCTCTGCAGCAACATATCATCTAGGCACATTTTAATTAATGAAAGAAAATGACCCAGAATTTATTGGTGCTATTGTTGCTTTTATAAAAAATGCTTTTTCAAATCAGTTTCATGATACAAGCAGCAAAATGGTGTTTGGATTGTATTAAAATCTAAATACAGAGGAGCACCTTCTAAAGTGACAAAGACTTATTGTGCTTTAAGTTGTTCACAAAAATACATTATGAACACTTTATGGGTTTAAGAATTATTGGCTTACAGTAAATAAGAAACTTTATACAGTTAAAAAGTGTACAGAAGCTTCTCTTGTGTATGGAATCTTTCTATTGTTTCTATTGTATTGTGAGTGGTCTTTGTGTCCCACCCCTATAATGATAATGTAAATTGATTAACTTGAGAATGGTGTATAACTATATAACATTATAACTTAAAAAAATCCTCTGGTAATCTTACTCTTAGTAGCCATAACTGAGTCAGTCCGGAATATGTTTATACTGCAACCTCTATTGCTCTTATTTATCTGCAGTCAGCATCTCTGCACAGTAGCATACTTTCCTATATCGTCTTATGACAGATTAACTTGTTATCTACACAATGAATGCCCAGGGTCTTAGAGACTAAGTAAAAGGAAGGATGTATATAATTATTTGAAAAGAAAACAAGGCCACATTTATTTGTTTACAAGTTATCGACTTTAAAAATGAAGACACCAAGCAGATTTATATAGTTTGGTTTTAAAGCTTATTTTAGTAATGGTAGTAGCTGTTCGATAGGAGTTGCAACTTTTATTGATAAACACATGGATTTTCAAATTACATCTCAATATTGTGAAGAAGAAGGCAATATATTAATACTTAATTGTCAGATATATAAGAAAGAATAGTCATTGATTAATATTTATGGACCTAACCAAGACAAACCTGATTTCTATAAGTATGTTAAGAGAATAGTGGAGAAATTAGATATTAAATGCATAAGTGCTGGTGATTTTAACTTAGTTCTTGACCTAGATATAGATTACTTTGAGAACTTGCATGTGAATAACCCAAAAGTAAGAGAAACATTGATTAAAACTATTGTGGAACTAGATTTAGTAGACTGCTGGAGATATATGTTTATAGAAAAATTACATGGTTCAAAAAGAATCCTAATAAAAAAGCTAGACTTTATTTTTTCTAAACACCTAACACTCTAATGATAGAGGTTAAAAATTGCCAGATACTGCCCGGCTATAGAACGGATCACGCATTGATCAAACTACTACTACTGGAAAATGCATAATTCTCGTAAAAGACATTAAATATGCGAACAAGATGAAACAAAAAATAAAAGAGATTAAAACACAATATTGCCAAGAAAACATACTTCATGGCATAAATATCAGTGAAATTACAAATGATGAAAAAATATTTTATATAGATGATCAGCTGGTTTCTTTAAAATATTGCTATTTGAAATAAGAGGCGAAACAAAAGTATATAGCTCAATATTTAATTAAGAAATAAAAAAGAAAAGCTATTGATATAAAATAATTCCTTCTAAGTAAACAATCTCTTCACTAATGATGTACTCTTAAATGAAAAACGCAGAGAATTAGAACAATTACGCGAAAAAAAATGGAATGAGTGGAAATTAGAACACGTGGAAAATGGATTCAAAATGGTGAAAAAGTAGTAAATTATTCTACAATTTGGAAAATGGTAATTTTGTTTCAAAATCAACGTCTGGACTAGTTAAAGGTGATGGAGAAGCAATTGATAACCAAGGAGAAATAATTAAGTAATTTAAGTCCTGTTACAAAAAATGATATTGCTCTAACCTTGTAGAAATAATAGATAAGACAAAAGTCATAGTTTTATTAGAGCAAGAGCAAATCATTTAAGAGATCTTTCGGAAAAGGAATGCCTGGACAGTTTAAGTATGAAAAGTCCTGGCTTATCTGGATTCACTGTTGAATTTTATCAAATGTTTTGGTCGGATATTGGTCCATTTCTTGTTAGATCCCTAAACTATGGCTTACATAAAGCACCACAGTCGGCCCATATTGCCGACTGACCGTTCCAAGGAGGTAACTGTCGGGTGTGCTCATTTCGTTAAATGACTCATCACAAATTTGATTTTGGTATAGGAGTTTGCTCATAGGACATTGTCATATATTGTTATTACAGAAAGGCGAACTTTCAATCTCCCCAAAACAAGGAGCAATAACATGCATCCCTAAAGGCAATAAAGATAAAATGTTCTTAAAAAATTGAGACCCATATCTCTTCTAAATGTGTCTTATAAAATTGCATCCAGTGCTTTAGCTTACAGATTAAACATTTTGCCCCGTGTTATAAATGAAGATCACACTGGTTGTATATCTGATAGTTATATTGGGGAAAATATTAGATTGATTTATGATCTTATGTTTTATGCAGAAAAGTTTAAACTCCCGGGACTCTTTTTCTGATCGACTTTGAAAAGTTGACTGATTCATTATTTGGATCATTTATTAACAAAACACTAAACTTCTTTAACTTCAGTCAAACATTTAAGAAATGGTTCAACACCTTTTATAAAAGTAATGATTCAAAACAGCCTTTTCCGTACCTGGGATCGCCCGTCAACTCTTGTTTTAAACGGCTAGAAAGCAGAACGCCAACTTCGCTCTGTTTGAGGAAACCAACAAGGATCTTTACCATACCGTAAAACACAACATCGTGGGAGGACCCATCATCATCTTTACGCGCCATCATTGTGCCGGCTAAACCCGGAAACGAAATGGGAAGCCATGCGGAGCAATATTGGGGTTCAACACAAATGCGCTCTACCTATAGGCCATCGGACAGCCTATGCCTGTGGGTCATTTCGAACTTCGATTCGCTGACAACGACTATCGACCCGAATTGCGGGACTGGCTGGAGCACATTCACGGTGTTGCCATTCAAGACAAGGTCAAGACGGGACGAGAAGTCAAACTTGGAAAGTACCCCGTGGATGGATACTTGCCCGTCACCCTTCCTGATGGCAAAGCTACCGTCTTCCAATTTCAAGGCGGTTACTTCTACAGTCATCGCTGTGGCAACACGAGTGAAATCAGGGACGAGAAATGGCTGGCTACCAGAGTAAAAAAATATTAAAAGACCCAGGAGACCACAGGTTATCTGAAACGAGAGAATCACGTGGACGAAATATGGGAGTGTGGGTTTCAGCAGTACAGCCACCAGAACCCAGTCATCTACGACTTTATTGACGACATGCGCCCAGCAATATTCCGAGATAATAAGGGCAATACCATTGAACCCTCTATCATGGAAGGTCAACGGAAAACTTTCCGAAATGGTGGGAGATTACATACAAGTCTCGAAGCAGTGGGAAGGTTGTTTTCACCACTCGACCTTATCGCCTTACCAGTACTTTCATGCAATGTTGTTTTGTTTTGCATCACGGATATTCCATTTGATGCTTTAGGCGAACACATGAAAGCCCACATTTGGGAGTATCATCTGTTGGACCAACCCAGAAGGCTGCTCGTGGGCGGCATGAGAGCCAAATATATAATATTGGCGACACCTCTTCTGCAATAGTACCTCAATCATGGCTTGATCGTGACTAAAATCTATCAAGTCGTCGAGTTTCAGCAGCAACGCGCTTCTAAGAGTTTGTATGAGAAGCCAGCAACGAGCGGCGACAAGGGGATATAGACCCGGACACGACCATCATAACGGCCGCCATGACTCAACAGCAAAACCTACATCGTCCGTAAAATCAATGTAATGAAGCTTTCAATAAGAATATACCAAACTCCGAAAAGGCACAGAACAAAGGTACATAGCCGCCACTTGAGTCCTGAACCGAGTTGGGGGGATGGGGAACTGGGGTGGAACACTAAACGCAACCGTCTGCAGTCTCATCGCATTTACGAGTATAAACTCAGTTCCAAAGGGTCGGGCAAACGACACTTGACAGCGCCTATGGCCATCTTGTGCCACGTGTTGAAAACGCACAAGGCTCCGAGTGGACTGAACCGTGATTTTTTTAATAATAAAGAAATCCATGTTCACTTACATGTACGAGCGGCGCGGTCTTTCTTATCTGGACTGTAAGAGGAAAGTCTTAGATGACGGAATCCATACAGGGCTTCTCGACATTACGCTATGTCCTATTCCACCGTAAGAACAAGAGGTCAGTGGCATTTAAGCGTGCTGTACATCAACCAAAATGTGTATTGTAAAGGTAAGGACAATCTCACTAAATACGCATATTTATATTTTCGTGACAACCCCCTAGAGATTTGTCGCAGCTTCAGTGCTTAGTCAGGCAAGAGATTTTGGGGAATAGCGCTTTTCTCATGGAAGCCTTTAAAGATGGGTCTTCAAAGACCTATGGATATTTGGTGTTAGACTTTTCACCAGGAGCGGAGGACTCATTTCGCATGCTAACCCACGTGTTTGACGGAGGAGACACAATCGTATATCAGCCAGTATGAATAAGATGGTATTGTTATCCTTCGACCGATATCAGCGTTTGTTGAATGTTTCCCTAAAATCTGATGGGGCTATGACTGATTTAGAATCTCTCATACATTGTTTTTCAAAGTCAATTCAAAAGAAAGTGCTAAGCATAATGGCTTACATTCAACGTCATGTCAGGTGAAACGAAAAAAAGGTAAATTGACTATATACTATATAGGATCGAGACTTCCCTGGCTCTAACATGATCGACCTGCTCACAGTTCACATGACAGACTATAAAGATTATACGCCAGTCGGGACACAGGCATTTGAAATATTGCTGTCTGAACTCAATGTACCGATGAGTTTGTTGTCATCTTCCGTGAGACAACAGACCGGAGACAGGAGCGAGTTCCCACCATTCCCTCGCCTACTAGTCACACGTCCAAACGTAACAGCATCTGTAAAACGACCGGAGAAAAAAAAATTGCTTCTCCTATGAAGTTTTAAGATTAATTAGCTAATATTTACTACGATCTAGCACATGCTGGACCTCTCGGAGGTGTTGAGAAACTATATAGAGCCTTGCGAAAGGAAAGCAAATAAATATGTTCTCAGCAGCGTAACTCGCTCTTAAAGCAAGAAGATTTTGCCGTCCATCGGGAAACCCGTTCGAAATTCAAATGCCGACAAGTGATTGTTCCCTTTTTGGATTATTAGTGAGACGTTGACACAGCTAGCATGGTTTACTACAAGAAAGACAATGACGACTTCGCTTATTTTGTACTGGCGATTGACATTTTGTCTAAGTTCATGTGGACCGTACGCATACGGTCTACCACGGGTCAGGAAATGATGCCAGCCATAACGCAAATATTCGCGTCATGTGGGAAACAGACTCACCTACGTACGGATCAGGGCAGGGAACAAACAGGTGACTTCTTTTGTTACTCATAATGTGGGGAAGGCCTCGTATGCCAAATTGAGTATTTAAAATGTCAAATCGCAACGAGTGTGATACATGACACTTAAACAAACAAGGCAACGATATCCTTCCATAAATCACGGAGAGCAAGACGTACCCTCGATCTATCAAAAGATCACCGCAGAGTGTGAAAGCCAAAGACTCGACAGACTTGTGGAAGCTGCAGTGCAACATTCCACCAAAGTCTTCAATCGGGAGACAAAATGCGTTGAGTAATTTTGAATACAAAGTAGGAGATCTGGTGCGAGTGTCTTTCCTGAGGCGCACCTTCCATCTCAAATATGACGAGAACTGTTTGTGGTGAATCAACGCTTCATGACTGAAGAAATCCCGCAATTTCGGTAAAAAGATTATGTCAGGGAAGTGGTTTTATCAAGATCAACTGAAAAAAGGTATACGAACAAGACCGCTGCTTGGAGAAAGTACGACTCTTGGGTCAATGAGAAAGATTTGGTTCTTTAAAATGTGCTGCACCGAAGACGGGTTCAACATAAACCATAGCACATAGGGTTGGGAAGCATCTAACCTTATATCAACTTTTAATGAACAGAACTGACATTCAGTGCCTTGCAAGTGTAAAAACATTAATCCCGGTTCAAAAACGGGCCATGTTTGAAGCCATTTATAACGCAGTGAGAGGAACCTGTCCCGTTAGCGACAAGGTGAAGAAGATATTTCATCATCGGAAAAGAACTATTCGACGTCTCGTGTCCAAAGATCACACTCTTCAGCGGAAACAGCGTTTGTTAATAAGACACGTAGCGCTTTTACCTCTGCTATTTTAACCCGTAGTACAGTTTCAGTGTACAGTTTCAGAGTTGCTTGTGATAAAGTGCAGCACATTTCAGTTAGCCAATCATTCCGATGACAGTTTTAAGATCAAGGATCGGCATCTTTATATATGGAAATGCGTATGGAAATGGCTTTTGAGCACAAAAATGAAAAGGGCGGCTTCATCCTCTTCGAACCCAAAACGTCAGAAAACTAGAAAAATAAGAGAATAACAGATATTCTGCAATGCAAGGTGCAGCCTCTGGAAAAATGTTAAACATAGTTCTGTGGGAAGCATATACCTACACTATGCTGTTTGTTTGCGTGTTGGCTTTATCGTCCCACTAACAGTATTTCAGTTATCTGGAGACGGTGTCCACTTGAAGCAGATAGTGCTATCTTGACAGTGTATAGTATGCCACGAACACCTGACATTATACCACACCCAATCAGATTATCCTGACACCGGGCCAACCACTCGTGGAAATAGCATTGTTTGCTTGAGCGTTAGCAAGGAAGCCACTACCACTACCATTTTAACGACTTTGGTATGTCGCTCTACCGATTGCTCTACCTGGTCCGGTACCTACATAATGTCACACCATAATAGGAAAGCGGATAATAGATAAAACAAAGACAAAATAATACACAATTACGAATATTGGAAGAAACATCCCAAAGGTCAATATATCTTAACAACGCTCGATATGATAAGATCTGCACGCATTGAAGAATAGCAGCCAGCTACCTAGGAAAATAGGAACAGCTAGACCGAGAAACTGCACCATTGTAACATATGCGGAAAAAACAGAGATCATGGCGGAATTTATTGTCTGGAGGAAATAAACTCCATTGAATTAATTTGTTATACTATGTGTACATTAAAACCACTTTGCTAGTTTTGCCAGTACATAAATCAGAATTAAGCGAATAAGCTTTAGTCACATACCTAAAACAGCGGTAACCATATAAAAACATTGAATTTAATCATGTCCGATCGAATGAATTCAGCTCAAACTTAGCTTTTACAACTTTTCCCATTCATTTTCAACATACAAAGATGGTGCACTAGTACGACTTTAGAGTAATTCTACTGCGCGACTGCTCTGGCTAAAAGGAAAAAAAAACACGAGCAATACATGTGTAGACCACTGTCAAGCAATAGTACAGCTAAAATGTTAAAACCGGAATTATTTAAAATAACATACGCAGAATAATGCACATTTTTATATTCTTTATCCTTGTTATTTTTGCAATATAAGAGAAGACGATAAAACCGCTCAGAACCATAACTTTGGCACCTAACAAACTGCCTGTTATCATCGGAACATGGTAAATACACTCCATAGGACCCTTGTTCTTTAAACATTCTTCCATTACAAATCAAATGGAAGTAATCGTAGGCCGACCCTTTCAGACCCACCTTTCGTTTCTTCAAATGAAAGAGGTCGGCCGAAGTTTTAAAACTTTAAAAAATAAACTTAATGTTTTGAAACAATGAGGTGAATTTAGGCTTAATATTAGCCAGAAAAAAATAAAAAAAACATTTACACTCACCTTATTTGAAGACAAAAATAGCTAAGTTTCGCATTTTTAGCACTTGAGGTGTTGTAAGTGGGTACCTGTTGGGAGCACCCTTTCGGCACTCTAATTAATAAATCCTTACGTCATGACTGGGCATTATAAATGGGTCACGATATAATACGAAAGGATGTGCAACCACATATATATTTTTGCCTTATTGTGCTTTAGAATAAACTACTTGTCGTCTGTTATCGTTAATAAATTATAATTGACTTATTTTTAATCGTAAGAATAATATTATATTTCCTGTTCTGGTGTTCTTACTTCAGCTAGGGGTTTAGGATGGGATGGGATGGGATTTGCCGTCATTTTTGCCGATACTGTGCAGCGACATTTCTATCATTATAGCACAGGGGCACTTATGAGGTGCCCAGGGACTGAACCCGGCCGGTCCATTATACTAACACCGACAAGTAAGGCGTAATGCTGTCCCCTTAGCCCGAAGCGTTACGAGGGAAGACACTACTACCAACTTTAAAGTCTTTGGTTTGACCCGGCCGGGTTTTACCCACGACCTCCCGATCCGCAAGCCGGCTAGGGGTTTGATAATGTAAATCATATGAAAAAAGCAACAACAACAACAAACAACAATCGTTTAATAAAACAGCCCCATCCCTTTTTATAGCAATATGCATAAACTTGGAATGTGGGAATGTCAAATTCAAGTATCACGGACAATAGACCCTATTCTTTTTAATATGGTCCTAATTTTGGTTGTTTTTTTAGATAAATGACCGACCGACTTATGGGTGCTGCGATAATACGGCTCATCAAAGCTCATCCGTTCTTCAGTCATGTCCTAAGTCCTACATGTATCTTGATACAGCTGAATATCCTATCAGTGTAAATATGAGCGATAAATGGCCGAAACGCATCTAATGAAAACTGAAATAATTTAGGAGCACATGTTTAAAACAATTAAACAATTTTACAGAAATGTTAATACACACTTAAATGAACTATAAACAAAACTCACAACCATTCTAAATAAATTCACACCAAAATACACAAACAATAATAATAAACCTAACAAATCGGTTCCATCGGTTCCCTGGTGGAACGATACATGTACAGCGGCAGCTAAAAGGTAAACCAGAGGAAGAATTATGTGCGTGACAAAAAATCTAGAATTACACTCAATCTATGACACAACGCTAGGAGAAGTCCGAGCGCGATCTTAAAGGAAGCCCGCAAAACTAGTTTGGGAACGTTTTGTATCAACAACACAAAATAGGCCATCTAGTAAAGAATTATGAGTTTTTATGAAAAGAAACAGTGAGCACAGCCCACAACACAATCAACCAAACATTCTTCATCACAGAGCTAAATAAAACACTAAGTGCATGCGGCAAGGAGGCTCCTGGAGAGGACTATAGACTTATGGACTAACTCGCTTAGTACATTACCAGTTCTCCAACAAATTTAAGAAACAAACAGACAAGAACTAATCAGACAAATATATAAGTCTATTGACATGCCAAACATAACTATAGTACAGAAATACGTCTTGTCTGGATATCAAGTCATGTAGGAATTTTAGGCACTGAAATTGCCGCCAAAAAAGCGGAAATGCCTCATTTAATGGCACCCCGCTAAAAATCGGCCTGAGCATCAAAAATATATATCTTGATTTTAAGCCATTTTTAAAGAAAGCAGATGATCAATTTAAAGTCTATAAAGGTTCACATAATTATGAATATGGAAATTGGAACACTAAGGTCAAAATTCACCATCATAATATAGCCTATGATTGAATCTGCCCTAGACTCAGACTCAGAACAAGCTACTTTAATCATACAAGTTAACATGTTTTACCTTATATGGATCGTTGGCTTCCAAGTGTCCCCGAAATAACACTTATCGCCTTAACTCATGTACGAGCAAGGTCCTACTGGATAAATGTCATAATACGCACGCAGTATACTTATTGCAGTCTTTGTATTCTGGGTAAGGATATTAACGCTGAGATTCACTTGCTATTTATAACCAACCTTCACATCTAGATAGGCGAGCGTTGTTACATGCGTCGTGGAATTTTACGACAGTTTACTAACCCAATCATGGTCTCGGTATCATTTGAAAAGAACTTTTGGTGGTTACTAGCATTGTTTAAAAAATATAGTACAACAACAAGTGCATGTCCTTTTCGAAATCGTCAATAATTGAACTGTAGTGGTCTACGAACAAAAATATACGTCAGGACCATTTGTTGTCGGACAGACAAGTAACTCGTTTCTTGTTCTCGTTTTTTATAAGAGCCTGGGAACCCAGTTGCAATTTTCTTTTAAATACAAGTTTACCAATGTTGACAGAACCTCTGCCATTTTACGCATTGCAATACCCTGTTTCTTTTTATCTTCTGCTACAGACTTGCTTTAGTTGCCGTCATGCTCACTGACAAACCGTTCACGGATAATTTCTTAACACTGTTTATTTTTTTTAATTCATACTTTTCAGACAAAATGCTAGCTGCCTATATCAGTATATGGGCTTTTTTCGGATCATATCTGCAGAATTAGTAGCTGTATAACAAAAACAATCACCCCCACTAAATCATTGAACGAAATTAATATGATCGAAGTGCCATCTGATGCTGCCGTCACGTCACTTGTACAGAGAAAGGTCATATAAGGAGTGTGACAACTAACAACTGGCCATTTATCGGCGTGTTACTTTAGGCAACTAGCATCAATTTATACAATAACAAAAAGCAAACAAAATTGTTTTCCAATATACACGATTTGTTGTTACAAACTTCTACAAATTGAGGTCTTACAGAATTCGCGAGAATAACATGCCTGCAAATGTCAACATTACGCAGTCATTGCACAGTCTCTTACATGCATTGTTAAACTTCATATGCACTTTACAAAACATTGTAACAATAACGACATCTGTCTTATCGCAAATTAAAACTCGTTAAATCTCTCTAAAGATGTTATTCCTTTAATTGTTAGTGAATGAAACACAGAAATTAATGGAATATCGGTTTAATGCTGCAATAGACTTTGAAAATACCGACTTAAAATTTAGAGCGTATATAACGTACAACAAATGTGATAGTAACGGAGAAAATGGTTTTCAATCGAAATATTCACAAACCTTAACTTGTAAGTGTGATCGCTTACATTTGTGGTGCATGTACACACTCGATATAAATGTGATCTCACTTCCCAGCAGTTGATAAGTGCAAGTGCAAATTGGAGGGGCCTGCTGGGTAAAACCACTGTTGTTGGTGAGTAACATGTTTCTTAGTGGGTATCGTCAATGTTGACTGATATATGTTTAATTTAAGTTGCTGCTTACTGTGTGGGGAATATGGTCGGTGCATTCCTCAGGATAGGTTATAAAATGTTTATTTCTTTGAGGCGACATGCCTATGGCCTTATATTAATACTAACTGATTATTCTCTGACCTTGATCTCTTTAGTGATATAGTATATATATATTGTTTGTTTATTGGGTTTATCGTCTTACCAACAGTATTTCAGTTATCTGGAGACGGTGTCCACTTGAAGCAGATATAGTGCTGCCTTCACTGTGTATAGCATGCCGTGAACACCTGGCATAATACCACACCCAAATATATATATATATATATATATATATATATATATATATATATATATATATATATATATATATATATATATATATATATATATATATATATATATATATATATATATGATTTGGTTTATGGTATTTTATGGGGGGGGGGGGGTTAAAACTACTTTTGTCAACATTTTCCTCATTGAATCGTCGTGCATAATTTGCCTGCTTATTACTAACCATAACATTGAAGAATAAGAGTTAATTGTTCCTCAAGTGTATGTTATAACTAAACTTAGATTAAAAATCATTAATTTTGCAGATAAGCCAACATGAACAGTCATATATTTTGAGGAAAATCTGAAAATAGACTTTTCAAAAAGTTTATTAGCATTTGTTTTTTTAAAAGCCGTATCCAAACAAACTGGGAAGTAATAAATGTAAAAAGGCACCTCTCTTAGTTTGACACAAATTGATTCATGTTTTATATTAATTAATCTATAATTCTATATTTTACGACGTTCAGTTTATTATTTGTTAAATTAGTTAGACTTGACATCACTAGGTTTAGACACTAGGAACAGTCGTGATTATAATAAATATAACTGAATTCAAGCGTTCAATAGTCTAAAAAGATTCAGCACATTTTCATGTAACATTCGCATACACGTTCATCTACTTGCAATTGTGTAAAGTGGTCATATGCTCACTGCCATGTTTGATTATATGGAAAGGACATGCACTCATAAAATGTCTGAATTTCGAAACCCATTTTACTGCATGTATTGTATTTTTCAATGATACAAAATAATTCGGCGCTGTACGTTTGATTTTTTAAAAAAACGTTGTGTTCAATGCGAGAACATTGCAATACATAAAGTTTGATAGTAAATATCATTAATAAAATGTGCTATATCTATCATTCTAACTGGTGCTGAAACATAAGACGTTGAGTTGAACGAAACAGTATTAGACAACATCAAAGGTGTAAGAATAATACTCGAATTATTCCCAAATCAAAAACCGTTACTAGTTATGGGGCTTTAACCCTCTTATCAGAGTTCAAAGCCAGATCATCGAAAGTGCGTGGTTTAAAGAGCCCCATTAGTATCACAGTGTTACCTCATTTTTTTATATAAAACATATTCAACTCAGTATCTACCTGTATAGTTGCTGCTCTTGTAACAGTATACATGTTTGACAGCATGTTCTAGTAAAGATAGTATTCAAATAAGCTGTAACATATGCCAGTTCAAAATATGTAACACAGAAATAAATTTATGTTGAATTGTCATACTTGTTTGTATCTATGAAGGGCATTTTATGGATAGCATATTAATATTTCTTAAAGAACGACCGTTTTCAAAATCCTCATATTAATTTATGGAATGGCATGTACTTTAGTGCAATCTACTTAAACATGTGTTTACAGAAATGTATACAAATGACACCTTTCGCATAAGTTAAATTAAATTACTAAACTACCGTTTAGTAGCAAAGTCTATGCAAGTGGCAGATATGATAAAACATAATATGACATATGACAAAAAAGTTATCATTATCCTCTTATTCATGTATCCATATAAACTTAAGCTTAATCCCAAATATGATCGGACAGTTTTAACAAGATCAGTCAGCCATTACATTGTACTTTAAAACATGAAAACATGTATCATGTTGTAAGACAGACAGCCAAAAGAAGTGATTCTGTTAGGTAGAAAAGGGGCAGTTGAAGTACCATCTGCAAACTTAAAGTGCTTGATTTGTACACAATATGTTTGGTTAAAAAATAGTACACAGTCAAATGCATATACTTTACATGAGAACATTAACGTCAACAATGAAACAAAATGGTTGAACCACAAGTTCCAAAACTCTGCAGTATTACGAAACATCTCCACATAACGCATTTACCGTAAGAGAAAGAAATTAATAAGTACTTGTGGGACTAAGGGAGCTGAAACGGTTAGATAATGACCTGCCACAATCACACAGCTGGTTAAGGATCGGCTACACAATGCTGCCACAGTTAATATGGTATTTAATGCTGACAAAATTACTACAGCTGCTACTGCTACTACTACTACTACTACTACTACTACTACTACTACTACTACTACTACTACTACTACTACTACTTCTGCTACTATTGCTGCTGCTGCTGCTGCTGCTAATCTTGATTTGCCCTCAGAGTAATCAACCTTCTAGTCATTTTATAATAAATGCTTAAATAATTCCAGTTTGCAGTTATTCTAGTGTACTTGCTAGAAAAAGAAGTAAGAAATCAAATATCAAATAACGTTTTATAGAAACACTTATACAAGAAAAATAACTTTGTAGATTTATTCATAAGACAGCATTTACAACTGGGGTGAAAGTACATGTATCAAAGTAGTCAAGGTGGGATGTATTTGATCTAAGCTGGAACATTCCTTAGTTATAAAGGCAAGTTTTCAAAAGACAACTGTTGGGTGTATTGTATACAAATGCACATTAAACGTTCATGTACTATGCAAGTCAGTTTGTTATTGGCAAACATTGTTACTATGTTTGTTCGTCAATAATGAGAAGTACTTTTAAGCATAAATGACAGCACCCTTATTGATTTGTCATTTAATTTCAAATTAAGTTATATATAAAGTGTATATAATATAATATACTTCATTTCTAAATGTGTACATTTAAATAGCAGTGAATTATTTCCGCTGTTACTATAGTATGTCAATGCGTTGTGAGTTGTAGATCATGAAGTATTTTCATTGTACTACTCAGATTCCACTTTTTGTGTGATTCTTTAAAATATATCGTATAAATGGGGACCTTGCTGAGGCCATATGTACGTAATGTTTGATTATACATGATATTTAGCGGAGCACCACATATTGTCTTAAATTTAAGAATTAAGAAATGATGAAAATTCATATTTACTATTTTATGACTTAGGTTGTATTGCAAAAGAATACTATGCTAATACTTATGGGTACTTTACTAAATAGGCTTAAGTTAAAAGGACGTACCTGGGAAAAGTGATCATTCACTAAATATAGTAGTTTATTGTCATGACATGTATTTGAAAATATAAACATTGTCTGATGTCACCTTTACAAGGAGACTGAGAGCTAATAAGCTACGGATTGAGACGAAACCAGTTTTTACACAAGTGAACATGTATATCGATTTTGCATTCTATGAACAAGTAGGGGGGGATTTTCTCAAGATGAAAAGATTACATCTTGTTTCCTTGTAATAAAGTCCGCGTCGATTCGTAGATTAAATTTCTGCAAACTTGTCATATACACGGAAAATTCTTTCCTCTTCCTTGTTCAATTTATATATCAGTTTCGGTGACCAATGTTTCCCTTTTGAGGTAGTTTCCTGTTGTATTAAAAAAAATTAGTTCATCGAATTTAAGAGAGACTGGAATATTTCCATGTATACATAGTTCCTATCTTGTCTAGTCTTACGTAGCTGATCTATGTATTGAGTTGATCTAATTTTGATTTTATAATAAACTCAGTTCATTAATGCTGTCAACAATTGTTTGAGTTATTTTTATATAACACATTACACATGTGATTATTGTCAGCAGCTCGTCGTTTCAGCATCTCCATGTGACACGTGACCGTGTCAAGAGTGGAAGGGGGTAGGGGAGAAGTAGTTGTGCGGATTGATAGAATACAACAGAGTGTTTGTGAAACTAAATTTAGTAAAGACGTACATTTGATACTATTTTTATAGTTATGTGCATTGTATACGGTTAACCGTTGACATACCTATTTTAAACAGTAATGAAGCATTTCTAAACCAATCAACATCCCATATTAAAATTACTGTTACTTTATTACTACAATGTTTGATCAGTGGATTAATACTACTACTAACCGTCTGCTTGTGTGTGTGATTTTTTAAAAAATAATACATATATGGGGACCTTAAGGAGGCCGTGTGTGTATGACTGTTCAGAATTCTACCCATGAACGGGGACGTTGTATTTATATTGTGTATGTCTTTTAGAAGAAACTTAAGATAAACGGGGACGCATGCGTATGGGAAATACCATGTCGATATCGGCTGTGTATAAGTAGCTAAGATTTGGTAAGTCAAAGGACGAATTAAGGAATTATAGCTAGTCGTATGCAAAGTAGGTGTTGGAACAGCATATTTTGATTCTTTGTGAGTCTTATGTTTCTTTTCCAGAAACATATATTTGACGCTGCAGGACTAAGCCTCCAAGTCCTGCACCAAACTTCATCCTATGCAGGATACGTTCGTCACCCTGCTGGGTGCCTCCTCACGAAGCCAGCTATTCATCCCATCCGCCATATCTTGGACAGCGACCACGCTTCTTGACGTAACCTAAGTCAGTAATATTGGCAAACACCGTACCGTTTGACAGAGTTCAATTTTAAATAGGGATGTTAACGAATATTCGAATATTCGAATATCAAGTCGCTATTCGAATAGAGATTTGGGGATTCGAATATTTTATAATTTTTATTCCGCTTTTGTTAATTTCGAAGGAACATTGAAAAGACATTTCTTTAGTTGATCGTAGTGTCCCCAGCGTCTTAAGACGCTAACGATATGTAATCGCGTTCGCTCTAAGATAGAGGGGATGGGTCATGTCTCCTGATAACGAATTGCCATCTGGTTAACAGCATGAAATCACCTTACCGCGCACAGCTCCTTCTCTGCCCCTCTCCCACTTAGACCCAGTCACATCAACCACATCACCATACAGCTGTGGAAACAGTTGCCAACGTACAATAAACACACATGTCAGTTCAATGCTGCGGCAATTAGCTACAGCAATTACGTAACACTGACTCTACCCAGCTTCGGTCGGGATAGTGTGCAATAAATACATTATATAAGGCTATACTTATTGATAACAGTCCACCATAAGCTGAGAACGTCTTTTATTTTTTGGAAAGCACAACTAGATCACTGTCAAACAAACTTTAATTGCAAACACTTTCTGTTTTTGTCACTCTACTTCATACTTGTTATATTATTCCTATATAAGACCGCGACATCTGTTATTTTTTGTCACCGCGATTTTCTGTTCTTTGTTTTTGCTTCGTTCTCTCCGAATAACAAAAATGTAAATCTACATACTTTTTTAATTGTTCGTCATAGGTTTTCTTAACACACTTAAAACTCACGAGCTTACAATTTTAATCATTCTTTATATATATACTGGTTGGTACTTCATCAATTTATCAACAGTCAGGTAATCTTGACACTAGCCAATCGCAGTAATTATCGTCATCAAATGGTTTTGTTTACATACGCCTTTCACCCATAGGCATATGGCGAGCAGGTTCGTAATTGTCACTTGTGTATTGGTAACTAAATGTCTCTAATTGACATGTTATGGCTTCGGATTAACGCCCTTAGCGATATCAGCCAATCACAATTAAACATCAATCCGACCACCAACCAATCAAGACCGTTAATTGGCTATACAGTTGAGCGATTGTGTATTAGTAACTAAATGTCTCTAATTGACATGTTATGGCTTCGGATTAACGCCCTTAGCGATATCAGCCAATCACAATTAAACATCAATCTGACCACCAACCAATCAAGACCATTAATTGGCTGTACACTTGAGCGATTTTCTTTCATAAAACCTTCGTGGTTTTGCCTAATTGTCTTACAGTCGATCCAGTATCACCCGCATTTTGTCCTTTAGAAAATGCCGCCTTTAATCATTAATGTATTTTATAAGATTAGTTCACAAAATATAATTGACTGTTTGTTGTTATACATTCTTTGCGGTTGGTAGAGTAAAATATTAAAAATGTAAGCTATTTTGCATGTGTTTTACAGTTTCATCTAACAAAATTATGATATGGTTTTATTAAATCGATAAGTAGCCCCTTAAATACGTCATATGTTAATACAAATATGTAATTAATTTCACAAAATGCCTTTCAATTGTAAAGGTTATTACACGAAGTACAACACGTAACAAAAAGACACCCAAGTTTAAGGTGACTAATTAATAATGTATATATTATACGGGACTTTGCAGGTCATTGATTGGTTACTTTATAGTTTTTATAAGAGTTTCAATAATAATAATAATAATAATAATAATAATAATAATAATAATAATAATAATAATAATTGTTAAGTAGCAATGACATTATTTACGCATTTACTGGCATTCTTCACTGACAGTATTTTCTTGCAAACTACCACTGACCAAGTAAAGAAACGCCCCGTCTGATCCTTCACTATAAACAGGATAATGGCGGATTCATAATATTGCCGTTTGTATTTCAAAAAGAAGAAATCGTCGTTTTATAATTAAATGCTATGATAAAATCATAAATCTACCGCCGCTTCTGCATTAAGTAAGGCTAGCAATGTAAATTGTGGTCAGAAATAAACATTTTACAATGAATAAACACATTGAATGTAATGGAAAATTACCGTTTTATATGCCACTTTGATATAAATTCGTTCCGAATATTCGAATATGATTCGAATACACGTTCCGAATATTCGAATATCGTTTTGGGATTCGATTTACATCCCTAATTTTAAATCGTATAAAATCATAGAAGCGGAAGAGAAATTATGATTGAAATCAATAGAATCATAAACAAGGTCAAAATTAGGCTACACAGTAAGCACTCTATATTGAGAAGCGAACTATTGACAATTATAACCAATAAATATACTCAAATAGAATACAATTGCCGATCAACAATAAATATTTATCGCGGCTCTCTCAGTTCTTTACATGCGTTCCAGACAATTTACGAAAAGAATAGACAAGAACTAATCAAAGAAATATATAGATTAAAAACAAATGTTTAACAGAATCTCAACTCGGCTTGGACCCCAAGCCATATATGTGTTTACGAATACAGGTAAAGTGAAGGCGAAAAGGGTGCTGCTGGCTATAATATGATCCTAATTCAACGCATTGCCTTCATCATGACGTCACATGCCCAAACTCATTGAGAGATTGGTGCAAGGTCTCATGATGGCAGTCCATTTTCAACGGGTTTCCACCAATCGGTAGCGCATCGGCGTACAGCGCGAAGTGGGAGATACTGCAATTCTCAAAGAAGGGATTGGTGGTGCAATCTCCGTTCAAACCTTTCCGCTTGACAAAGCCGGTGATCCCTTTTTCAGGTTTGGAACAAATTGTCCCTATTAAAGGAGGCTCTGCCTGTAGCCACAGTCTGGGAACGACACTCTACCTTCTTGTACGGGTGCAAAGCATTCCGCTTCTGTAAGATTGCCGAATGTCCATAAAGGACAAAAGACGGCAAGGTTCACTCTAATTTTTCTAGCAAGTTGTAGCCCGACTTTTCGCATCACAAAACGGGCATGATTACATAGCCTTTTTCGGGACCCTAGTCATCATTTTCTACACTTATTATTTATCATAATTAAAACACTTTGATATTGTCTCACATTAAATTTAACAGTTTATATATATATAAACTGAACCGATAAGTTGTATGGTGTACAGCGAGCGACCGGGCTGCTTTGAAATCAACCAATCGAAGGACGACATTGTCGTACAGTCATGAACACCTCCAATTGCAGTGCATGATTTCGTGCGAAGCTGCATTGCGGACACAAGTATTGGGAGTCTTTGCCGCGGACCAACTACAAAATGCTTTGCCCACATACCCGTGTGGTTTTACCGCCAAAACAGACATTCGCACGAAACCGGGTCGACACCGGTTGGCGTTTTACGTCCGTGACAATGAAGTGGAATTTTTCGACAGTTACGTCCAGGATCCCGGTGTATTCAGTCCTTTGTTTATATCATGGTTAAGTCGCCACACTAGAACTGTATTTATTTCCTTCATCAACGACTGCGGAAGGAAAAGCATGGAACAGATTGTTCGCACCTTTTGTGGTTCAGACACGGAGGCAATGATCGTTAGATTGTCGTCTTGATGTCGAACGTCTATCCCCATTGTGTACACAATGATTGTATGTTTAACCAGACGTGTACATCTTTGACATTATCGTTATTTGTATGCTAGAACAATTAGAGTTTTGATGTCTAAACGTATTTTACATCTTTTGTCATAGTCTGCTGTATATACTATGTTGTGTGAATTTGAAAACGACGATGAAAACAACTTTCTATGTTTAGGTGTATTCTGCTTGAAATGAATGTACATTTATTTTCGTTTACTATCGTATTACTTATTCTTATTTACATACACAATACGTATATTTATCTGTATCGTAGACCTGTGATAAAAATGTAACAAAAAAACGTTTGTTTGTTTTCTCTTGCCCGGGTTATAAAGATAAGACGAAGTATTAGTGTAATTTACATTTTGTTAAAGCAAATTAGCATATACCATATTCCCTCACCATGATCAAGTAATATGTATTCAAATATGTTCATGTGATCAGTGTTAGTGTTTTCGTAACACTGGAACTTGTCCTGTATGAGGAACAACAGTTTTACTATGTTTTCGTTATGAGCCATCGGATACATCCATTGGCACATCGTCGGAAGGCATTGTCACCAAACCCCCGTCCTAACAGTGGCTTTCGTCGATGTTGCTCGTGTCGTTCACAAAGAGTATGTCAAGGCTAAATGCCTGAGAAGTGATTTTCCTAATACGAAATTCCCCGGACGGTGTTTTCATCGTTTGGCGCCAGTCCACACATTTGAGTTTGAATCCATACATGGCAAGATAGACTGGAGAGATATCATCGAATGTAGTTACGGCTTCTTTCCATTTAATTAGTATGTCCCGTTCATTTATCAATACGAGAATGTCGCAAAAGAAGAGGCTTAACTGTTGACTTTTGCTCAACGATAAGCACGTGGGATCCGTTTGCGATAAAGAGTCTAGCGTACATCCATCACACTTTTGTCCTAAGACCTCTGGCAAACGCCACAGAATTTCTTTTGTGTAGAAGAAGTCCAGGTAGGAATCAAACATCGATGTCATGGTTCCATTCGGGAGAATGATTCTCACAACCGCATGACCACGTTTATAAATCGCTCTCGTGATGCATAGTGCTCTTAAACACGAACGCAACGCTCGTATTCTATAATATCAGTGTCACTTGTTTACATGTGCTTCTGCTGTTCGTTTTGATTGCACTTCTCTTCAGACACAAATCGTTCTCCGCAATTATAACATAGTCAAGGACAGACCTCTTCTTGAGTTTCTAAACACTGCGCTGAATATGTGACCGTGATCTTAGCATTACAAATTGTATCCATAATTTTATACATTTGCTCCCGCTTTGAAGTAGAATGTACACAGACTGGTTGTATCGTTTCACAACTAGCAAAACGCATTTGTCAAATTGACATAACACTTGGTTGCCTTCCCATTACACTGCAAAAATTATCGAAACCTCGTTTACAACAACTTTTCTCTACTTGTTTTTGTGCCATAATTAATAAAAAGCATCTGTAGAAAACGAGTGGACTTTTATTTGCAATAAACTCAATAAGACTGGTATCGACGTTTCATCGTTGACCTTGTCGTGCCGTGGAAGAGTCAAATGCTACTAAGAGGCTGATTTCCTCGTTGTACTGACACTTTTCTGGCGCAATTTCGGGCCTTCGCGCTGGGACACTTATCATACGGATTTTAGAGTAGGTATGAGCTTGACTTTAGCGAACAAAAAAATATTTTTTAAAGGTGGATCAGAAATGCACAGGTAAGTTAAGAGACAAACAAAATAGATTTACCTGCTCTGCTTCTAGTTGTCCGGCGTAAGGTCCTAGCTAAATAAGACAGTCTTTCAACGTGAAGGCCTCATTCCCTTTCAATAATATACTTCTTGCCTTGGATTTGTCAAACTGTCCGTTTTCACATCACATGGATTGATCGTTGATGTGGACGTAAACTGTATCATTCCACCTTGTTAGCGATACACTTCGTCCAGATGCGAATCGCCCGAATACTTTCGCTAAAAAGTCTTAATTATCGTATGAAGGTTCTTTAGTGATCAGAGTTGAACTGTGAGAGATGCATTGTCCTTTATACAGCCTTCTTCACATTTGATTGATGGTCACGCATGCAACACTAGCTTGAAGAGATGTATTCGTTGTCTTTATGATCACCCCTGTTCCATATTTTGACTCCAACTTGTTAAATTCGTGACACCTGCATTTAGATTAAGTTTCGTTTTAAATAAGCTGTCATTTCTTGTCCATAACCCGAAATCAATGAGGCACACCCGCACCCTGATGGCATTCTTGCGGCGTTCAAAACGTCAGTCCGTCTGGTATTTTCTTTTTTTTAATGCTCTCGTCATCCGTATAAGATAATGAGTTGAGACATACGGGAGAACTTTGAGAGGCATAGTCTGATCAGGGTTTTGACAGTTTGCAGGAATATCAGAGGCAAATGAAATGAATAAATGAATAGAAATGGTGAGATCAAATTAGTCAATGCACTGACTTTTACTTTAAAAGAAACTAAATGTATAGTTGTATACCGTCTTGGTTACGCCTAACTAGGACAAGGTCAACCCAAACTCGGCCGAGGGTACGTCAAGGTGACCCTGATCGAGGATAAGGTCAACCACAACTTCAAACAGTAAAGTTAATATCCTAACTAAACTACTTTTATCGTGACCCCGCCATGTTTTATAATAGTTAGGCGACCCTTTATCTTCCCTTTATACGAAACAAGAAATGGTCACAAAAAGGTCGCTGTTGAGTATTTATAATTTGCTTTAGTTCAGTTTCTCGATCTTGCTTTATGTTCCTTTCCAATATAGCTGGCTCCTATTCTTAAGTGCGTGAGATGTTATCATATTGACCATTGCTTTGGTATATTTTGACCTAGGGACGTTTCTGTTCCCATATATTCATAATTGATTCATTTTTGTCTTTTAATCTATCATTAGTCTTCCTTTTATAGCTTTTCTTATGTGGTTATATACTTGTTTTGCTAGTCTATCCGCTATTTCATTTTATTTCATACCTACGTGGCTTGGAATCCAAATTAAATTGATAGCCGTATTGACATTTTGCTTAATACATGTATATGCATTTAACCTGTGTATATCCTTTAATATTTCTTGTATATTTTTCCGTCAATTATCTGAAGCGTTTGCAACGGTAGTGAAGCTTGAATGGCAACACTTGAAAAATAAATACTTCCCTTCAGTGACATATATGTTTCAATGCTTTAAGTATTCAGTTTCTACATATTAGAATATTCTTGCATTTTACGTGTGCTATGGTATGTATTTTTGGCTCTGGTCGAACACTGTCGAAACGTCAGATGATTTTGGGCTATAGGATCCCAGCTTAACAAGACAAAGTATATTTATTCTTCTAGAGGCTCGATTTCTCTTATTGCATACTAACCATCGATTGGTTTATGCAAAAGGCAGTCGTTTTTACCCTGGCAACTGAACTTTACTTTGTTATTTGGGTATTTAGGAGACATTCAGTGCAAGGTATACGCTTAGCATGAAGTTAGACCGTAATCCAGTAGTTTTCAGAAATGATTGTGGGGGACGAGCGTGGCAGGCTCAGGCGAGGCAGTGGAGGCACGTCCGTGCAGAGTACCTCATTTCAGAAAAGAGGCAGGTGTGTGACAATGCACGCGTGACACTGACACGCTGCAGAAGAGAGTAAATGAAGAGGCACGTACGCGCTTGACTTATTATATTAAAGGAACATGTGTGACTAGGATCGAGTCACGCGTGAAACAGGGTGATGTGTGTTGCCAGGAGTATCTGTGACCTTGGTTGAGCTAACACTATGCTAACACAAGAAGAGAAACGGTTTGAATCCATTGACGACGTAAATATGAAAATCGACAGTATGGACAAAAATCATAACAACTGTGGGTTCACATGGGTGAAATGAAGGTAGACAAACAACATATTGCAAACTATCAAAGGGAAAGTAGAATGTATAGACTTTGTGCTGAATAGAACGACGAGTAAGGTGGCAATGTTGAGAGACTGCAAAGAGACTGCAAAACTGCTAAAATGTTAATATGACCCCAGTTGTGTCAGTACGATCTTTCTAATAAAAGCGCCGTGGTCTAGTGGTTAAGACGTTGGACTCCGGATCGGACGGACCCGGGTTCGAACACCGAAACTGGCCACTTGATGTTAGTCCTTGAGCAGGATTACTGCACATTGCTCCAGGTACTCAGTACCTGTGTATTGGTTCTACCTAGGAAGTGGGCAGTCGAGAGGGATTAATATAAGTTAAAAGAACTAACTTTGGATATATTAAAATAACGGTGACCTAAAGTATTGCTTTCCTCGTCTCCTTAAATCATACCATAGCGGATGGCTGTCTATAAACTAAAACAAATTTCATTGACAAGCATTATGCAGCTAAGAATCCTCTAAAGCTGCCAGCAGCTTTCTCCTCCAAATATCTCTTTACGATAAAAGAAGTCCCATTGTCAGCTCCAGCAATCCAGATATGCCTGGGACCAACAATCAAATTAAGGAATGAATTAAGTTTTATACAAATTAGTGATAAATATTTTATGTTTTGTATGTAACATATTAATAATGGTTTATTACATACATCCACTTAGTTAAATTAATTACACTGGAACAAAGTGATTTAGAAAATCCACAGTCAATGTTTGGTTTGTACCAGTGATGCACGGCAGAACATATTTACATGAAATGTCTTTCCATTCACTATAAAGTCTTGCTCCAAACCTCCTTCTGCCGACTGTTGTGAACTACCAAAGGCCTTTAAGGTAACTTAAGTGTAATAGACAGTATACTGAAATTTAACATTAACACAACTAGTGTGTTGTATACTTTGATGTTGATGTTTATGCAAACATTCAAGAAAAATCTCCATTCGGTTTTGACTTTATGGATATTTTTTCTTCTAACATTGATATTTAAGTGTTTTCTTTTAGAAATAAGACAACTTTTGGAAGCATATTATAGTATTAGACAAACCAATCTAACATGTAACTTGACTGGTTTGACTCAAAATATTCCAAATATGCAACATCAACAAACATATGTTGTTGTGTTTTTATTAACCTCATCAATAGGTGTGTGTAGGTCGAGGCCATTCCACTCCACAACGTACATAAATATTTGCATAATAATGTTGAGCAGGGTTAATCATTTTACAAAGAAAAGTAAGACCTATATGATGAAACTGGAAAGATTTCTTTTGTTACAATCAGTTGTTTAAGTATTTTACAATGTGTTTCATGTATGAAATTTACTCTTCTTTACATGTGTTTGCGTCAACACAAATATCAAAATAAGTTTTAAGCGCATTTCTTAAACTCTTTATAACTGGGTTAATATTTGTCTTTAACAAGCAATATATATATATATATATATATATATATATATATATATATATATATATATATATATATATATATATATATATATATATATATATGTTTAAATCATTTAGAACAAACAATTGCTTCAAGAAATTTAGAACATATTAAACTTTGGGCAAGGAAACATACACTTTCAAATCATCTATCCAGAAACTATTTTTAGTGTTGTTTTTTGTGTCAATCGTACACAAAACTGTTTTCCACAGTTCAATAGTTTTTTAAATCAACAATATCTTTTCAAAAATGCCCCATTTTGCCCCACTATTTGCTGTGTATATTTTATCCATTTTAGTGTCAGTGTATTATTAATAGCATATAAATCCATCATCTTTAGCCCACCAGCATCGCATTCTTTTATTAATACTTATTTATATTAAGTTTTAGATTTCTACCCCATACAAAATTACTAAATAGATCATTTATTTGTTCAATGTATGATATTTCTGTATAAGGGAGACTTGTTAATACATGGGTCAGATTAGGAATTATTAATGATTTTATGACAGTTTTTTCCAATTGGAGTCAATATTCTTCATTGCCAATGTTTTAATTTTTATTCCATTTTCTGATAGGTTTCTTCATAGATTAAGGATGCCATTTTGTTTAACTCAACATCGAAGACCATTCCAAGTAGTATGAATTGGGTGTCTCTCCATGTCAGTTTCCATTTTGTTTTAATTGCTGTAGTACTATATTTATTTGCCCCTTTCCAGATAAGTTTTATCATAGTTGCAGTACTTACAAGCCAGATATTTAACTTAATCTTTCAAGGATGTTTAAAGCAGCATTTACCGATATTTCATAATCATCTAGTAATAAAAAGATGGCATCTGCATATTGTGATGTTTTAATTTAACAATAATATTTCTGCACACGGAATAAAAATATTAGTTGAAATTGGGTCTCCTTGTCGACAGCCTCTTCGTACTTCGAAAAAAGTTTATAAATGCCCATTTATTTGTACTGCGACCTCAGTTTTATAAAGAACGAGTTTTATCCATCTTATAAAATATAGACTAAAATTGAAGTATGCTAGAGTCTTTTCTATAAAGTTAAAGGACATGGAGTCAAAAGCCTTTTCAAATTATATCGTTATCAGCAATCCATTTATTTTGTGGATTTCTGTATAATACATTATATCATATAATAATGTAGTATTTTCTCCAATATATCTAACCTTTATAAAACCTGTTTGCTCACTTGAAATTATCTTTTTAGAGCTGTTTTCAGTCTGTTTGCTATTCTGCCAGATGCTAATTTGTACACAATATTTAGCAAAATTATTGGTCTCCAATTTTTAGGAACTTTTAGATGTATTGTCTTTTGAATAAATTAATTGTTTACAAAGTCAGCACGTTTTAGTGTGATTTTCCCATTTTTCTGCTGACTGTGCTTTATTATAAAAGCCACAGAGCTCTTGATAGACAAGCATTTATTTCCATAAAGTATTTTGGTTGATTCTACAAAATATTAATTAACTTCACCACATGGTTATGATTTTTTATACTTTGAATTTATCAGTTAATAAATTCGTAATCAAATTTAGTCACAAAACTAAACATGTTTATTCTACATCTGGTAGTCTGATGCAGAAAAAAATTTCAAAGTGATTAAATAGGAAGTAAAGAAGATGACCATTAGTGAACATACCGGGATTCGAACTCTCAACCCCCAGTTTTGAAGCATTTGACCGTAATTTTTATACTCTTCAATTGGAGGTGCAGCATGGCAGTTGCTCTATTTCAAATTACCAGGGCTTTGTTCGTTTATCTTGTGCGCCGCTTGTAACAGACACCTATAAAAGACCGGTGTTTTTCATGTGTGGATAAAATTATAATGCACACATAAATATTATGGTTTATGAACCAAAGACAAATTCGTAGTTAGCAATAACCAACTCATTTTGACATACTGAACATAAACATAAACCTTATATTTTAACTGTACTGTACGATGTAGTGATGTAGTTCGAACAGGTTACGAACATTGTAAGTCACAAACGTTTACCCAGTGGCTTCTGTAAACAATGTCCCATAAGTTCAGACTGAACCAAAGCCTGTCCGAAATATGTGGCGGCTATTGACATGCACATTTTTCTACTACAACCAAGTTACACCTATATTTCCAAATGCTTTAACAGACTCTTTATTGAGTAATGGCTCTGAGTAATTACATCTACATGTAATCACAAAAAGACATTTGGCTTGAAAGAACAACATTTGAGGAAAAGCTTGACAACAAAATGATATTTTTCTCCCCCTATTTTAAAAAAATATCGATGTTTTAAAGTCAGTGCACATTTTTGCACACTTTATCTTGATGAGATGTACTTATACAATGCCAGAAAGGAGAATAAATCTGGAATCTTTTATTATCAGTAAAAATGGACTGGAACCAGAAAAGGGTGATGACTGAAGAGGTCTGGAATCTGACAAGGGAGATAACTTAAGTGGACTGGAACCAGAAAAGGGCGATAACTTGCATTTGCAAGGCTCATGACGGAACAGACAGGGTATCTTTTTTTCCATTTCAAAGGCTCGGCCAATCTAATAACCTACACCTGGGGAAGTCTGTGTTACCTCTGCAAGTACAACTGAATAAACAGAGCAAAAATGATCACATTCTATTACAATAAGGAAATGTCAAAATGTTCTAAATATTATGGGAGATTCATTTAAACAATTATGACATTCTGAAAATTAAGAATTAGAAAAGATTAAGAAAGTTAAAATATGCATGCGTACAAAACTTAAAATAAAATGTGTAAAGTTTATTCCCAGGTTTATCATTAACATAGTGGATAAAGTTTATACGCCGCTGAAATAATAGAAAAAACGACAATAAGGTAAACGACATTCTTATTCTGACGTCATAACACTGCTTATTACCTGACCACCAACAATTAAACGCATTTTAACTTGTAACAGGTGTGAATGTTAAACAGTTAACAATGGGAACAATAACCGTGTAATCAAGAAACAGTATGGTCGTCGTCGGGGTTTGATTGTTGTTTATTGCTGCTGTGTTGTGGTGGTGGTTTTTTGTTGTTGTTGTTGTGTGTTGTTTTTTGTGGGTTTTTGTTGCTGTTTTTTTTTTCGAATATGATTTCAGTTTAGTCAAACCAAATTGGTTAAGGTTTTCTTTGGAAAAGAATGTGATATTGTTTACCAAACGGTCAAAAGCTTAAAATATATTCGAACGATCGGTATCCCTCCGAACGTTCGCTTATATCCCCACCATAGACGTTCAGTAGCCTGCACTGTATAGCCTTTAGTGATTACGGTTTAGCCGGGAATTATTAGTGGCTACTAAACCTCAAGCTTTTCAGCTCATCTAAAACAATTCAACACGTTTTACCAAACAATCAAGTGCTTTTAAAACTAATATTTTTAAACATGATTAACCATCAATTAAGGAATGGGGTATGGTAGGTTGTATTTATAACTTAATTTTCATTCAATTTTCTGTGTTTTATCAGATTTGCTAAAAATCCTGTTTGTACAAAGAGTGTTTAAATTTAACTTCTATAGTATTGTACTAACAGTATGCAATAATAATAGATGGTAGAAGACAACAAAGTGCACGAACATTATTTTAAAAAGAGTGATAATTAGGACTAAATTCACAAAATAAGCGTTAATGTCAATTTTCTAGATCTGGTATTGTATTTTTTCTTCATTAAATGGTCTCAAACATAAGTTGAAATGGGCATTGTCAGTTAAACTGTTATATGTAAAATAAAGGAAGTTTATCATCGGAATTGAAAGGATTTCGATAAGACTTTCATAAAATTCTTCAAAGTCCCATGGTTTATTTAAAACCCCTATGTTACATATACCACATCCGATTTGCTGACTTAACTTTAATCACAATCACATGTTAATGACATTAAAGGAGGTATCCGACTGTTATAGTAATGACATTTTACCTTTGACTTGGGAAATGTGTGCAGGATTGCTGCATCAATTTATTCTTTAGATTACGTAAAGGCTTTTTATAGCATAACCATAATTGTTAAGACGGTAAAAATCAAGCAATATTTAGCTTAAAATGTACATTATAAAATGTAACTTTTTGGAAACCACATTTAAGCTATGTCAAGTATTGCTATCATGATGTGGGCCAATCATATCGGAAACGCATATTACATAAGCAATGAGTAAACGAAATCCTTTATAATTTTATTATTTTCAAACTACTATAAATAACTTCTTTCTGTCAGTGGTAGAACAATTACAAACATTATTTTCTATATATTTTATAATATAAAATAACAGTGTTTATACTTTAGGTTTAATTATATTTTTTGTTTACCAACCATCTGATTCTTTCAGCCAATCTACATCACGATCATGTATCTTTTTTATCTTTTTTGTTCTCTCATAACATTCTCAGCGGAAAAAATACAGGCACAGTATGTTTTAAAAGCCGATATCAATGTGACACATCAGGACAACTAAAATTATTTTATTTAATTTTATTCAAACTCCGTATAATGAACAACGATGTTAGGAAAAGTTGACATTTATAAGTTAAATAACAATCTGTGATGATTATGTTAGAATATCTTTCTCTGTTGTCTCTCGAGATCGGAAAATTTCAAGAAAATAAAAAACAAACAAATATAAATAAATACGTAATGCATGTAAAGCTTTACTTTCGTCTAGATCTTCAGCGCCATCATGCTCTGTGATGACGTTTCCATAGCTCTGCATCTGACTGATCAAGCGTCCATAGATTGGCGCATCCTGACGGTCTGCTGTTATACTTCCACAGAAGTACATCTTCATTTTCCTAGAAAAAAATTAATAACACAAAATAATTAAGCAAATGATGTGTGCGAGTAAACCACCGAGCATACTGGTCACACGTGTGCCGAAGAAAAGTTGACACTGGCGCGTCGATAAAACAAATCATTCTGATGGCAATTTTCGACGGTGTGGTACGTAAAATGCTTTAAAAACCATTTGCAATTTATTGTCAACATCTAAAGACATGTTGTGAAGATGACTTTCAAAAATGTGCATTTTCATACACTTAACTGTGTTTGTTTTGTCTACATTTTACCGTTAGCGAGATCGTTCAAGAAAACCCTGTCTTGGCAGCCATCTTTGATGGCAACTTCAAGTGATTTTCAGATGAATTGAATAGAAGTATAGATTATTTTTTTTTAATTTCTTCATTTATTTTCCAAATAATTAAAAGCTATACACCATTGTAAAGCTCTTGAAAATCATATTTTTAGAATGCAATATTTTTTTCAATTGATAAATGCAGAAAGAATTAATACACAGAACTAAATAAAATTATTGGCTCATCCTTTTGGTTTTTTACCTTTGAAACTATCAAAATATAGTTTTTATATTAAATATACTTTATAAAAGCTGTTAAATCTGATATAAAATTCAGTAAAATAGACTGAAGAATAACAACATAGTGGTGAGTTTAATACAGCACATATTTCCAGATTCCGGCCTGCATCAGTTTCTGCCTTCAAATATGGCTGCCTTAAATTGTCTTACCAGTGCCTGACATCAGATACTCGCAATCTATCTATTCGCATTTCGAGTCATATTATTTCTGTTACTATTCAAAGGTGTGAAATCTGAACGTTTTACATCAATTTCGTTTGTTTTATTTGTAAAATCCTAAAATTGAAAATCTTAAAACGTATTTAAGCTTCGAGCTTTAGTTGGGATGAGATTTGGCGGCATTTTTTGCCGATACTGTGCAGCGACATTTTTATTATTATAGCACAGGGGCACTTATGAGGTGCCCAGGGACTGAACCCGGCCAGTCCATTATACCTCACAGCGGCGAGTCGGGCGTAATGCTGTCCCCTTAGCAGCGAGCGTTAGGAGGGAAGCCACTACTACCAACATTAAAGTCTTTGGTTTGACCCGATCCGCAAACCGACGCTCTACCGCTTGAGCTATTGCGGCCGGTGCTTTAGTTTTAGCTGGGATGTCGTTTTTAAAAGTGACGCAAGCGCCTCAGGGTTGAGGCGTAAAAGTGCTCACAGAGGAATTGAGAAACATACTGTTTATGCACTGTTTGCAGTTAATGTAGTCTACAACCAATAACCTGTTCCCAATACATTTATTCTTATGGTAAAGCAAGTTAAGTGCAGAGCCTTCAATATAAAAATATAAAAAATGGGCTAGTATTCTTGTCAGCTGGTTTGAAACTGTGGCTGAAAGCTCGAAACCCCGTACAGCGAGCGTTCTTTCTATTTCTTCTTTTGACTACTACATTATATTTCGATCTGTATCACTCATACCAGATCTTGAAAGAAAACATCTCATTTATAAAGTTGTATTAAATTTATTGTGCTTAAGTTGATAATAAATTTGGTATGTAGTATACAAAACATTAAAACCACGCAGTTATAATATTTTATATACGGCACGATATCAACCAAAATATTATATAGCAATAACGGGAAATTTGGGAAATGTGTTATATGTCGCATTGTAATCTAGTGCTCAGCAACGTTAACTTAAAAAAAGCCAACAAGGCAAGCTTCAGTAAGCGAACAATATGTTAACAATCTATTGTATTTTTAGATAGTTTGAGTCGAACAAATTAAATAACATGCTTGTTAAGTTTGTTTGCCTTAATTAATATATTACTTGTTTTCAAAAGATAGTTAGTAGCAGAACACGTTTCGTAAAGATGATATTTGTTGTTGTTTTTCAAGTTAGTTTCGATTTCCTTACAAAAA
Organism: Sinonovacula constricta; assembly: GCA_007844125.1. Lineage (NCBI taxonomy): Eukaryota > Metazoa > Mollusca > Bivalvia > Cardiida > Solecurtidae > Sinonovacula > Sinonovacula constricta. The sequence goes on from CM017563.1 coordinate 34,368,975, forward strand.
TGTCTTTGTTTCGGTGTGAAAACTGTTCAGAACCAACTGACATTTTGTTTATTAAATTTGTTATCGTCTTTGTCACAGTTTTGCTTCTCATTAGAAACGTATGCAATGAGTTTACGTTTGAATGATATACCGTATAAATATATATATATGAAAGTGCATAAAAACCAAGAGTTCTCATTAAGAATTTTGATAAGTAACATAATTGTTTGATTCAAGTGTACAACACATTGAAACGCACGCAAGTCTTCAGATGCACCCCCCCCCCCCCCCCCCCCCCCCCCCCTCTTGTGCAGTGGGATAAAAGCAACACTTACACCCGATAACTGAAATTGTTTCTTTATAATTGCATTGGTAAAAAAGTAAGGTCTTAAATAAATGCTCATAAGTGCTACCGGACGCGATACACTAAGTTTAATTAACTCCCAGTTATTTATTTCGTCAAAACTATATCCACCTGTGATCTGAATTAAAAATCCCAAGTGCGCAATTCTTTTTCGAACGATTGCGGTAACTTTAAACTGAGATGCTGAGATGATACGAATGATCTCTGTCAGACAGACCTAGGCAGAGGCAGTGAGGCCCTGCGCTGGATATCTCAGCCTAGTATATAATGCATAGTCAGTGGAACACTCGATCAAATAAACATGCGTTTACCGTTTCGAACTTTTCATTTAGACAATGAATGATATTTCTACGCGGTATTGTTCATTGATAAATCTGCAGTTCATTTATAAAGGCATTGCAAAATAAAGCTCCTTGAACACCTTAAACAGAATATAATATTTATTTTAACATTTGAGGCATGCCTGTACAACATTGATGCGTCTAATCTCCTTCAAAATACATATTGGTTTCTGTACACGCACTACTTTTACCCCAGGCACTTACTGACCGTGGGTAATTAAGGTCATGAGGGGTCAATCTTCGTGCTTCCGAATTTCAGCTTTCTCATAACACAAAAAAAGTGTATTCTGAAGAACATTTCTTAATAGGTAAACGATGAACGTTGTTATTAAAACCATTGTGTCTTTTTATTTCCAACTTGGCTTTGTAACATTTTTGGGAAAGTTTCATAACGATGGCAGGACTGTAAAGCACAATCACGTTCCAATTACAATTGCTTTGGGAATGTTTATCATTTACGCCATCGACAGCAGCATGCGCTTAATTTACTTTAAAATTGTATGAATTTCACGTGGTAGGGTTTGATTTCAGGCAGGAATTTAGGAATTGTCAGAGGGATGGGATGGGATTAGCTGGTATTTTTGCCGATACTTCGCAGTGACATTTCTATCATTATAGCACAGGGGCACTTATGAGGTGCCCAGGGACTGAACCCGACCGGTCCATTATCCTGAATCCGACGAGTCAGGCGTAATGCTGATCCCTTTAGCCCCGAGCGTTAGGAGGGAAGCCACTACTACCAACTTTAAAGTCTTTGGTTTGACCCGGCCGGGGTTCGAACCCACGACCTCCCGATCCGCAAGCCGACGCTCGACCACGGAATTGTCAGAAATGTAGTTAGAGTTAATAAGCTAAAAATGACGTTTAGATATTGTGGACTGAAATCCATGACTTGAGCAATTCTTACTAAAGAATATTTGGTGAATACTGGCCTTAGACGTTGGACTTATTAAAAGGGTATTATGCAGTAATATAAATCCGCAGCTACATGTACATGTACTTATAACATTTCACATTTAATACTTAGTTTTTGCATTAATCCAAGTCAGAAAATCCTTGTTTGTGTTTTTTGTGAAATCTACACTTGTAATTTATATCACATTCGGTTAAATACTACCAATTCATGCTGTGAATGTTTGAAAACTGAGAATATTTTGTTTCATAAATTTATGCAACCTGTCGCGTCTACACATAGACCGAGTTAAAGCAAAATGGCTACCATTTCCCAGATCTTGTTGAAATCTATATCATTATTAGCCCTGTCTTAAAAGCCAATCAAATCACATCAAATGCGGGCTTTATATCATCACTTTTCGACCCGTGCGAAAAGGTGATATTGATATTGGCACTGTTTTAAAGCAGGTCGTCGTGTTATTGAATGCTTTTTATAGGACTAATAACGTATAGTTTTTTGATAAAAGCATGTTATGAATGCTTTCTTCGTGTGTTGGACATTTATTGATGATCATACAAATCCAATAAGAACTGTTTGGAAACTTTACGGGCCTAGAGTTTGAATTTTGAAGTCCCATCCTAATTTTATGACCTTGGCCTCTTTTACAAGAACACTTAAAGCATTATTTCTGGCAATTTTTGGCTAGGCACGGTTTCGTTGCTAATAGTTAATCTTATTTTGTAAGCATGAAGTCCGAACATCAAAGGGTGTACCGAGAAGCAGTTCTAGCTACTTAAGTAAAGTATGAATATGTAAGGGCGTTCCGAGAAACCACGTCAATTACGATCAGGTTTAGGCATTTAATGATAAAAAGAAATAAAATCTCTCATTGTCTGCCATGTTTGAGTGCAAGTTACATGCACACAAATATAAATATAAAATTACATAAAAAATAACGCCGTTTACCGAATAAGGACCCGCATATTATCAGGGTTATGAAAGTTCGCACAAGACTTTCCTCATGTGCAAATTTCAGTGAACGTTCCATACATAGGCGTCTCACTCTAGCGTGTCGCCAATGATATTAATCATGGCTCGTTTCATATTTCCGTTGCCACGTCAAATTACGTTATTTTTGTGCAGGTGGGAAATTGGATTTTATTTACTTACAAACTTTAACACTTTCTGCCTCTAGTGAACATATCCAGATGACTTATTGATTCTAACTGGGTTGTAAATCACAAAAGCAAACATAAAATGAAAATTTTTAAAGTAAAATTTATTTATTTTTTTGCATACAAATTGTGTACAAAGTAATAAAACTAGTACAAATTTAAAAAAAAAAGTAAAACAAAACAATTGTGAACACATCACGAAATAATTCCATGATGTAAAATGATATTATTTAATATTCATTATTTTCAAAGTGAAAGAAATGTTTAGTTATCTCCCTTGTAGGGAGGTATTTTCATATCCTCGATTTCGAAATTTCAAAATCGTGCGCAATCGCGTTCCGCGAGATTTAAGGTCAGCGGGGTACCGGTTATGCGCTCGCTTTTAAACATAGAACAGCTGACTTACTTTCATTTCTTCTTCTTACAAAAAAAAGGACAAAGTGAATTAAAATGATATATCAAATCATCAGAACTAATATTTATTTGCATAAAATGAAATGTGCTCGCTTTTATAATTTTATTTTGCTATGGGACAGAACGATTTCTGCTGCACTGAAGGTTGTAACTACGAGAGATCTCGAGGTGCCACATTCAACTTTTACAACATGAAACACTGCGATAAAAAAAATTCTGTACTTTATATAAGAAGTATAATAAATTTTGTTTTTAATTTGATAATTTTTTAGAAAAGCGCTCAACCTTTACATATTTTTTCTCTCAACCAATAAAATTCCATTCCACGTGCATGCTTCAGTCTTAAGTGTTTGTCAAAAGTTTAAAATTGGAAAGTGTTTTCTGCACTAACAACATGTATATACTAGGGATGTTAACGAATATTCGAATATCAAGTCGCTATTCGAATAGAGATTTTGGGATTCGAATATTTTATCATTTTTATTTCACTTTTGTTAAGTTTAAAGAAAATTTGAAAAGAAATTTCTTTAGTTGATCGTATTGTCTCCGAACGGCTGGCGATATGTGATTGCGCTCGCTCTAAGATAGAAGGGGTGTGTCATGTCTCCTAAAAACGAATTGCCATCTGGTTAACAGCATGAAATCACCTTCCGCGCACAGCCCCCTCTTCCACTTAGACCCAGTCACATCACCATACAGCTGTGGAAACAGTTGCCAAAGTACAATAAACACACGTCAGTTCAATGCTGCGGCAAGTTGCTACAGCAATTACGTAAAACTGACTCTACCCAGCTTCGGTCGGGATAGTGTGTAATAAATACATTATATAAGGCTATACTTATTGATAACAGTCCACCAGAACTTTTTTATTTTTGGAAAGCACAACTAGATCACTGTCAAACAAACTTTAATTGCAATCACTTTGTTTTGTCACTCTACTCCATACTTGTTATTTTATTCCTGAACAGTACCGCGACATCTGTTATTTTTTGTCACCGCGATTTACTGTTCTGTTTTTACTTCGTTCTCTCTGAATAACAAAAAAGTAAATCTTCATACTTTTTAATTGATCGTCATAGGTTTACTTAATACACTTAAAACTCACGAGCTTACAATTTTAATCATTATATATATATATATATATATATATATATATATATATATATATATATATATATATATATATATATATATATATATTGGTTGGTACTTCATAAATTTATCAACAGTAAGGTAATCTTGACACTAGCCAATCACTGTAATTGTCGTCATCAAATGGTATTGTTTACCCCCTCCTTTCACCCATAGGCATATGACGAGCAGGTTCGTAATTGTCACTTGTGTATTGGTAACTAAATTGTTCCTAATTGACATGTTATGGCTTCGTTCGAATTAACGCCCTTAGCGATATCAGCCAATCACAATTAAACATTAATCCGACCACCAACCAATCAAGACCGTTAATTGGCTGTACACTTGAGCGATTTCCCTTCATAAAACCTTTGTGGTTTTGCCTAATTGTCTTACAGTTGATCCAGTATCACCTGCATTTTGTCCTTTTGAAAATGCCTTCTTTAATCATTAATGTATTTGATAAGATTAGTTCACAAAACATAATTGACTGTTTGAAGTTATACATTGTTTGCAGTTAGTAGAGTAAAATATTAAAATTGTGAGCTATTTTGCATGTGTTGTACAGTTTCATCTAATAAAATTATGATATGATCTTATTAAATCGGTTTGTTAACATTAAAAGGAGCTTAAGTAGCTCTTATGTTAATACAAATAAGTAATTAAGTACGCAAAATGCCTTTAAATTGTAAAGGTTATTACACGAAGTACAACACGTAACAAAAAGACTCCAAAGTTTAAGGTGACTAATTAAAAATGTATATATTATACGGGACTTTGCAGGTCACCTTAACATTGCTTGGCTACTGTATAGTTTTGTAAGAGTTTCCATAATAATAATAATAATAATTGTTAAGTAACAATGACATTGTTTACGCATTTAATGGCATTCTTCACTGACAGTATTCTCCTGGAAATTACCGCTGACCGAGTCAAGAAACACCCCGTCTGATCCTTCACTATAAACAGGACAATGGAGGATCGATAATATTGCCGTATGTATGTCAAAATGAAGAAATCGTCGTTTTAAAATTAAATGCTATGCTAAAATCATAAATCTACTACCGCTTCTGCAATAAGTAAGGCTAGCAATGTAAATTATGGCCAGAAATAAACATTTTACAATGAATAAACACATTTAACGTAATGGAAAATTACCGTGTTATGTGCCACTATGATATAAATTCGTTCCGAATATTCGAATATAATTCGAATACACGTTACGAATATTCGAATATCGTTTTGAGATTCGATTTACATCCATAGTATATACCAAATACCTACACACAAGGGAGGTAAGTGTTTTATTTTTCAATTGTTAGAGTATATTCCCTTTACACACAAAAAACAAGAGAGTATAATGAAAATTCAAATGTTTAAAACACAATGCATTTTAAAGCACTCATTATAACAATATAATTAAAGAAAAATCTAAAATGTTTTACCTTTGCACCAAGATTAGTAAAAACAGCATCCATGGTTATGATTTGTCGACTGACAAATTTTGACCTCTAAAGAACAGTTTTCACTCTAGCAGAATATTCTGACTAACGCTTAAAAAATCTTTTCACAAATACTATGTAAAACAGTTTGAAATGAAAATTAGCAAAAAATATGAGTGGACATGATTACTGTGTTGGAACGTCTTTAACAGTGTTTGAAAATATAAGGATTATTTAATCCTTCAAAATTTGAAAAAGATAACTCAAACGTAACAAAAATAAAATTCAAATTAACCCATGAAACTGATGTATGATATCCGCAAACAAAAATAAGAAAAATTCAAAGTTTGGGTTAAAAATTACAAAATCAGAAATAGCTTCATTTTCTAAATGCCATTAGTAGTTTTATAATAATGTTGTTATTTAAGAATCGGCTTGGAAAAAAAATTCTTCAAATAAATCTGAATAAAAAATGAGGATGCACTTGGTCAGCGGAAATGTTAAAATAAGAAGCTTCCGCTGCTGAGTTGAGTTTTCTAATAATCCTAACAAATTGTTTAACTGCCAGCACACACATCTTTTTGAAACGTCAACTTTTCAAAAACTGAACATTTTTAAGTGCATAACAATTTCACAAAAAATCGAGTTCCTGAAATATGTTACAGGCTCAGAGAACTTTAGATCACATAACTCAATATGACGTCAGGGTAAATGTCGGACATCTATGCCTAGTAGATAATGCATAGTCAGTCGTACACTCATCAAACCATTTTGCTCCCTCCTGTTTCTTCTTTCTAATTATTGAGGGATATACCCGCATGGCATTCTTCATTCATAAAACTGCATTTCATTCAGATCTGCACTACAAAGTACAAATACTTGAGCATTTAGTTTAATCAGATTACAATCTCAATGTTAACATTAATTTGAGGCATGTCTGGCCACATTTGACACATATAGTCCACTTTGACACCCAGGGGTGTGGAAATCCATTTTTTTCCTACTTGCCAATATATGACATAGATGGATATTGAGACATAAATCAACAGTTAACTGCTATATTCCGCATTGTTGTGGGCATAAAAACACCTTATTAACTCAACATGATTAGGAAATCATTATTCAGTCAAATTAATCTAAGTAATCAAGTAACAACAAAAACAAATCTCGTTAAAAACCATTATGCAGCAAAGAACTCTTTAAAGATGCCAGCAGCTTCCTCCTCCTTATAGTTCTTCACAATGAATGAGGTCCCATTGTCAGCTCCAGCAATCATCGCAGACAGACCTGGAAACAAACAATCTAATAAATTAGTATTAATAAGTATTATACTAACAAGTGAGCACTGTTTTATTTTTTCTATGTAAATATTCATTATGATTGTATTACAGATGTCCAGCTAGTAATATTAGCATCATTGAAATAAAATCAAGAAGAAAGTTCAGTCAATATCTGGATAGAGTACTACCAGTTACAGGGGGTGAATGTGGGGTAGTTGTCGAGTCTCAGATTTATAAGAAGAAATAAATATATTTATAGAAGGGAGATAATTGAAGTGGTTTGAAATCTGTAAATAGAGAAAACTTACGTTTGCCAGGCTCAGGACGGAACAGACACAGTATCTTCTTTTCCATTTCAATGGCTCGACCAATCTCATAACCCACACCTAGGGAAGGCTGTGTCACCTCAGCAACTACAACTGAATAAACAGAGCAAAAAGATCACATTCCATTACAATAAGACAAGTACACAGTCATATCCTTAAGATTATTGGAGAGGGTGTAACAGTATACAATCCAACTGTATATCGTGCCCACAGTTTGGGATACAATACAATACTGATAATACTTTCTGTAATGTAATGTATATACATGCTGGGGAGGATCCAGGCCCTAAATTTGAACTATTCACAGTCACACAGGGGAATCATGAAGCCATTCCTAGGTCCCACTCAAGTATTAAAAAAGTGTTTCACTTTAAAAAGAACACAACTACTATTCAAATGACATACTTTGTAGCAAAACATATGCACACACAACCACATTTGATTGAAAAACATTATATATATGTGCCTAGCTAATACGCTAAGCAGTGGTTGTGCTCTGGGCGTGAAACCAATTATTTAAGGCCTTTAAAAGATAAGCTTTAGGAATTTTTACCGTTTCATGTGAAACGGTGTGAACTGGTATGGATCTTCGGCTGACATGTGCTGTGCTAAGTACCATACCATGCGTTAAGTACCGTGATAAGTATCGTACTGATATGGTGACATATTATTCCACCCCTAACGATGGAAGATTGTTTATTTAAATAATTATGAAACTCTGAAAATTTAAAGATATGAGAAGAATTCAGACAAGATAAAGGAAGGCTTACATACAAGCATACATACAAGTATATTTAATATGTTCAATAAATTGTCAACTATGGCCATTAATGATTAATGTTTAGATAGATAATGATAAGTACCTATGAATAATAGTACCACAAAACTCCTGTGATCAATAACTAATTTGATTTAGATGCTGATTTGCATACTGGTACTTATAAAATCATACAATAGGAGAAATTCAATCAATAACAGACAATACTATTTCTTATCTTCTTGTTTGTGTTATCTTATTTGCTCTTAACCGCATGCAGCTTCAATATCTACATGGAATGCTTTCTTTGATTATTGTCCCACCTTTATCGTGAACATATATTTTCAGTTGGAACAGTATATAGTTGAATAGTTTTCAAAAATTAAAGCTTAACTGAAAGATTAACTGATTCTGACAGCGTCACGGCAAAAGCTCCTGTTAATTTCTTAAAAATTGAAGTTAAAAATATATATTTATTTCTCTTTATTTTACTTTTGGAATGGAAGTTTAATAAGGTACTTCTGAATACCTACCGTCTGATTCCTTCAGCCAATCAACATCACGATCATGTATAAATTTATCTGTAAAATCTCTCTCACCTGAAAATATACAGATGCAGTATAGAAAGCCTATCATATTGTCACAAGGCAATAAAAAAATTAAAGAAAATAATTCCCAATTCTTTAAATGAATAACAATGTATGTGAACCATGACATTTATAAGATAAAGAATCTGTTGTGTAAGGAAGTTTTTCTATGTCACCTCTCACAAAAGATCAGATTATTTGTTTATTTATTTATTGGGTTTATTGTCCCACCAACAGTATCAGATTGTTTAAATTCTCATAAGATAAAACAGAAAATGTATAAAGCTTTACTTTTGTCTAGCTCTTTTGCACCAACATGCTCTGTAAGGACGATCCCATAGCTCTGCAACTGATTGATCAAACGGCCATACAGTTCTGCATCTTGACGACCAGCTCTTATACTTCCACAGAAATATATCTTCATTTTTCTACAAAAAAAAACAACAACAAACATAATAATAACAATATTAATAAAGCATGACACTTTGACATTGTTGAACAAATAAAAATCAACTGGCAAACAGACACAATGACATGATAAATCAAAATGCATTTTTAGCTGGCTGGTTATGTGAGCACACTGGAGTGTCAATATATAATGCAGCTGTCATCAACTTCCCTTGCACAGCAGCTACCCTTGTAAAGACTTGAGTACTGGTATTTCATCTATTGTGACATTAGAATTATGCTCTACTTACTGTATCATCAGTGTCAATCCTTTTTATACTGATTAAAAAAAAATAATCTGTGTACTAGGTAGGTATTTTTTCTTTGTTATGAACTTATTTTGACAGTGTAGATAGTAAATAAAACCTGATTAAAAACAAATTATTATTAAGCTATGTTTAAGGAATTCAGAATGACTGCTAGGTCTGGACATACTGGCCTAATGCATAGGGTGGGGTCCTAGGGCTAATTCTTCAGTTAAAACCTGCTGACAGATAACTGGCAGTGCAGTTAGCAAATGAGTATCAAGTGTGACACCCAGTGAACACAAACTGGATAATGTACCATTTCTATTATAATATTATATATAAACTTTTATTTGTATGGTTTTTGCTTTTGAGATACATCTCAGTGACCAATTATGATCATCATAGTGACAGCCAGCAGTTTTCATGGAGGAAATGTCTGAGTAGAACCACAGGCGCACCACAGGTCAGCTGAAAGACCTTCCCACATTCAGTCCTTCAACAAGAATGGGGCCTGAACCACAGGGTAGGAGGCTAAGCAGTCAGAGGAGTTATAAATCAGCGACACTACCATTAAGCGACGGGGCCCCAATAAGGTTTTTGAAAGGAAAATTAACAAAATAGAGAAATTATTTGTGATTTGTTTTTATTTATTCCCCACTTTTTACTGTTAGTATATGATGAAATTGAAAGTTAAGAGTTGTACGGATAGATAAATAAAACTTCAGGGCTATGAAAATTTCAGTATTTAAACTATATGTACAAGACAATGCCAGAGGTTCAACTAAGAAAAGGTAAACAGGAATTAGAACAATGAATTATGGTGTGTAAGTTTTGCTGCAAATTGTTTTTTCCTTTAAAAATAGCAAAGTTCTTATTACTGACATGTATCTTACAGTAATTTGTTTGCAATGAGGGCAGACACATTAACACAATTGTATTTTTGGCATTATATGCAAGTTTGGGTTTGACCAGATTAATAAAATGATACATTTATGTGTAAGCCTACAATTAGCGAATTGTAAAAACAAATCATGTCAACATGGTATATATAATGAAGATATATTTAAGGAATAGTTTCCCTGTGATGTCATAGGCACAAATAAGACAGTTTAAGGCAGCCAACTTTGAAGGCTGAAGCTAATGCCAGCCGAAATCTGGAAATATATGCTGTATTAAAACTCACCACTGTCAAATTTTACAGCTTTTATGAAGTATTTTAAATATCAAAACTATATTTTGATAGTTTAGAAGGAAAAAAATACAACCAAATAAGTTATACTGTTCATTTTGTTTAAGGACGAGCCAACAATTTTATTTATTTATGTGTATTGTATTCTTTGTGCATTTATCTATTTAAAAAATATTGCATTCTAAAAATGTGAATTTCAAGAGTTTTCCAATTATCTTGGCTAAATGCACAAATATGAACTAAGATGTGTCTAGGTGCGGGCGGTAAAATTTTCAGCCTTTGCAGCTGTTTAAATGACGCATGCAGACACATATAGGCCGTTTTATGTAACCATGCCTATGGAGCTCACTTTGAAAAGCAAATGAATGGGGCCGAAATCAACCAACACTTGAAGTACACCTACAAAAATGTCAAATTTTCCCGGGAAAATGCACGTGTGTTAATTTCCGGTTTGTCTTGTGCTTAGTTTCGTACAAAGATAACTTTAGTAATATCAGTTGCTTTTGAAATGAAGTTTATTGGATAAGTATAATGTTATTGAATATATTTTTATTAGCTAATGCTTTTCTATATCTTACATTTTTAAATTGAATAACGCATTCGAATGCACGTCTATTTTGTAAATCCATAGCAACTGCAATTTCCGAACATGCGCAGTGTGTACTTGGTTGCTTCCTTGGATACGTTGTAACCAAACAGTCTCAGGTGTTTGGGTTTGGACTTCGGTGCAGAATTGTTAATGCTTTAATTAGGAAGAAAGCACTCACTTGAACACACAAAAATGGCGTTGCCATTCCTTCCCGGAAACTCATTTAGTAACCAAGTAAGTTATTGTTTCTCATTTTGTTTTAATTGTTTGTTTAAGTTAATGCTAACAGGAGATTGTTTAAACTAGCCGTCTGATCACCATTGTAAGTATCCTGCATCCTGCCAGTTCAACAACAATTTGACATAGCAACTAAATATAATGAACAAACCAAATGATCATTACTATTTAAAGCAACAAAATATTTTAAACATTTTTTAGGTGAAATCAATGAAATCAAAATTGCAAAATATTTATGATGAACCCCTTACAGTACACCACTCATTCTTCACTTATTTTATTCACAATACTTACTTAAAAACTCAGTAACAACTCATGTTAGATGTCTAATTATTCTCGATTCACGATACTGTTATGCTGGTGTGGTGGAGAGGCCCACAGGTGGCCCGGTTAGCTCAGTAGGTAGAGCTCTGGAATGGTGATCCGGGAGTCATAGGTTTAATCCCCACATCGGGCACTCACTTTTCCCTTGAAATACTTTAATACTTCTGATTAAGATTTTAAGAATGTTCAGTCTTTTATGAAAGAAATTGCTTAATCATTTATTCATATGAATTATTTATGTGTAAAAATATTATTGTCACTTGTATTGTGTTAAAAATATGGATACATCTTTAAACCTCTGAATAATAATAAACACACAATGCCACTAAAGTATTGTTTAAAGAACAACAATGTACAACACATGCATTAGTACATGGTGTAAGATATGATTAAATAATTATTATGATTTGATTATTTCTGATGCAGATAAGTAGTAATAAGAATGGATAGTATGTGTGATTGACATACCAATAACCTTTCTATTTGTGCACTTTAGCTGATTATTTAGAACTATAAGGCACACCTCTATCTGTAAGCAAACGATCCATAATTTGATTAATAATTGTCAGTCATCTATTGTTGTTATTATTTTGAACTTCTTGCAAATTTTTATAGCCTTTTTCTACAAAAAATATCACTTCTATTTACTCTAACAAATGATAGTATTGAATATATTTGACACAATAAAAAACAAAAACATTCAAATAAAAATAGCTTTGTTTTGATATTGTTTTAATTTTTACCTTTCTTTGATAATATATGATAATGCTCAAGTGATCTTTTACATACACATACAATATTACACAAGTTTGCACATTGCTCTTGATCTGCACACTGTAGTATACAGTTTTGTGAGAATCAAAAAGATTGCTCACACTCAAATTTTCTGCAAATTGCCTTTAAAAAGAGTTGAACACAAAGAAGTTCTCCCAATACCTATATGCAAATGTTCGTGGGGGTAATTGTTTTCTTACATGGTAGCACCCATTTTGGTTTGCAAATATGTATAGGGAGCAATTGTTTGTGTTTAGCTCTTGAAAGAGGCAATTTATTGTACAGCATGTTTCAGTGGGAACAGTAATCTTGTAATCATTTAATGTTTTATGATCATCAGTTTACATCATTCTGTGATACTTACATTCAATCTCCTATTGTTTATGCATTTAACTTGAAACCCTTTTATCCTGTTTAGCTTGCAAAAAACAAATTCCACAAGTCACACCACTTCGATGTCTGCAATGACACTGCTATGTTGGTTGGGCATGAAAAGCCTGGGATTGGGGGTGAGCTGCTAAGAGGCCAGAGGATCAAACCTAGGAACAGCAACTACCCGGCTGGTGAAGGAAGCTGCCTGCCTGCATGGGTCGCTTTTGATCGTCAAGTCCTGTGCTTCGATGCCTACTTCCAGGAAGCTGTCCATGAGAAGAGAGAGGAACAATACAGAGTCAGAAACTGTAAAATCTATTTTTACCTAGAAGATGATTCAATCCAAGTGATAGAACCAAGATCAAAGAACAGTGGAGTCCCACAAGGTCAGTTGAGGCTTATCACCAGTAATCGGTTTTCCTTTTTGAATATTATTCATTCTCATTTTTATTACCTTTGCCTGCTTCTTAAAAAATATTCATTTTTATCATATCCATTCTTTGATTATTGTTTAGGTTATCCTACCCATCTTTGATTTTTGTCGCCATCGTTGATTTTTGCTGCTTTTATAGAAAGCTAAAATCTCAATACAAAAATACCATTTATATCTTCTTGATTTTTAATAGAATACCAAAGACATTATAAGACCTTCACCATAAGTATAATGGTAATATAAGCTTCCCTTAAGGTCTTTCATTTCATGAAATTTACCCCTCCATTACAACTATTTTCAATGAAAGACCACATTGGTGATTTTGAGTTATGGTTATTGAGAAGTAGCACAACTCTACTGCATCTAATATGACTGCATGTATTATTAGTAAATATATAAGTTTGGCATCATGACTTTAGTGTTAATTGATTTTGTTGTTTAGACTAACAACCAGATTTTAATCTTCTTTCATTTACTAAACAGGTACCCTGATCAGACGTCATCGAATCCCCAAACCGCCACCACATGATGACGAGTATTACACAGTGGAAGATTTTAACCTGAACAAAGAACTTAATTTGTACTCTAAAGTTTTCAAGATTGTGAACTGTGATGAATTCACACGAAACTTCCTCAAGAAACTCGGTGTTAGGGTTCCACAGGGAACTGATGTAGGAGCTCCCAATGACCCATACACAAACTACAGGAAGGCTGTAAGTATAATTATTTAGTATGTCTGCATACATGTGAACTCTCCCACCTTTGAAGGGAGACTCCCTCTTTTAAGGTTCAAAATAATTTGAAAATGAGGGATGTTTTACACATTTTCAGAAATCTCCCAACTTGCAAACAGATAACTTTCTTTATGAAAGTTAAAAATCTCCCACTTTGCACGTTAAAATCTCCCACTTTGGCTTCAGAAAAAGTTCACATGTAAGTGTCTGGGTTAAACATGTATTTGCTAGAAACACCTTTCACCTCATCAACAAAACATACCCCACCCAAATGGTGTTTCCAGTAAGTATATGAAGGGTTAAAGCTAGCCCCTTCTGACTAAATACTAATGGGGTACATTGGTGAAATGGAAAAAGTCTCCCTTGTTAATTAATATCCAAGTTATACCAAACAGTAGGTAGGTAGTTGAAATTCTTGGACTTTATCGCCTGTTCTTTTGTAGATATTGCAATAACAAACAGTGAATTTCTTACTTTTGCATAAGTATAAGCTTAAAATTAATTTAAATACTTTTAGAGATATGTTATTTAAAAAATGAAAATGGACATGTTTATTGATGATGGTTAACCTGGGTATCATAAGTAAGGCAGAAAAGTCAATATACACTCCAAAGAGCACAACCATAAAAACCAAGTAAAACAAATGAAAGGACCTACTTGCATTTAGGCATTATTCAGGGGAGACTATTCATTAATGTCTCTCATTCATAGTTTAATCCTTATAGTTAAGGTAAAATTCTAATGTACAAAAGCTACATAAGTCTTAAGTATGGAAAAGTATACCATGGTATAAAATAATAAAATTATTCATGGTTTTTCTTCAGCAGTTCTTCCTAGATTGTCCTGGGGTCCTCCTGTACCTATTATTATGATAGATATCATGATTATCTTCAATTTGTTTGCAACTAAAATATCCAACAAAACTTATTATTTATTCCTATAGATGGATGAAAGCATGCAGCCCCTGCGTCCATATGAGAAACATGACACTCTGAAGCAGTTCTTGGACCATGATCGCCATGTGCTGCGATTCTACTGCTACTGGGACGATACAGAGTCTATGTTTGGAGATCCGAGGGAGATGGTTCTACACTACTTCCTGGCTGATGATACCATTGAAATCAGAGAAGTTATCCCACCAAATTCAGGTAGATTATTCAAGGAGAAATTACAATATTTACATGTTTGCTTGTACAGTTAAGCTTACACATTAAAGGTAGTGACTAGTTAAAAGGTTTAAGTTGTCCTTGTAACAAGAATCACCACATTAATTACAGTATAAAATAACTTCTAACCTTAAAGTTTAAAGTCACTTCAGCATAAGTCTGTTCTTAAATCTTAAGGTTAGACTCACCCTCTTTAGCGGCTCTTCCTTACTAAACCTTTAGCGTTCTAAACACCTATTTATATGTCCTTGGCAGATATTGCAGATCCAGACCAGCGAACTCCTTGTTGGAGATCTCTGATCAGGATCTGCACTACTTGCTGCTGAATCTCTGGCAATATGTCTATGTTTCTATGCATTTCAATGTAAGAATGAAACTAAGAGTAAGTCTTGACTATAAATAAATGTAGCAAGCTAAGGGTTAAATGTTAAGGTCACTTATTTAATAAAGAAAAGTCTCCTCATAAACCAAAACATCTTTTCATCTTAGTGTTACATTTCAAATTAACTTCTTACCAGTCTTACCATAAAACTATGTAACTTGCCCTGTTTTTAGAAGTAAAGTCAAATTGCTTGATATAAATCTGTGCCACATTCTTGCAGGAAGAGATGCTGCACCAATGTTCCTGCGCCGAGGCAAGCTGCCAAAGAATGTCGAAGCCCTGAAGCAGCCAGGCAAGGTGACAGACAGGACTGTACTAAATGTGTTTGGTCCCACAGGTCATGGTGGTCGATACATCCTTGACAGTCTCAAGGTAGAGTATATTTCAAGTATCTTAATCTAGCTTTACTGAACCTTGTGTCCAAATTGGTATAGCATTTGTGTACAAGAGGCAGGGACATACCAAAGTCATTAAAATGGAAGTTGCATATCTACCTTGGTAACGCTCAAGCAAATATATTGGTGGTACAACAGCTGGCCATGTGAATGGATGTGGTATCATGCCAGGTGTTTATGGCATGCGGTACTCATGAAGGCACCACTATATCTGCTTCAAGCAGACACTTATCCCCAAATAACTGATTTATTGTTGGTGGGACAATAAACCTCACAAACAAACAATAATCTTCTTTACAAAAGTTACCAGGATACACTTTTCTACCATATTTGAGCAATAATATGGCATGGTCACAAAATGTAAATGGTTGTGCTGAGACCCAAATAACCTACTGATAAGTAAAAAAGTAAGACTTTTTCTGTTAAGATGATCTTTTAAGAGTATACTATTTAACCTGGCAAATAGACTATGTAGGGGTAGAATATTCCAGCATTAATATGATAGTGAAGGCAGCACTATGTAGCAGTAAGTGAAAACTCTCTGGACACAACTGAATATTGTTCATGAAACATTTGAAACCCAAACATCATCCTTCAACGTTGTTTAATGTCTGGTACGATACTTAAGTCCGCAAACAAACAGATCAGATAGCAAGCAAATATCATTGAAAAAAACAAAAACATAGTTAAATGTACAGAATATTGATTGAGCTATTTTTTTAATATGAAATTTAACATGTTTACTTAAAATTTTTCAGACTGGTGCCAGTCCAACTGATTTCTATAAGGACAGTGACCTGACCCTTGGAGCTGTGGTCAACGTATGGGGCCGAAAGTACCTTCTGGTAGATGCTGATGATTTCACAAAGGAGTACTACAGAACCAAATATGGAGTTGGTAAGTCAAATACAGCTTAAAGTCTTTACTATAAGAAAAAATAATGAAAAAAGGAAAAGAAGTTATAAAGTAATGTTGTAATGATGATGCTGATATTTATCATGGTTGTGATGATGATATTTATTAAAACGGAGTTACTGGTGATGATAATGATGTTGATATTTTTATTGTAACGTTAATATTGCTGCTGTTGATGGGTATGATAATGAGAAAGTAGAATTAATGGTGTAATTAAATCATGGTATTGTAAAAATTATAATTGTTATGCTGGTGATGAATCTGCTTTTACAACAAATGTGAAGTTGATATTAACCTTTTACTTGCTGGAAACACCATTTGGGTGATGAATGTTTTATGTTAAAGTGGCGAATGTGCTTCCAGCAAGTAATGGGTTAATGATGAAAATATTTCAGCAAGAACTGTTACAGTGTTTCTAAGCTAAGCTTCATATATCTTTATTTTCACAGAGGACTTCACCCCAGTCTCTTACAAGCAGACTGGCTACCAGGGACCCTCCAAACAATGGCCACCTTACAATGGATGGGGCAGTGAGGAAGACTCCCTATGCTCATGTATGGGCCTGCTGCCAAAACCACCCAAAAGGGACTTCATCAAATTCATGGAGAAGGATCGTCGAGGTCTCGACAGCAACGTTTTGAGATTCCTGGCTCGCATGGACACCACCAAACCAATTGATATGGAGAGACGATTCATCATCTCCTACTTCCTGTCAGATGATACAGTCCTTGTGTTTGAGCCACCAGTCAGGAACTCTGGTAAGATTTTGGAATACATACAAAAATCTGTTAGAGGACCTATATGACATTTCTGATAGGGGCTTCCAGGTGCTACTCTGTGATGGACAATACAGTTTTTATGAAAAAATCTACAGTCACTTACTTTTACACACAAACTGTGCTTCTCAGATGTTAAACTGTTTTCTTGCTAAAAACACCTTTAGGTTAGGATATGTTTTATGTTGATATGGTTAATGGTGTTTTTAGCAAGTATCAGGTTAAGGCACATGTGGAAGCTTGTTAAATCTGTCTACCTTAAACATGATATTTTAACCCTTTCACTGCCAGCCACTAAATTTCTAATATGTAATCATATTGCCAGGAACCATCACTCTCCAAGCTTTCGAGTTTACCATCCAATGAATCATTATCTAACATACCAAGAACGTCTTCTGTCGTGTGTATTTTATGTTTTCTGGACAATTTTTTTTTTTACCACTACTCAACTCAACTTTTTTGAACTACCACTGGTGACATCACCATCTGCCATTGTGAGGAAATAAAAAATTGCACATGGAAAATACCAAATACCACCACTCTCACTTCGAATTTTCATCACAGAATATATCAGTGATGTATTTTCTAATTTTAACCACATATCTGCAAAACATCATTCGTGGAATAGGTATAAAATGTGTGACATCAAACTAGTTCTGGGTTATTTAACATATATAGGAATTCCTGAAACAGATTCACCCATCTTGAGGGCAGTATATATAACATTTTATGGCAGTAGAAGGGTTAATCAAGTATTGCATCTGTCTACCTTAAACCTTATATTTTAATAGAGTACCGTATTACATCTGTCTACCTTAAACCTGATACTTTTATCAAGTATTTCAACAAGTGTCTTTTTTCAGTATTTTGGACAACAACCATGTGCAATGGTTTGAGTCTTTTCATCAAACCCGATATACATTCATCTATACTATTCAAACATTCCATCATTTAAATAAAACAATTACAACATGTCTTCATATGTCATGTATACTAGTACGTTATTCCACTTTAAGAGATAATTTTGAATGCTTCTTCTGACCATTTCCTTTCATTCTGCAGGTATAATCGGAGGAAAGTTCCTGGAGAGATGTCGTATCAAGAAACCAGGCCAGCCCAACTACAGTACGACCATGTCTGAATATTACCTTGCACAGGACCTGTATGTTGGAGCAAATGTTGACTTCAACAGCCACAAGTTTATTCTTATTGATGCTGATGAATATGCATTTAGATACATGGAGAATAATAGTTGTGAGGTAGGTATATCATATTCTGGACTAAAAAATGTAAATAAATATAAATAAGTATTTGGTGTAGTTCACTTGTTCTAGCAAATATAAGTGAAGTTCCGCCACTGGTCAGCCCGATGTCAGGATAATGTGACTAGTTGTTATATCATGCCAGGTGTTCACAGCATGCTATACACAGCGAAGGCAGAAGTTTATCTGTTTTAAGTGGACACTGTCTCCAGATAACTGAAATTCTGTTGAATTGATCATAGACCCAACAAACGAATAATAGCTGCAAATTATTTGTTCTATATTCTAGACTCTAAATATGCTGTCACTGTAGGTTGGTGAGTCACCGACCTGACCTTTGTAATCATGTTTCTCGCTCAGTTTAACTTTTCATCGCTAAGCACAACCTGGCCCAGACTGCCGGTGAAGATCCAGATCAGTCAGCTTCCTCTAAGAACTGTCTGATCAGGATCTGTGCTATTTGCTGCAAAGTTTTTAGTTGAGCCACTTTTTCATGGAGTCAATGGCAAATAGAGTAGCTTTTGCATTTTTTATTTACAAATATATAGCATGATTTAGAATGCATGTAGTAATCTTTTATGTTAAATATCATTTTTATTTATCATCAACTGGCTTAGCTAAAGTATCAGTTTTGGGGTAGATGTTGGTAAATAAAACATCCTCTACAATGTATCATTATCCCAATGAATTATTTTTATCTCTATCATTTAGTTTATTTACAGTTTAACAATTTCGTAAAACTATAGCCATAAAAAATAAATATCACTTAAAGTATCACAAACATCTATTTTTTTTTATTAAATTATATTTCATTATTGTATACATGATAAATAAAGCCAAATATATTTCCGTGAGTTTAATTCCCATTCTAAATTAAAATTCAACATGATTAACCTTTTGAATCTTCTTATCCAGTTCCCTCAGGCAAGCATTGAGGCCATCTTGAGCAAACTGCACCATGCCATTGGAGGCAAACAGGACGATGTTCGATCCTTCTTCATGCGTAATGACCCTGACGGTTGCGGTGTGATCCAGTACGACCAGCTAGGATCGCTGCTGAGGCAGGTAGAACCAAGGATGACAGACCATGAGA
This sequence comes from Sinonovacula constricta, assembly GCA_007844125.1. Taxonomy (NCBI): domain Eukaryota; kingdom Metazoa; phylum Mollusca; class Bivalvia; order Cardiida; family Solecurtidae; genus Sinonovacula; species Sinonovacula constricta. The sequence goes on from CM017563.1 coordinate 34,389,002, forward strand.
TTATGGCACTTGCCCGCATGTACAGTGAGAGGTAAGTGGCTGGCTTTGTTGTATTTTCATTTACAAGGGAAACAGTTTCAGATATTTTTTTGCATGTCTAACAACTACAATACGAGTTTTATTCGAGAAATACCACTCAAGTCAGTTGGATTAATTGATATAAAAAAAAATTTCTCCGGTAGGAAGGAGGTTAGATTTATTGATTTATAACTCCTAAACCACTCACCACGTGGGTTTGAGTCCCAATCGGGGAGAGAACTTTCATGTGGAGAGGTTTTCTAGCTAACCTTCAGTGTGCAAGTGGTTTCACCCAGACATAAGTCTGGGGTCTTCCTCCACCAATATGACACTAGTTGCAATGGTGCGATGTTACAAAAAACAAAAAAAAACTTTTCTTACAACCTTTTTTCCTTAAGACTTTATTTTTCTTGGTATATATGTCTTGTTTAGTTTACAGTATTTTATAAAATGTTATGTTATAAAAAAGCTCCTAATAACCTTACAAGGCATAACAGTTAGCTTCAAACCTTGACACAAGGCTTTACAGAGAAAGCCAAAGCAGCTATGCGAGTATAACATGATTTAACTTATTCTCACAGCCATAGACTAAATCAAGGACAATTATTAATGTTGCACCACATTTTATTTCAAAGGTCCAAGGAGGATGGTGTAGACTCAAGGAAGCTGCTGGCTATTGCACAGGAGCAACTGAGGAAGAGAAACTATGAGGGATTCGCAAAACTGATCGAGTCCATGCAACAGGAAGACAGGCAAAAGTAGGTTTTCTTTGTTTGGCTTTTGTTATTGCTTTGCTTAAAGGTTTGGTAGTCTTGGTTGTTGAAATAAAAGTGTAACTTATTAGCTATCATCCAATATTATGTGTACCAAGAGGCTCTTTGTAAATCACAGCGGGAGAATTGATGTGCTCAGCATGAGGAGTGAGACAGACCCTGATATCTCGGGAGTCTCCCAGGGAAATAGGGATCAAATGTCTGAGGTATTGTTTATTCTTTTAACGAGCAAGTTGTTAAATCTGGCCGACAATTGTTGATAACAAATCCTTGTATTTCATACTTTAAGGATTTGTTATCAACAATGGTCTGCCAGATTTAACCAGTTGCTCATAAAAGAATAAACAGAACCTAATCAAATAAAGTTTTGTTGTGGTTTACTTTTCATATATATTTACAATGAGTTTAACTTAAAGTTATTCTACCTGCTTACTTTTTCTTTGGTTTGTTGGCAAAAAAATCTAAATGGGCATGTAAAGGTCCTCTCAATGTCAACAGAAGCCAAGTGAAAAATGTACATTCTGCACAAGTGGTACCATATGAAGTAAATTGTTAACATTGTCTTTGTGTGTTTCAGATGTGGAATGTTGGACTGTGATGTTATCCGTACTGTTGTTCAAGCCCACCATGTACCACTGCCAGATGATCTGTTGAGAGCTGTCATGGGACTGTAAGTATTGTTCGACTATTTTTTGTAGCTTTTGACGAAAAAAAGAGTGGTGCTATTGTCAAGACCCACTTATTTCATGAGTAGTCACAGAAAAATATATTTTCACGAGTGGTTCGCAGGCACAAGTGAAAATATCTTTCTGACCAGTCACAAAACAAAATACAATCATACACTGACATCAACAAATATTCTTTATTTCCATGCTTATTTCACCTTTAAACTTTATTGTCATCAGCTGTTTTTGCCATACACACAGTAATTACCTCCCATGGGACCAGGAGTGAAAATGATAGCACCAACATTTTACTGTGGGCCAGAGTGAAATAAAAAAAATAATTTCTTTCACTGCTATTTCTCACCATTTCACACAAAAGCATGAAATATATTGTTTTCAAGCTCATACCAGACTTCATCAAGAAATTCTTTATACTTCAATATTCTTGGCTTTAAAGGTGGTATTTGATAATTTAAAGAATTGTTTTTTCTCTTTCATGCAATCAAAAAGTTATTCCTGAAAAGATCCTTCGAAATGCTTTATATTGGTGCCCTACATCTATGAGAAAAGTAAATGCATAACACTCCACTTACAAAAAGGTTTTTTCCTATCCGAGCCAAGCTGCACAGTTAGCTATATTTAAACTAAGTAAACCACATGGCCTCTTACTTTGAAGTCACATTACACAATCATTTAGATAATCAGCTGTAACGTCGATATTTATTTTTAGCTGAAATCAACATCATGCTTATATATAGATATGGAAATACGACATTTTAAACAATATATTTCTGGAGTTGTACTGCTTAACAATGAGACATTAGTGATTAGTCTCCCCTGAATGCAAGTAGGTCCTTTCATTTGTTTACTCGGTTTTTATCCTTGGGCTCTTTGGAGTGCATGATGACTTGTCTGCCTTTCTTGTGATACGCAGGTTACCAATCATCAACAAATACTTCTATTTCCTTTTTAAATAACAAATCTCTATAAGTATATAAATGGATTTAAGTTTATATTTATACAAAAGTAGAAATTTCACTGTTTGTTATTGCAATGTCTACAAAAGAACAGCCGATAAAGTCCAAGAATTTCAACTAAAAGGACCTACCTACTGTTTAGAATACCTCAGATATTATCTATCAAGGGAGACAATTTCAATTTCACCAATGTACCCCATTGATATAAACTGCCTTTCAATAATCTAAAGTGTATGTTTAGGCGGCAGTCAAAAATTCTATAGAATTGTAGTAAGATGTTGCTAAATATATGTGATATAGAAAAACTCTTGGATACCACTTTTAACAGTAAGCTCTCTGTTGACAGCGTACAATGTGAAGACGGCCGTGTATCCTACATGGACCTTGTGCAGCAGCTGAACTGGCGCGACTGCCCAGTAGCACCCTTACAGTACCAGCCCGTTACACAGGATGACAACTGGGCCGGAAACAAAGATAAGAATGTCGTCAGTCGGATATGCTATCAACCTCTTCTTGATGACTTGTTTGGCAAAGCAAAATCCGTCTAAGTGTTTTGCATAGATGTGAGAATGTGATTGATAATCATAAACAGACAAAGATGTGAAGCTGTTTTTGTTTAGATGGATTTAAATATTAAATAAAGTGCAAAATAATTATTAGTGTATTAAAGTTATCTTCACCAGACCTGATAATTTTATTCTTAGGACCATTAATATTTAATTTCTTTAATAAGTGCAGACATATATTGATGTGTTAAGATGGCCGTGTATCCTACATGGAGATCATTCAAATTGGTATATCAAGGAAGTAATAATGATGTTCAATGCTTTTAAGGGAACTATAAACTGCCCTGACATTTAAGTGAATATGAGACTAAGTTGATTTATTATTTTAAACAAGGAAAATGTTTAATGACTGGGTATTGTTTGTTATTTATTTGTTTTTGACAGACAAAATACCTTGTTTTAAAATAACAGTTGAAGAAATAATCTTTACTTTTTATTGTGTTTTAGTAAAAGGCTTTGTATTTTATATTTGTCTTGTTATAATTAAACTTGTTAAAATATAGAAATAATTAAACAATTTCTTAATACAAGTGGTAAACACCAATAGCAAACCAGTATAATAAACACAATTTAGCTATTACATTATCTGTGATAATTCCCTGTTTTCATTTTATTGTTATTGTCAAGTTGAAGTAATTGAAATAATTTTTATTTATTTTTTCTTTTGCATTATTCATATAGAATAACCAGTTGCAAGTGGTTAAGAGAATGGAATAAAACAATCACAATTGAGCCATAAACATTATATTTAGTATAAAAAGTAAACAATTCAGTATTGTCAAATCTAAAAAAAATCAGTATTGTATTTACAATTAAAAATGAGTGAAAATAAAGCAGATGTATTATGTACAAAAATGTTTACAGTTTTTTCAATATTATATTTAAACATACACTTATTCCGTGCTTACAATATCAGAATGTATTGTTTTTCCCCCATTAAAATCATTTTAACCATTTATACAATAGGCGCGCATATTTTAAAAAGTGATGCTGGCTTTTTTATGCAAAAATTTGTGGAAACATTATATATTAAATGTTACAAAACCATTTGGAAATCTCCGTCTTTGTCTTCCCAGATAAGAAAGAATTGATTTTTGCAATCAAGATGAGATTTAGCTCAACGTTTCGAAGAAAAAAAAAAGTGGAGCTATTGTTGTGACCCTCATTTTGGTAGCGGTGAACCTTTTACTTATGGCCCATTTCTTGAACTGTCAACAGAAATTCACTTCGAACTATGAATTTTTTTGTTCACGGTCAAAAGCAGACCCCATTTTAATAGCTAGAGAAGATAACCATAAAATTAATTTTGGTAGACTTATGTCCCTTTTTTCAACTTAGAATTTTCACTTGCTATTTTGCACTAAGAAAAGTAGAGCGTGCAGAATATGGACAGCTCTTGTTTAACCAGTATAGGGTTCTAAGATGAAATCTAGTTGTTTTTCTATAAAATTGTTAGCTTCTTTTCTTATGCCTTATACCTTTACAAACTAATAAAACTAAAAAAAAAGCAAAAACATCTTTAAAAAAGGCTTTCAAAAGACCAATGAACTGATTATGAACAAAACCATTTACAACTCCAGTAATAAATATATTCCTTTAAAAATTAAGTGTGTATAAAGCCATGACTCATTTTAAAGCTGCCAAAACACAAGTTGGCAAACTCAGTTTAAAGCCGCCAAGTCACAAGTTGTCTAATCCACTTTTTTAATGAGATGTTAAATCACAATATCTGATTAAATTATAGCAAGTGACAGCTGGTAATGTGTGAACATGTCTTTCATTGAAAAGTTCTGTCTGTAAGTTGGAAAACAAATCTGTAATAGTATTAAGTTACAAATGTATTTTAACTTCATAGACTGCTAATCACATATTGATAAGGCTTAGCCAAGTAGCATAGATCCAGATCAGTCAGCCCTGCTGAGAGCTGTCCTATCAGAACACTATTGCTTGGTCTTTTTTAATTGGTATATCGACCTTTAGGTGTTTTAATAAGAAAATACTCTATTGAGCTGAGTAATAAATGTAGCATGGCACAAGCTTTTTTGGCCATAAAAAGCTCTTCTTACCTTGTACATCATGAAACTGCCTGTGTACAAATATATCTTTGTAAAAATTCAGTCACAAACAGGATGATGATTTGTGTAAGTGTGGCATAGTATTTTTCATATATTTAATAATATGAAACTGCCCTTTTACAAATTTACAGTTGTACATGTCAGTCACTAACAGGATGATGATTTTTGTGAGCTGATATAGTATCATTAATAAACATGTTACATATGGCTATGCTGAAAATACAGAACTTAGTCCTAGTCCAGGCCAGGTAAAATGGATCATGAGAAAAGAGAAACATTTGCAATTATGTTTTATTGTAACTGTAAACATAAAAAAAGGTTTTTAAAACAATAGTTGAGATTATCACACTAGGATAAATGATGTAAAAATAAATTTTATTTTAACAAAGAACAATAACAATAAAGCTAAATTATTCATGGGAACAGGTAAAAACAGTTTGAACTTAATGAAAAATTTGCTGAATCTTCAAAGCTTTTCAATAGCATAAAGCCATTTAAGAATGTGACTTAATGCCATTTAAAAGCTTTGAAAACTAAACAAAAACACCAAAACCTTCATTTCATATTGGAGTTGTGCACTACATGTAGCTAAATAAATTTTAAATGTAATATTTTCATTAATGAGCTTAGAATTTACAAAAATAAAATTGGAAACTTGAGAAATTTTTGTTTTTTAAACTGTACAAGTATTTATATCTGTATGCAAAGAAAGGTGGATAAATGTACATCTAAATTTACCATGAAATATTACAAGTGAAAAGAAATCAACAGGTGCAAACTCCATAACCAATAATACCAGAAGGTATCTCTCCCTACTAAACCAGTATTACCTGGAGTTACAGGTATTTATTTTATATGAAGAATGATTTATGACAGCATATCAAAATTTGCTGAAGCAAGATAATTGTTCTTTGATGATTGAAACCATACTGCATATAAAGGAACAAAAAAAGAAAGAAATGGCTTTCATAGGTTTAAAAATTTACACCTCCTTACGTTGCGAAATGCAACACTTACAATAGTTTAATAATATAATATGCTAATGTTTATCCTATATATTTCTAAACTTTACTATTTTTACAAAACATTTGTTTGCAATATAAACAAATAATTTTTAACATACCAAACATAATATTAATAAACTAAAAAACAGCAATAAAAACATCAAAAAACGAATTTTTTTTCTACTTAAGGTGAAGACTACTGATAGGAAGACCTCAGACGAAATTTCTTGGTAGAATCATAAACACACTGCAGTGCAGCTGGAACACCTTCCCTCCCACATAAGTCCTTTGCCCTAAATGGGACTTCAACCAACGCAGTTACAAGTTGGCTACTCTAGCACTATGCCATGGACACCCTTTCACAGATTTTTCATAACCAAATTAAACCAAAATACATCAACATTAGATACATCAACAAGGAAGTGATAAACATAGTAGTAGACATCTCCTGTTGCCTTCTCATCAGTAATGACAGTACAGAAGTTTCCTAACCCTGGGCCGACACTGTTTGTAACCGCAGCTGTAGTTCTTGCTCCACTTCCTGAAGATTTTTCAGCAACGACTGCTGATGGCCAAGGAAAAGGTCCCTAGAATAACAAACAATATGACAAAGAGTACAATTCAGAAATCATGATGAGAGCTGTATTTTTTTTTTCTTAAGGATAAAAATGAAAAAGAGCCTTAACCAATTCTATTTTTTGTGCTATGCAATTTTACTTATTCTGTTGCCTTACATAGGGAGAAAAATGTGCAGCCAGTCCGAGACTCGAACCAGGGTCCGTTCCCTAACAGGGCGAATGATCTTCCAACTGAGCTAACCAAACTCGCACATTCTCTCCCTATCACTGGGCTACATACACCATGGGCAACTTGAAATTCGTTCTTGAATTTCCGCAGACTATATACTCTACAAACAACTCACAAGCACTTCTCAACTACTTGTAGCATAACAACAGCGGGTCATTTACGTTGGGCGCCATTGTAACAAAGGGAGAAAAATGTGCAGCCAGTCCGGGACTCGAACCCAGGACACTTCGCTAACAGAGTGAATGCTCTTCCGACTGAGCTAACCAGACTGCTCGCACATTCTCTCCCTATCTCCCGGCTACACCTTTGTTCCGAGAAATACAAAGTGCCCAAGTTATGCATTGATCAAGCAGACTTAACAAAGGCTTATAGTTAAATCAAATTGCTAACAAGCACTGTTTGGGTGGTGTTAAGTCTTGCCCTGTTAGAGATATTATAAAGTTAATTTTGAAAGTTCAAGTTCAAGCTGTTGTTAATGTGAATTATTATCCAGAGTCACAAGACGGGTGCGGAAAAACAGCAGAATGGCTTGCCAGTTGTTTAAACACGTTTATTCTGAATATAACAGCAATTTAAATAACACAGTGGAGTTCCAACAACTTATTACAATGGATATTCCATTACAAATATATATGATGTGTCTTCTAGAATCAAGGAATTCCTTCTATATCTACAGAGTCACAACAACCTAAATATATAGCAATCTGTCATAAGAAGCCAAATGCTTAAGCAATAAATTATGCAAATTATTAATTATCAACATTATTTCGGCTTCTTTTGATTTGGCCCTACATGCTTCTTTATGATGTAATGACAGATATATCACCAGACAGGTACCAGCTGGTGACCAAAGCAAGCTAAATGCACAGCACACTGAGCACAGCTAAATGACTCTTAGATTTTGCATAATTAACCCCAGACTCAGTCAGTGGTCATCATAAAATGATTGTGAAACATCTGGACAGTTTGTGCTTTACCCAAGATAAATTGACTTAAGAAATATCATCATTTGGACATCCAAAATATAACAAATAATGGAACATTATTTGAATTAGATTATATTTAAGTATAAGTAGAATATTTCATATCTACAATAAATGACTATCATTTTGATATCTGACACTTATTTTACATATGCCAGATTGAAATACAATGTAAAACAATAAAGATACAATAATACTTATGATGCATTACATAATTAAAAGATAGCATCATAATAGAGATAAAAGATATGCAGATAATGGTCACATTATATTTTTTATGATAAAACGATGGTGCATGCAACACATTGGAAAGCAGACAAGTCTTAAGCTGCAAAACAACAATCTTTTCTAAATACAGATTTTATACTTTGGGACAAAAGCGACAACACAGTCACTAACATCAGATTAAAGAAACTATTGTATTTAACATAGAATACTTTCCGTATGATTGTATTTTAACTAAAATAATGTCTTATGAGTACTTCCAGATGCAAGACCAGATACAATGAGTTCAAAATTAATTCCCAGTTATTTGTTTTAGTTAGTCGGTAGACCAACTATAGTAAATGGCTTTAAAAGAATTGCTTTTATTTTGCCAACACTAAACCCCTGTGATCTAAATCTAAATCTTGGTTGCAAACCTGTTATAGAGCTGCAGACAGCATAGCATTGACACAATTATGGTCTTCTTGGTGACTACCAGCTACTTATTGGTAGAGAAAGACCACAAGAATGTCTAAATAGAGCCACTGGCACACTGCAGGTCAGCTGGAAGACCTTCCAACATGAAGTTCTTCTGCCGACCAGAACTCAAACTGACGAGGAGATGGGCTGAGAAGTTTTGACTCTAACCATTTAGCCACGGGCATCCTTCATGATATTTTTTCTACGAGTTTACGGGCAGTGTTCAATCTATAATCTATCAAGAGGCTTTTTGTAAATCACAGTGGGAGAATTTATGTGCTCAGCATGAGGAGTGAGACAGACCCTGATATCGGGAGTCTCCCAGGGAAATAGGGACCAAATGTCTGAGGTTCTGTTTATTCTTTTAACGAGCAAGTTGTTAAATCTGGCAGACAATTGTTGATAACAAATCCTTATATTTCATACTTTAAGAATTAGTTATCGACAATGGTCTGCCAGATTTAACCACTTGCTCATTAAAGAATAAACAGAACCTTTTCAAATAGTTATATAGTGGTTTACTTTTCATAAAAATTTACAATGAGTTTAACTTATTAAGTTATTCTACCTTCCTAATTTTTTTTGGTTTGTGGGCATAAAATCTAAATGGGCATGTAAATGTTCTCTCAATGTCTACAGAGTCCAAGTGAAAAATGTACATTCTGCACAAGTGGTACTATTTGAAGTAAATTGTTAACATTGTCTTCGTGTGTTTCAGATGTGGAATGTTGGACTGTGATGTTATCCGTACTGTTGTTCAAGCCCATCATGTACCACTGCCAGATGATCTGTTGAGAGCTGTCATGGGACTGTAAGTAGTGTTTGACTATTTTCAGCTTTTGAAGAAAAAAAGAGTGGTGCTATTGTCACGACCCACTTATTTCATGAGTGGTCACAGAAAAATATATTTTCACGAGTGGTTCGCAGGCACAAGTGAAAATATCTTTCTGACCAGTCACAAAACAAAATACAATCATACACCGAAATCAACAAATATTCTTTTTATTTCATACTTATTTCGCCTTTAAACTTTATTGTCATCAGCTTTTTTTGCCATTCTCACAGTAATTACTTCCCTCGGGACCGAGAGTGAAAATGATAGCACCAACATTTTACTCTGGGCCAGAGTGAAATAAAAAAAATATTTTCCTTTCACTGGTATTTCTCACCATTTCACACAAAAGCATGAAATAAATTGTTTTCAAGCTCATACCAGACTTTATCAAGAAATTCTTTATACTTCAGTATTCTTGACTTTAAAGGTGGTATTTGAGAATTCAGATAATTTTTTTTTCCTCTTTCATGCAATCAAATAGTTATTGTTTCCTGAAAAGATCCTTTAAAATGCTTTATATTGGTGCCCTTCATATATTTGAAAAGTAAATACATAACACTCCACTTACAAAAAGGTTTTTCCTATCCATGCCAAGCTGCACGGTTAGCTATATTCAAATTAAGTAAACCACATGGCCACTTACTTTGAAGTCACATAACACAATCATCTAGATAATGAGTTCTGAAGTCTATATATTTATTTTTAGCTGAAATTCACATCATATAGATTTGGAAATAAGACATTTCAAACGACATATTTCTGGAGTTGTGATGTCTAACAATTGAAGTAAAGTTATAAACAGCCTTTCAATAATCTGAAGTACATGTTTATGCAGCAGTCATGCACTAATTCTAAAGCACAGGAATAAAATGTTGTTAAATATATGTGATATAGGAAAACTCTTGGATATCACTTTTAACAGTAAGCTCTCTGTTGACAGCGTACAATGTGAAGATGGCCGTGTATCCTACATGGACCTTGTGCAGCAGCTGAACTGGCGTGACTGCCCAGTAGCACCCTTACAGTACCAGCCCGTCACACAGGATGACAACTGGGCCGGAAACAAAGATAAGAATGTCGTCAGTCGGATATGCTATCAACCTCTTCTTGATGACTTGTTTGGCAAAGCAAAATCTGTCTAAGTGTTTTGCATAGATGTGAGAATGTGATTGATAATCATAAACAGACAAAGATGTGAAGCTGTTTTTGTTTAGATGGATTTAAATATTAAATAAAGTGCAAAATAATTATTAGTGTATTAAAGTTATCTTCATCAGACCTGATTTTTATTATATTATTCTTAGGACCGTTAATATTTAATTTCTTTAATAAGTGCAGACAAGGAAATATATTGATGTGTTAAGTTGAGATCATTCAAATTGGTATATCAAGGAAGTAATGATGATGTTCAATGCTTTTAAGGGAACTATAAACTGCCCTGACATGTAAGTGAATATGAGACTAAGTTGATTTATTATTTTAAACAAGGAAAATGTTTTATGACTGGGTATTGTTTGTTATTTATTTGTTTTTGACAGACAAAATACCTTGTTTTAAAATAACAGTTGAAGAAATAATCTTTACTTTTTATTGTGTTAGTAAAAGACTTTGTATTTTATATTTGTCTTGTTATAATTAAACTTGTTAAAGTATAGAAATAATTAAACAATTTCTTATTACATTTGGTAAACACCAATAGCAAACCAGTATAATATACACGATTTAGTTATTACATTATCTGTGATAATTCCCTGTTTTCATTTTTATTGTTATTGTCAAGTTGAAGTAATTGAAATAATTTTTTTTATATTTTTTCTTTTGCATAATTCATATAGAATAACCAGTTGCAAGTGGTTAAGAGAATGGACTAAAACAATCACAATTGAGCCATAAACATAAAATTTAGTATTAAAGTAAACAATTCAGTATTGTCAAATGTAAAAAAAATCAGTATTGTATTTACAATTAAAAATGAGTGAAAATAAAGCAGAAGTATTATGTACAAAAATGTTTACAGTTTTTTCAATATTATATTTAAACATACACTTATTCCGTGCTTACAATATCAGAATGTATTGTTTTTCCCCCATTAAAATCATTTTAACCATTTATACAATAGGCGCGCATATTTTAAAAAGTGATGCTGGCTTTTTTATGCAAACATTTGTGGAAACATTATATAATAAATGTTACAAAACCATTTGGAAATCTCCGTCTTTGTCTTCCCAGATAAGAAAGAATTGATTTTTGCAATCAAGATGAGATTTAACGTTTCGAAGAAAAAAAAATGTGGAGCTATTGTTGTGACCCTCATTTTGGTAGCGGTGAACCTTTTACTTATGGCCCATTTCTTGAACTGTCAACAGAAATTCACTTCGAACTATGAATTTTTTTGTTCCCTGTCAAAAGCAGACCCCATTTCAATAGCAAGAGAAGATAACCATACAATTAGTTTTGGTAGACTTATGTCCCTTTTTTCAACTTAGAATTTTCACTTGCTATTTTGCACAAAGAAAAGTAGAGCGTGCAGAATACGGGCAGCTCTTGTTTTACCAGTATAGGGTTCTAAGATGAAATCTAGTTGTTTTTCTATAAAATTGTTAGCTTCTTTTCTTACTCCTTATACCTTTACAAACTAACAAAAACTAAAAGAAAAGCAAAAACATCTTTAAACAGGCTTTCAAAAGACCAATGAACTGATTATGAACAAAACCATTTACAACTCCAGTAATAAATATATTCCTTTAAAAGTTTAATTAATTGTGTATAAAGCCGCCATGACTCATTTTAAAGCTGCCAAGACACAAGTTGTCTAATCCACATTTTTAATGATTGTTAAATCACAATATCTGATTAAATTATGGCAAGTGACAGCTGGTTATGTGTGAACATGTCTTCCATTGAAAAGTTCAGTAAGTCTGTAAGTTGGAAAAAAAACCCTGTAATAGTAATAAGTTACAAATGTATTTTAACTTCATAGACTGCTAATCACATGTTGACAGGGCTTAGCCAAGTAGCATATAGATCCAGATCAGTCAGCCCTGCTTAGAGCTGTCCTATCAGAACACTATTTGCTTGGTCTTTTTTAATTTTATATCAACCTTTAGGTGTTTTAATAAGAAAAATACTCTATTGAGCTGAGTAAGGCTTTTTAATAAATGTAACATGGCACAAGCTTTTTTGGCCATAAAAAGCTCTTCTTACCTTGTACATCATGAAACTGCCTTTGTACAAATATATCTTTGTAAAAATTCAGTCACAAACAGGATGATGATTTGTGTAAGTGTGACATAGTATTTTTCATATTTAATAATATGAAACTGCCCTTGTACAAATATACAGTTGTACATGTCAGTCACTAACAGGACGATGATTTGTGTGAGTATGATATAGTATCATTAATAAACATGTTACATATGGCTATGCTGAAAATACAGAACTAAGTCTTAGTCAAGGCCAGGTAAAATGGATCATGAGAAAAGAGAAACATTTGCAGTTATGTTTTATTGTAACCGTAAACATAAAAAAAGGTTTTTAAAACAATAGTTGAGATTATCACACTAGGATAAATGATGTAAAAATAAATTATATTTTAACAAAGAACAATAACAATAAAGCTAAATTATTCATGGGAACAGGTAAAAACCGTTTTAACTTAATGAAAAATTTGCTGAATCTTCAAAACTTTTCAATAGCATAAAGCCATTTAAGAATGTGACTTAATGCCATTTAAAAGCTTTGAAAACTAAACAAAAACACCAAAACCTTCATTTCATATTGGAGTTGTGCACTACATGTAGCTAAATAAATTTTAAATGTAATATTTTCATTAATGAGCTTAGAATTTACAAAAATAAAATTGGAAACTTGAGAAATTTTTGTTTTTTTAAACTGTACAAGTATTTATATCTGTATTGCAAAGAAAGGTGGATAAATGTGTATCTAAATTTACCATGAAATATTACAAGTGAAAAGAAATCAACAGGTGCAAACTCCATAACCAATAATACCAGAAGGTATCTCTCCCTACTAAACCAGTATTACCTGGAGTTACATGTATTTATTTTATATGAAGAATAATTTATGACATATCAAAATTTGCTGAAGCAAGATAATAGTTCTTTGATGATTGAATTCATACTGCATATAAAGCAACAAAAAAAGCAAGAAATGACTTTCATAGGTTTAAAAATGTACACCTCCTTACGTTGCGAAATGCAACACTTACAATAGTTTAATAATATTATATATGCTAATGTTTATCCTATATATTTCTAAACTTTACTATTTTTTACAAAACATTTGTTTGCAACATAAACAAATGATTTTTAACATATCAAAAATAATATTAATAAAAATTAAAAAACAGCAATAAAAACATCAATAAAAGATTTTTTTTACTATAAAAGGTGAAGACTACTGATAGGAAGACCTCAGACGTAATTTCTTGGTAGAATCATAAACACACTGCAGTGCAGCTGGAACACCTTCCCTCCCACATAAGTCCTTTGCCCTGAATGGGACTTCGACCAACGCAGTTACAAGTTGGCTACTCTAGCACTATGCCATGGACACCCCTTCACAGATTTTTCATAACCAAATTAAACCAAAATACATCAACATTAGATACATCAACATTAGATACATCAACAAGGAAGTGATAAACATAGTAGTAGACATCTCCTGTTGCCTTCTCATCAGTTATGACAGTACAGACAGTTCTTAACCCTGGGCCGACACTGTTTGTAACCGTAGCTGTAGTTCTTGCTCCACTTCCTGAAGATTTTTCAGCAACGACTGCTGATGGCCAAGGAAAAGGTCCCTAAAATAACAAACAATATGACAAAGAGTAAAATTCATAATCATGATTAGTGCTGGTAGTGCAAGATCAGGCAGGGTCAATCCTTTGTGCTTCCAAAATTCAGCTTTCCCATAACTCTTGATGATGTCACAAGACTTAACAAGCAAGAGATGTGGATCTTGTGTCTACACTTTGTCTCATTTCTTTGGTTTTTGATTATTTGTTACACAGCAGCGACACAATTATGGTCTTCTTGGTGACTACCAGCTATTTATTGGTAGAGAAAGACCCCCAGAATGTCTAAATAGAGGTACTGGCACACTGCAAGACCTTTCTACATGAAGTTTTTGCGCCGACCATAACTCAAACTGACGAGGAGATGGGCTGAGAAGTTATGACTCTAACCATTTAGCCACGGGCATCCTCCATGTTATTTTTTCTACGAGTTTACGGGCAGTGTTCAATCTATAAACTGGGCCCTACAGAGAAAAGAGGGCCATCATAAAAAAAACAAAAAAGGTTTATCTTAAAATATAAAACTTATTGGTGTCATACATGGCCTTTAAATCTAAAAATAACACTTGCGGCTCTTGTTAAAAAGCCGGCTCCTATCACACATGAAATAGCAGAAACAAATATCAGTTTCAAATTGTTTTTCAATCACAAATTACATTCTGCATTTTCTCAGCAGCCTTCTTTGATGGGTGTGTGGCACAGACACCTGAATCTTATGGCTCTACATTGTGACATTTCTGCAGCTTCAGGTTTAGACACGAATCATTATGCAATGTGTAAATCTTCAGTATTTTTCTTTTGTAACCATATCAGAATAGAACCGCTGAAGCACTGTAGACTGTTTTAAAGACCTCATTATTCCTTGGCTATAGATTTTTCAGTGCACCCAGTCAACAGCCCATGCCATTTATGAGATATATAGCAAAGGTTGCCAACAGAGCTGCTGCCTGGTCGTCAACTTACCAGACCACTTGGCGATCTATATCCAGCATATCATCTGATTGTTGGTCCACTAAAGAGGTTAGGTATTTCTCTAGCTCCCTCTCCTCATGTTCTAGACATGTCTCTAAAAGAGCAGGTTGGACAAAAATTATGACAAGAACAGGGTATTTTTTTGGCAAAACATTAAAATGGCACTCATGCATATTCACTGGTTCCCGCAAACATTTAATGGTTAACATATTGTTCAAGGAACCAGCATTTCTGTACATTTGTGTATGTAAGATGAAACAATCCCTGATGTTTTATGATTACATTGTCCAAAAATAATGAGTGCCAGACTAAAGTTGCCATGCTATAGTCTTAGTGATGTTAGTTACAAATGCATGAATGTTTATTTACAGTACAACTCTTTAACACATTCATACTTTTATTACAAACAAAATAAAGTGAACAAGAAAGTCAAATTAACCTTAATTATAAGGTTCCTCGAACCTTGCAACCAATGTAACTAAGTAAACTTGGAACTATTGTCCAAGCAGATATTTTTTAGTTCTTGCATATAATAAATAGTATTTACATACTGACAATATACCTGGTAAGGATTAAGGGTTAGATACCGTTCAGAATAAAATGATATGATACAATACAGGTACTTAGAAACGATAGAATTCTGTAACGATACCAATACTTTTAAGCAGACTTTTTCTTGTCAACAAAATTAAGGTAAATAGTTTACTAGTTTCTTTAGTGTTTTTTTTATGCTTATAATGATATAAAAAATATTATGATATAAAAAACAGATTTTTTTTTCTTCCCGGAACTTGGTTCAATATTTTATAATGTGCATATCATATTTGCGGAAGCACATTAACATGATTAATTGCCGTAGTTTTGTACATGTTTTAATTCAGGTCATCAGGTTAGCAGATTTTTTTTATAATTTTTTATTTCATAACGAATTTTATTTGAATAACGTATTTATTCTTAGTTTTAACATTACATGAACATAGGTAACTTTTATGTGAATACGAAACTACAGGAAAAATCATATGAAAGCAAAAATGTTGGTGCATAAGATCATACCAATTGAGATGGCAGCACCCATATAGATCTAATAATACAGGTTGCAGAGAAAAACAAATAATGTTTATTGAACATAGACGTGAAAGTTTTCTTTTTTTCCATTTTTGCATGAAAATAGAACAGAAATTTATAATATAGCTATCCATTCAAATACTGATAAGGATACTGGTAATTTATTAAACATGTAAGTACTGTTATTTTTTTAAGCAAAGTTTGGTACAGTTCTGGTACCATGGAACAGTGTCCAAACCTAGTAACTGTGACCATCTTGCTATCCTAGGTTTATATTAGTGTAACAGGAGCAGTAACAGGATGCCTTCAAGGGGATTCGAACCATAGACCTTCCCCAGTACTAGAAGGTTGAACTCCCTACTAAGTCAATGAGGCCTTGTGAATGAACAATCAGTAAAACTGCTACACTTCCTTCTAACACAATGATATTTAACATGAATCTCATCCCTACTTTACAGCAACACTGCATATCACAACACAAGCAGGCTGCTGCAGGAGGCCAATGTATTTAGAGCGTAAAAAGTGAGCCTCCATCAACCACTTCCTGCTCAAATGTATGAACAAATGCCTACCCTCCCTTGAATGGTTCTCATATTCCTCTTGTGCCTCTTGAATCGCAGTTTTGAGATTGTCGTCAAACTGTAATTCAAGTATTACCATTACGCATTTAATTGTAATTACCAGGTAGCAGGGTTATATGCATTGATAATATGTGCTGGTGGTGGAATTATTTCTCTGGTGCTTGGCTTGGCTAAAAAATGATTTACCATTATTGGTAGGTACCAAGTGCTTGTCCACATATGTCAAAATGACTTGAACGGATTTTATCTAGGGGTTATTGTGGTATTACACCGACTACACCATTTTTATTCAAGAAAAAAGAATAAAAAGATTTTCTGGTGATATCAGTATATTAAAGGTTAAATAAAACAGTCAAACCGTATTATTCTACATTCAATAGTATTACGACTTAAGACTTTTACAAAACTACAATTCATGTCATAGAAAAAATTGATGTAATGGTATAAAATTTATTTGACAAAACTTTTTTTTTAATAAACATTTTAAACATTAATAAAAAAATAAGAAATATTTCAAAAGGACAAATATACTGCCTAGAAATATACACACTTATACTTACATAAAATTTCCTAGCATCAATCATGGTCTTTGATAGTCTACTCAAGCTGTCCTTTAGTTGCTGTCTGTTAAGGTGTGATAAATAACATTAACAAAAAAAACAATCACACAACATATGAAACAATGTAAATCAAGTTGGCATTTTTAAATTATAACAGAAGTGAGCAATTAAAAATCACAACTTTTGATTCATATTGTTTTTTGCTAAATAAAATGGACAGATATATATACCATCTGAATAGATGTTTAGCCATTTCATAAATATTTGAGGGTATATATTTCCAATATATTTCACCCAAGGACCATCAGCAGTCATTATTTACCTTTTTTCTCATGATTTTTGTCGAAAGTCTAACTAAAAAAATAATTGCTAGAATTCCTACAAGAAAATTATTATATTTCTTTCTATGTAAATTATTAACTTAAAGTAGTACCCGATAGTTCAGAACACTTTTCTGTTGAATCATTGTTACATGAAAAGATCCTGTGAAATGCTGTATTAATGTTCTACATCTAGGTGGTAATTACAGCATAATACTCCACTCGTCACTGAAAAAAAGTATTTCCACGCTGCACAGTTTGCTATTTTTAAATTAAGAACACCCCTTGAACACTTACTTTTGTGATCTTATTATATCGTCATCCGGGTAATTCGCTGTAGTATTGATATTTAATTTTAGCAGAAATACCCATCTTGCTGCATTATAAAGTAGAAAAGAATGGACATGTCAGACAGGTTTTTCATGATTTCTACTGTCTAACAACTGAGGTGGTGTTCAAAATCATCCTTGTTTAGACTACAGTATGAGTAAATGTAGAAATTATGCAAAAATTTCCCCAAAAAGGGACAATATTTTGTTACCTGAATTTGATATAGGCAAACTGTTGGATACTAATTTTAACAAAAAAATATACTAGCAAAACTTACGCATCATTCATCCTGCCTGATTCTTCCTCGTTTATCTGCCCCTCAAGTTTTTGAAGACAGTCTCGTTTCTCCTTGTTACTTCCCTCTAAACTGGATCAAAATGTATTCAGAAAGTTATCTGTGTCTCTTTTTTTACAGCAAGAAAGAAAAAAGGATTTTCTTTACACTGGTTGAAAACGATATTCCTAGCAGAAAATCTGTGCCTTTACATAGCTGTACGTTTACTGTCTTAAGAAGGAGAATGTAATTTAAAGTAATACAAACAAAGACATACACCTTATTGTTTCATCTTCTTAAATGAATTATTGGTTTTACTTATAGCCACATATTGACAATGTTTCTTACAACAACTAATAAACATTAGAAATGCTACAAAGAAACCTGCCTCGAAAGACCGTAACTGTTATCTACCATTAGCAATGTTATAAAAGTACCTATCACAGAAGTCTTGCATCATAACTGTTTAATACCATTAGCAGTGGTATAAAGGTATCTATCAAGCAATGTTATAAAGGCATCTATCACAGAAGGCTTTCATCATAACTGTTTAATACCATTAGCAATGTTATAAAGGCATTTATCACAGACAGCTTACACCATAACCATTAACTACCATTAGCAGTGTTATAAAGGTATCTATCACAGACGACTTGCACCATAACCATTAACTACCATTAGCAGTGTTATAAAGGTATCTATCACAGACAGCTTACACCATAACCATTAACTACCATTAGCAGTGTTATAAAGGTATCTATCACAGACGACTTGCACCATAACCACTAAATACCATTAGCAGTGTTATAAAGGTATCTATCACAGACGACTTGCACCATAACCACTAAATACCATTAGCAGTGTTATAAAGGTATCTATCACAGACGACTTGCACCATAACCACTAAATACCATTAGCAGTGTTATAAAGGTGCCTATGACAGAAGGCTTGCACCATAACCAATAAATACCATTAGCTTTGTTTTAAAGGAATCTATTACAGACGGCTTGCACGATAACCATTAAATACCATTAGCAGTGTTATAAAGGTGTCTATCACAGACGGCTTGCACCATAACCTTAATCAACCATTAGTAATGATATAATGGTACCTGTCACAGAAGGCTTGTGTCTGTGAAACTTTATGTTGTGCCATCTTCATTGTATCTGAAACAGAACAACATTCTGCTAAAAAAACAGTGCAGCAATAAATTTAGAATATTTGAACTTAAAATGGGAGTTACAGGTTGCAAGTCTTTCTACAATATTGTAAAAATTTAGTCTCCCTATTTAAAAATGATGTCCACTTACCATACTTTCTTACTTATAAGACTATTCACTTATAATACGAGGCCCCCAATTGACCTGGGTAATAGCCGGTTTCTGCTCCGACCCTCTTATAAGACGGAGCAAAAAAATGAACAGGAGGGTCGACCAGTCATTCTGTCTTAACAAAAGGATTAATAAGTAAAACTAATTTTCACAGGTTGCGAGATGTATCTAGTCTCAGCTGCATGAACATCCTGTAGTGCGTGGCGGCATGACATTAATATCTGTGATCTACACCACCAAGACTGGCATGACAGTACATGGCATATCGGGGGAAAAGTGCACTATTCTTGTGTACATGCCGCCAGTCAATAATTTCATGGAGAAAATTAAATCGGCAGCTGCTTAAAAAAACACATTGTTCCCACCCTGACTGCCAAATTTCTTCGATGGATATCACCTTGACAACAGCTTATCTCAGAGACAGTCAACTTGACCTGTGTAATGAGGCAAGTCTGGACAAAACCACCAAGTAAATTACAGCTTGGTGTATCTGGCAGACTAAAGTTAAAAGTTTGTTTCAGAGTTTACTAACAAATAAGGCATGTTTCATGCAGAACACAGGGAAATATATGTGAGACAGTTAATCATTGACCAGCAGACTTCAAAGGCCAATTAAGGTAAATTATCGGCGGTCGATAACATTGATGGCACGTAAGGTCATTGCATAACCGCTTACAAGTTTAAGCGGTATGTGAAAACTTGTTACCAGGTCACTAGACCCCGCCTATAAGACGAACCCCACACTTTGAACATGAAATTTTGTGGAAAAATCCCTGTCTTATAAGCGAGAAAATATGGTAATTGAAAATTAAGAAATAAGATCTCTTAAGAAAATAATGTTTTGCAAAAGGATTTTTATATCTACCAATGCATATTTTATATGTAACATTTCAATAAATAAAAAAAAATAATAAGATAGGCATTTTTTTAAGTTCTGTTAAATCTCTCTTAGAGTTTTTCTTGTTTAGGTAAAACAAATGTAATGCAAACCTCAGATTGTCAGGTAATTATTTAGAGCTCTGCAACTTTTTAGCCAGAATATTTAGCAGAAAATAATAAAAATAATCTTTCAAATGGGTTGGTTAGGATACCAATTTATGGCTTTTCTCTTACTATTTAAGTTGAACCAATCAAGTGATATGGTTGGGCGGTTTGCCGTTTGTTGTTTTTTGTTTTTTACTGATTACATGATTTAAAAAAAAATCACATACAGCACATGGTGTAATATTTTGAGTTAATATGTAGGCTTATATTAATCTTAAGATGCTCTTTTTCCATTTTCCAATTGAAAATGTTGAGTTATTCATTATAATATTGAGACAAAACACATTCTGATGATTAAATCGAAGCCTATATGCATCTTTTTTCAAAAGAAGAAAGTTTATTTTGTGCTACTCTTACCATGAATTTCAATCTTAGCAGCACATTTGGTTGGCTATAAGCTTTACTTTCAAGGAGAAATACATCAAGTAGGTTTAAACTAGCGGCTTACCCATCATCTTTGACTGCAATTCTTTCACTTGTGTCAGCTTACAGTTGGCTATAGCACAAGAATAAACAACAGTTTTACTAAATTGTGAAAGAAACATAAAAAAATCACCAAAAGTTATAAAAGTACTAGTTAGATAATATAAATTGTTGAAACAGGCATCGCCATCGCATGGCAACTACCACCACTGCCACTACAGCAGACATCATCAATGTCTTCAGTTACAATCAGCAACTGTTTGATCATAGTAGTGATAAATATAAGCTGGTCGTCATCATCATCATCCATCATGATTATGATAATCATCATCGTCTTCATCATATCATCATCACCACCATCCATCATGACGAGCAGCATCATCCACCATGATCATGACCATCATAATCATGATTATGATCATCTTCATTATCATTATAATCATCATCAACATCATCTATCATCATCATCATCATCATCATCATCATCATCATCATCATCATTTGTTCAGCTGTTTTTAACAGAATTTTTTTTACCATTCTCATAAACTGATTCAAGCTCTTTTCTCTTGTTTCTTCTTTCCTGCAGTCTGTTTTCCAGTGATTCCTTGGCTGAAGCAGTAAATAGTGAGTCAGATTAGAATGAAATTAATAAGTTTTTTAGGCTGCTCATGTAGAATGAAACAGATATGTAGAATCAAAGATGTAGGGTAACCCTTTGACTCAATTAAAGATATATCCAAATACCAAGTTTATTCATGTAAGTTACGTAACATTTTTATCTGGAAAGTTGCTTAAGAAACAGCTCCAAGTGGCCTTAAATTAGGGTAATGTATATGAATTTATGTACTTTAATCATTGATTACATTTCTGTTTAAAAAAAAAATAAAATAAATAAAAAACAACAAATTAAGCATGCTGATTAATTTGAAAAAACAAACATGTTTTCCTGCTGGCCTGTGGTGCACAGGTGGTTCTAACCAGACATTGGTCTTCCAGCTGGCCTCTGGTGCATAGGGGGTTCTACCCAGACATGTGGTCTTCCAGCTGGCCTGTGATGCACAGGTGGTTCTAACCAGACATGGAGTCTACCATCCAGCTGGCCTGTGGTGCACAGGTGGTTCTAACCAGACATGGGGTCTTCCAGCTTGTCTCTGGTGCACAGGTGGTTCTACCCAGACATGGGGTCTTCCAGCTGGCCTGTGGTGCACTGGTGGTTCTAAGTAGACATAGGGTCTTCCAGCCGGCCTGTGGTGCACAGGTGGTTCTAACCAGACATGGGGTCTTCCACCTGGCCTGTGGTGCAGAGAGGGTCTAACCAGACATGGGGTCTTCCACCTGGCCTGTGATGCACTGGTGGTTCTAACGAGACATGGGGTCTTCCAGCCGGCCTGTGGTGCGCTGGTGGTTCTAACCATACATGTGGTCTTCCAGCTGGCCTGTGATGCACAGGTGGTTCTAACCAGACGTGGAGTCTACCATCCAGTGGCCTGTGGTGCACAGGTGGTTCTAACCAGACATTGGGGTCTTCCAGCTGGCCTGTGGTGCACAGGTGGTTCTACCCAGACTTGGGGTCTTCCACCTGGCCTGCGATGCACTGGTGGTTCTAACCATAAATGGGGTCTTCCATCTAGCCTGTGGTGCACTGGTGGTTCTAATCAAACATGGAGTCTACCATCTGGCCTGTGGTGCACTGTTGGATCTAACCAGACATGGAGTCTTCCACCTGGCCTGTGGTGCAGGGAGGGTCTAACAAGACATGGGGTCTTCCACCTGGCCTGTGGTGCACTGGTGGTTCTAACCAGACATGGGGTCTTTCACCTGGCCTGTCATGCACTGCTTGTTCTAACCAGAAATGGGGTCTTAGACCTGGCCTGTGGTGCAGAGAGGGTCTAACCAGACATGGGGTCTTCCACCTGGCCTGTGATGGACTGGTGGTTCTAACCAGACATGGGGTCTTCTACCTGGCCTGTGGTGCACTGGTGGTTCTAACCAGAAATGGGGTCTTAGACCTGGCCTGTGGTGCAGAGTGGGTCTAACCAGACATGGAGTCTTCCATCTGGCCTGTGGTACACAGGTTGTTCTAACCAGAATAAAGTCTTCCAGCCGGCCTGTGGTGCACTGGTGGTTCTAACCAGACATGGGGGTCTTCCTCAACCAATAATTAACAGGATGTTTTCATTATGGCCCTCGATGTTTGGTCACTGGTAAAAGGGCTCACCGGGATATTACAAATCTTTTGCATAAAGAAAATATAATTTGTGACAATTTCTTTTTTTTCATTTATAATGAAACATTTAATCAAAATGCCTTTTTTATACATCATTTGTCAAAATCTTTTCAATGTTATTGCGTAGGATGACCTTGAATAAGCCATTCGTGTTTTTTGTCATTTGAAATACTAGCCTGGGAACTTTGTAAGCCCTAAATGATTTGTAGCCCATCTAAAAAGTTCTTCATAAAGAAGTGCCACTGTGCTTTATTTTTTATAGTTATCAAATAAAATAATGTGTTTAATCATATTTAGTAAATTTAGGCAACTTTAACGACAAGAAATATTGTGTGATGCTATAGTGTAACAGGAGCAGATCAAGTGAGCCTCCATTGGGATTCAAACCACAGACGTCCCCAGTACTAGCGGGTCGCTCTACCAACTAAGCTGTAGGCCTAGTAGAGATGCACTGTGAACGAACTACCAGTACTACTGGTACTGAAACTGATACAGTAGTTTGTTCAGTTTTGTTTTGAGTGATTGTACCGGTGAGTTTTTTTACAAATAGCAAATCACTTGCTATAATGACTGACAGAACAACCTACCATTTCTAGCTTGCTTTAAGCTTGAAGTTAATGTTTCAACACGCAAAATATTGTCCATTTTCTTTATAACTGAAATATTTCCTTCCCTAAACTTCTGCTCTGAAAGTTCGAATATCCTCGGATTTTATCCTGACTTACTAAGGGAGATAAGTCCGCAGTCCAAAACCTTGCAACACATTGGCCTCCCTTTTATATGTTCTTTTCCGTTGACGCTAGAATGCAGAAAGCTTTTTTAAATCAATCTTAAATCTCAAAAAAACAGTGTATATTTTTTATGCAATAATCTCATTTCTAATGTAAATATTTCTTTTGTTTATTTTTCTATAGGTTTACATGATTGTAGATAAACAGTCAATTTGAATAAATTATATCTTTTGCAAGAATTGACTGATTATTTTCAACCAACCCAAAATGCACACACTTTAAAAGTCTGTATTTGCAGTGGGTGAAAATAAAAGTCAGTACCTTGAATGATATTCCAGTACACGGACATGTATAAATAAACAAAACTGCAACAGCAGTTAGTACTGAAAGTTTACTATGCTGAAACTATTTGGCAGGAGATCTACGCGGAGGTTTAATTAAAGCACGGGGACGTGCTTAATTTAAATAAATAAATATGTACATTGTCTATAAGTTTTAAGTTTATCGTGAACGTAAAGTATTATTAATATTGCTGTTATAGAAGCAGTGAAACTTTATGATGAAAAAATATTGGAAATATTTGTCATGCCGGTGCTAACCATCACATGTGCAATCTCGTAAAATTGTGTAAAATCACCGAAACAAACCATATACAATCAACTCTCGTTATATCAAAATCGGTTATCTCAAATTTCCGGATTTGTCAAACTGTTTTCTTCGGTCCCGTTTTTCCCTATAGTTTCTATATAGTTCGACTCCGCTTAACTCAGATATCGGATGTGTCAAATTATCGGATATATCAAACTAAATTCTTAATCCCCACACGTATAAAACTGTTGAAATCAGTTGGTCTATCTCAAACTTCAAATTGCTATAAGATGCAAAACGGCAACAATAGTGATTTTCACACCTACCGTGAAACTCGCGAAGATTTGGGCGCGAGTTTTATCGCCAATTATCGGCAATCAGGATGTCACTTAATTTAGAGAAGAGGTTAATCGATTATTATTTAGTTAGCCGATTTAATGAACAACAATTTCGTTAATCAATTAACGCTGATTAAAGTGTTTCAGTTTGTACTTGTTGTTGTAACAGTTTTTGAGAACTTGTTGACACGGCCTTCTCAACTTGTAAATAAAATAAGATGTTATGGTCATGGCACTCATGATATTATACCTCATGCTCATCATCATCAAACAATGCATAATCAAACCTCATTTTAAAATTTAATTTGCTCGAAGCTAAGCAACATTTTTAACAACAATATCATGAATTTTTAACTCTATTTACAATTTTAAACACCACAGCTAAGAGCAACCCTCACGCCATTAGTAACCATCTGTGATATTAAAATTTTAACCAACTTGAAACTAATGCTCGCCAAATAATTCATAATTAACGGCGAGGGTAAATAAGTCCAAATAAGCAAGGTCATGGCAACAGACCAGACACGAGAAAGTGTCGAGCAATCTGATGAAGGACCCGGTCTTAGTACTGGGGGGATAGTCAGATCGACATCAAACTTTCTTGCAGCTGAGCAACAAACTATCCTTAAATTCGGATAACTTAAACTTCGGATATCTAAAACTATTTTCTACGGTCCCTTTAAATTTGAGATAACGAGAGTTGACTGTAATTGATCGTAATTTTATTATATGTGTCTTTGTGGGGCATGCGTAGGAATCAAACAGATAACACACATATATATGTACATGCAACCAAACATTATATATGTGATGGGAGAAGTTGCTTGTTCAGCTGGCAGAGAAATTTCGACCTACTGAATGACTTTCTTCTTCTAATCTCAGTGACTTAGCAAACGGACGTGAAGCACGTATATATCCATAATAAATGTACGTCTTCTTAGGATGAATACTTATGACGGGGATTAAAAAATAAACTTGTCCGTTAATGTTTTTGAAATCAAACTTCAAAACTCAATAAGAATACATGACAAAGACCTATGAGCATTGCAACATAATTATACCAAAATTTGAAAAGGCACGGGACAAAGTTATTCACACGCAGATCAAATGTAAAGGTAAGAACAAATCTATGACGAGTCATTTAACAGAAAGAGCAAACCCGACAATTACCGCCTAGGAACTGAGCTAACCGGACCTCTTACACATTCTCTCCCTATCACCCGGCTACATACACCCCGGGCAACTTGACATTCGTCCTCGAATTTCAACAGACCATATGCTCTTCATACAACCCACAAGCACTTCTCAAGCACTTGTACCGTAACGACCGCGGGTCATTTATGTTGGGCGCCAATGTAACATAGGGAGAATAATGTGCAGCCAGTCCGGAACTCGAACCCGGGACCCTTCGCCAACAGTGCGTATGCTCTACCGATTGAGCTAACCGGACCGCTTACACATTTCGCCAGCTATACACGCACAATAATGCCCACCACCCCTGCACACACCATAACACACCAGATCACACAGCACACCAAGAACAACTACAGCTGTCAAAGCTTGTCTTATAATAAGAATAAACTTAAGCACACAATCAGTTTGTAGGCTCATGGCATAGAAAACTGTTTCTGATCAACAACCACAATACGATCTTGTGATAGTATCCCATTGCCACTTACATGTCGCTTTGAACCGATGCCGTTTGAGTTGAACGATGTTTGGTAAACCCAACGTCGACCTTTCTGCGCAGCAGTGGCAGCAGAATAGCGATGCGGTGTCCGGCGACATTTTTCGAAAAATGGTTCTTCATTGCTTTAGCGAGGGTTTGGCCTTCTATACGAGTGAGGCGGTGGTTCAGAGTAAAGCCGATCTCTGCTTGTACCATTCATGTACTGATCGGGACATCCTGTGGATATATGTCTACTTCACTAGATTTAGGACTGCTCCCGTGCACTGGCGTTTGTGTTGGCGGCTAGAAAGAGGGCCGTTTTTATAAAGTCCGTTCGCGTTGTTGACTAACGTTACGCCGTCGATCATACACCTCAGGGGTAGAGGGACTTTGCTGGGCTCGCACTGACGTCTGTCGGCGGTCCGATGGTAATTGGCGCTTTTCTGGATTATGTGTATATTGCCCGTACTGAAATATATTACCAGCTTTGCTTGGTGAAACTGAAAGTTGACCATCTTGTTGGATCATTGCGTTTCTTTGTGTAAGCTGCGCTAACCGATCACGCGACCATCTTTCTCGGGCAGAGAGTGGTGGCTCTTCTAAGTTGGGACGAGACGGTCTTACAACAATGTTGTTGTAATCGGGGCGCTGTGATGTAGGTGTTGGTGAGGGAGGAATGCTATTGAGAGATGAAAGTGCAATGCTGATTACTGTCTTCTGACAACATCACGTGACCCAGTGTTTTGAAATGTTTTAGGAATGGCGTTAGATAAGGTGATACCATAAATATGATTTCGATTTCACGAAATTACTTCTTCACGATTGTCTCGACCTCATTGTTATCATCGGTTTGTTGTTTCTCTTTAATTACAGCATGGATCAAATCAGCCTCTGTCAGTTTTAAGTTGTTCGTCAGGGTTTCATGCCTAGTCTTAACCTTTTCATAGGTCACTTCTAGCCCTCCAATATCCTTATCTAAAGCTTCGCTTTCTCGACTCTGTATACCTTGTAGGTTCTCCAGCAACGCCCTCTCCTCGTGTTTAACGAGGTCAATGAGCCTCTGAGTGACGTCATGAATCTCATTTTGGATCTCCTGCGCATTGGAGTCCCACAGTTTCTTCGCCGCTTTTCTCCTTCTTTCCTTTTCTTCTTCTATTTGAAAATAATGGACAATAAACGCGATATAAGTCAACATTTGTACTGTTAAACAATTGATGTAATGTTGAAAACAGCCCTAACTTACGCTTAAGTATAAGTTTATTCAGGAATTATGTACAAATTACTCAGAACAGGAGTCAGCTGTTCTTAAATTTATTATATACAGGCAAACAGTCGTACATCATCATTTCTTTATATATTACGCCGTAACAATATAGAACATAATATGCACTCATGAAAATAAATGTGTGCATTTTGAGTAAAAATGAAAACATTACCCGTGCATGAGGTGGGCCATTTATATCAGACTGTCTATAAATGGGTTTTTTTAATTTGATGAAAATGATTGTACAATTTATTTACATTTGTTTCTGACATTGTCGAGACAAGTTATTCAGGTTTCAGGCTGGGATAGCCAATTTGCGTTAACCATTGTCGCACCTCTTTATTGTGAGCTACGAAAAAGCTGGATTTCGGAAGCACACTGGATTGACCCTGCATGACCTTGACTACTCGCGGTCAATTATTCATGCCTGGGAAGAAGTAGTGCCTGTGTAGAACAATTATGTATGTCTACGGAGACTAGACGCTTCAATAGTGTCCAGGCATGCTTCAAATGTTAAAATTAATATTGTTATCTGTTTAAACTGCAAGTTCGTTATGTTGTATAATTCAGATATACATGAAATGCAGCTAACGAATATCATTCATTGGCTAGCGCAAAGGGTCAAAATGGCGAGCGAACTTCTGCGGCTCTGAACCAGGTCATGTAATGACATAGCTCATTGGTATCATCTCAGCATCTCAATCTAAAGCTACGCGTTCGGAGAGAAATGGTTAACTCAGGATTTTTAGTTTATTTTGGTCGAATCCGTAGCATTTTTGAGCATTTTATGTTTACACCTTACTTACGTTACAAGGTAAATCTTATAGAAAATATTAATTGAATGGTATCTGTTATCGGATGTAAGTGTTGTAATTTTTGTCCCAATGTATGATCAATATTTCAGAAGCGGTGTTTATATGCAGGAAAAGACGAGTACATTTGATTTGCTACGGAATAATTTTGACCATTGTTTGCACACCTGTAATCGTGTGCAGGGTTAACCTACGACTTTACTACTACTACCATTACTACTACTTCTACTGCTGCTACTACTACTACTACTACTACTACTACTACTACTACTACTACTACTACTACTACTACTACTACTACTACTACGGCGACGATGACTACTACTACTACTACTACTACTACTACTACTACTACTACTGCTACTACTACTACTACTCCTACTTCTACTACTACAACTTTCTACAACTACCACTTCTACTGCTACTACTACTTCTACCACCACTACCACTACGACTACTACACTACTACTTCTACTACTACTACTACTACTACTACTGCTACTACTACTACTACTACTACTACTACTACTACGACTACGACTTCGACGACTACGACTACGACTACTACGACTACTACTACTACTACTACTACTGCTACTACTACTACTACTACTACTTATACTACTACTATTACTATCTTCATGTAAAATCTTGTGTCTTGTTACTGTATAACATGGTACCTAAGGTGTGTTTTGCGTAGATAAAACCAACGATAGCAGTGTTCTGAAACATATGAACAATTAATTAAACAGTGTTCTGAAACATGAACAATTAATTAAACAGTGTTCTGAAACATATGAACAATTAATTAAACAGAGATCTTGATATGAAGCTCACTAGATATGCAATCCCAGGACATGGTTTGGTTGGTCAATTATGTAAAGTCATATCTTAATTGGCCTATTACACACAATTTGTTTGCATCATGTACATAATATTAAATTTATTCAATATGCAGTTTAAAGTGTTATTCAACAGTTGTTTCCTGTATCAAACACATTTTACGAAAGCTCGTGATTATAGTCCTGTTCTTAGATAGGAATTCTGGCAATTTATGCATATTCGTGTTTTTAGATTTTAATCACAAATTCTATGTCTAAACCCCTTAAAATCCCGAAATGCAAGAATAATGACTTTTCATACAGTTTATTCTAGTATATATTACACTCTATAAGGATTTCCGCTATTTACTGATATCCAATCAGTCCTAAAACGTTTTTATTTGATATAATTTGACTCATGGCTCATGATTATGCAACACTTTGTCCTATTGAAGGTTTGTCCGACAAATTGTTCATTCTTTCCAAATCTATAAACGAGCGCGATGTTAATTTTTGCTAAAAATAGATATCGACGTAATAACCCGCATGATGATATATAACGTGATCTCAGTGAGTACGGGGTTTTCTGAGTTTAAAAATAGCTAACTGAGCAGCGTGGCTCATATAGGAAATACCTATTTATCTGTTTAAACTGCAAGTTCGTTATGTTGTATAATTCAGATATACATGAAATTCATTCAACACCATTTTGCGGCATCTTTTCAAATAACAAAAGCTAATTCTGTAATTTAAGAAAAAAGTGATGATTCTCTACCTCACGAAAATCATGTTTGTACTTTCAAAAGCAGCAAAACACTAAGATATCAATAATCTGCTTTTAACAGATTTTTGCATGTCATTACAATTATAAGCATAATGTTTTATTAATTGATGTTCTTTTCCAGCCCCAAAATTCGGCTTAAGTATATTTTTATGGTAGAATAACCTTTATTCGTTTATTTGTACGCACATCTTTAAGCAGATCGGTCAGTTTATCGAACGTTCACTTTTGAGTAAAAAATGACAACTAGAGCCAACTGTGTCCATACCGCTTTAAACAGACAACAAAAAATATGCGTGGGTTTGTGTGTTCCTTTAAATAGCACGTGAATACCGCGAATATCGAAAAAGACGGACTTGACTCTACACGCTTGTAGCAGCCGTATCAAAAGAAGGAAAAAGGAAACAGGGGATTGACGTGTTAATAAAATATCTGTTGAATGTGAAGTTTTGTGAAATTTTCAATATACATGCTGCTTGATAATATTGTTCTAATTCTGATTGTGGTTACGTTGGATGATTGCTGGGCGATGTACGGTTGAACAACATCTTGAAGGTATGTTAGGAATGGTTCCTATTTTCCGTCCATTGGTTTATTCTCCCTTTGTCCACGTGTGTCCACTGTAATAATTGACTAGTCCAATAATCACGTCTGCATCTTTTGACTTGCATAGCCAAAATAAAATTCACAATTTCGTTGGGTTTTCTTACGGTGATTTGTCTACACAACAGCATCGAATAGAGACAGAGGCAGAGACAGAGAGACACAGACAGATAGAGACAGACAGACATGCAGAGAAACACACAGAGACACACAGAGCGGGAAGAGAGATAGACAGAGACAGACGGACAGACAGACAAGCAGGCAGACAGACAGACAGAGAGCGACAGAGAAATAGACAGACAAAGAGCGACAGAGAAATAGAGAAAGAGCGGGAGAGAGCGGGAGAGATAGATAGAGAGAGAGAGAGAGAGAGAGAGAGAGAGAGAGAGAGAGAGAGAGAGAGAGAGAGAGAGAGAGAGAGAGAGAGAGAGCCTCGTTTTATATACATATACATATACTTTTCTGTAAAGTAAATTGATTTTATAGTGTGTTTTTTCTTTTATTTAAACGACAATTCCACTGTTCACATGTCCTATTGTTTTAGGACAAACCCGCCCACAATACACATACGCACATGTAATATTTCAATTTTCATTTCCATTTTTTATCATATGTATATCGTTTTTGCTTATTAATTTTTCTCAGGTATGAATCTCTTCGATTAAAAGCACCATTTACGAGGGTTGATCTAAAAGTATCCGGATTTTTGTTCCTGTATTAATACATTTTACTGCGATATAATAAACAATTCAATAAAAAGAAAGCTTAATCATTCCGCTACAGTGAAAATTTCAATGAAAAATATAAAACTGTTTTCAAATAACAGAGATTTACAAGGTCATGTATGGCTACCTGGCGCATAGTATAACGTTCAAAAACCGGGATGGATCCAGAAAATGTTGGTGTGTGTATGTGTGCGCACATACACACACTCACACATACACACACTCACACATACACACACTCACACATACACACACTCACACATACACACACTCACACATACACACACTCACACATACACACACTCACACACACACACACTCGCACACACACACACTCGCACATACACACACTCGCACATACACACACTCGCACATACACACACTCACACATACACACACTCACACATACACACACTCACACATACTCACACATACACACACACATACACACACTCACACATACACACACTCACACATACACACACTCACACATACACACACTCACACATTCACACACTCACACATACACACACTCACACATACACACACTCACACATACACACACTCACACGCCAAT
Organism: Sinonovacula constricta; assembly: GCA_007844125.1. NCBI lineage: Eukaryota > Metazoa > Mollusca > Bivalvia > Cardiida > Solecurtidae > Sinonovacula > Sinonovacula constricta. The sequence continues at coordinate 34,421,241 of CM017563.1, forward strand.
ATTTTCTGGAGAGAGAGATATATATGTAGTATTTACTGTGATAAAATTGAATGGATCTTGAAATACAAAGTTTACTTTAAAAGCTTTGTATTTTTTAAGCTTACAAGTATGTGTTTTTCACAAGTCTACTCTTTTACCTGGTTGGTTGGTGGTGGTGGTGGTCGGGTGGGTGGGGGAGTTCACCCCCACATCCTCCCCCGGATTCATCCCTGTTTTAAAATGAGTCGATCAACACTGTTTAACATAATAGTCGCAAAATTGGTTTTTAATTATTAAAACAATACGTTAGAAACAATTTATGTAAATCATTGTTCAGTTGTCACGGTAACATCACGTATTAATGACTGTATTGATGTGACAGATAATTTACACTAATTTATGTTATACACGCGAACTTTAAAGGGATTTTCATTTTACAAATGACAGTATATGTATTGACATATAAGGTTTTATGACATGCAATCAGGCGGGGTCTTTATAAGCCTGATTTGGACATAATGTTGCTATTGTTGTTTTGGAAAAAAAGTGTTGGTATACCGACGGCACCCACAAAACGTAATGCCAATTACGTGTCTTTTTGAGAATGATCAGATAGCGAATTATGTCTCTAAACGTCACTCTATCAATTGAAATTCGACTTCTACTATAATCTGGAACAGGGAACTAATACCTACCAATACGAAAATCGGAGAAAGGTAATGCATAGTTATTTCAAGATTAAGTCTAGTAGTCACCAACTACTGTGAAAGCATTTTATTTCGTGGGGCATTTAATTTCGTGGAATTCGTGGGCAAGTCAATCCACGAATTTAAGTACCAACGATATAAAATCCCCTTGGTTAGACTTTCGAATGCTAGATTTACTTGTAAATCATGTCAACATATTTTTACTAAACAGGACATAAAGCTCAAACAAACAGACGATTTCACCACACTTTATTTACATTGTATTGACATAGAACGATAAAACATGTTTACGAACATAAGCCATTTAATCATAAAAAACGATCTATGCTTAGTAATTTTAAACTGTAATATATACATGAGCACTATAAACTTTATAGGTGTAGGGTGTTTTACTCAAGGGTCTGTTTTGTGTCAGTTTGCATAGTACGCTAATTGCCGTTAATTGACAGTCAATGGCTTCGTTAAATTAGACCCTTAAAAGAACCCGCGCCCCTAACATCTTTATGAATATAATCCCTTAAATGACACGCTAATTGACAGGTGTCATAAAAGTCGTCTGATGAGACTCGGCTGTGAAAACATTGACCGGCTGCCGTGGATCAATATCACCAGGCGTGACGTAAGACAATAGGCAGGGTCACTCGCTAATCCGTAGTTTCGCAATTGACCCTGTTTCAGTGTTAGGCCTCAGTTTCGCATGTCAAAAATCGAAGGAATTTTTTTTATTTTCGTGGGCAGGGCAATCCACGAAATCAAGTACCCACGAATATGCCCGTCCTCTTCAAACGACGAAATTTCTGCCCCACGAAATAAAATGCTTTCACAGTATTCTTAAGTAAGAATTGCTCAATTCATGGATTTCAATCCACAATATCTTCATTACGTATTTAGCTACGTGTCTGTATTTTTGCATGACACTTTAAATTTGCTACTTTGAGCTTAAAATCACATTAAAACTTCATAAATAAGCTTATTTTTATTGGTATGAAAATTGTGACTTGGGCTTAAATCATGATTTAGGCTTAAGAATGGCTGGTGAATACAATCCTAGAACGTGCTTTTCATTAGATCTACGGAAAGTCATGCGCAGTTGCAAGTAGATTAAACCGCTTCAGTTGTCGCTATATTCTGGGTTGTATCATAATTCTGTGTATCCCGTCTTTGATTCAAGTTACAATTCACCTTTCCGCGAGATCTAAAAATAGATATTACACATTGTGTATTAGCATGGAATTAGCCAATCACATCGCGTGGATTGACACTTTACCTGCGTTATGCTGATTCTCACTTACACACTGTCCCACAAACAATCATTTTGACAAGCGATCAGTTTAAATCTGTTTGAGCCTTTGGTTCAATTTAATAGCAACAGGGTTGTTTGTTGTTTGTGGTTTGCAAGGAATCGTACGTTGCTGTAATCGCTTCTCTGTTTGCGTCTTAATTTAGTTTATTGGTTGGGGCTTGTCCATTTCTGCATCGAAAGGTAAAATCTCGCTGTAGCCAGCTTTCTTTCATAATTTTGTGTCATGAATGCATCATTGGGTGAAACTGTCTTTATCTTCATCTAAACATCTCCATCACAAACTTTTGGCATTTGGGAGATATCAAATTAAAATATTTTCGCGGATCTGCAAGATAATCTGTAAGATCTGTCACTTTAAACCAGGTTGTTTGTGGGCAAGGGGGCGGAGCTTAAACTCTATTTTTAGACTCGCGGAAAGGTGAATTCTGGAGCGCTCTTAGCCGAGCGGTTAGAGTCGCTGACTTGAACTCCTTATCCCCTCACCACGTGGGCTCGAGTCCCGGTCGGGGCGAGAACTTTCATCTGGGGTGTTTTCAAGCTAAGCTGTACTGCGCCGGTGGTTCTTCCTAGATATAAGTCTGGAGTCTTCTTCTACCAATAATTAGCTAGACGTCGTCAATACGACCATGCGAAGTAGCAAAAATCAAAACAAACCAACAAGTTACAATTTGAGGCGCATGCTTGTATGATATCACCGGCCGCAATAGCTCCCGGCCGGGTTAAACCAAAGACTTTAAAGTTGGTAGTAGTGGCTTCCTCCCTAACGCTCGGGGCTAAGGGGACAGCATTACGCCTGACTCGTCGGTGTCAGTATAATGGACCGGCCGGGTTCAGTCCCTGGGCACCTCATAAGTGCCCCTGTGCTATAATGATAGAAATGTCGCTGCACAGTATCGGCAAAAATGCCGGCAAATCCCAATCTCTTGTATTATATAAACATTGGAATTCTGGAGATCCATTTATAACCTTCACGTAGGACATCAAAGGAGTATGGAGACATTTAATAAAAGTTAAACGCTTGTACTATTATGTAGGGGTTTATATATATTCAAAAGCACGGTTGGGGATAACTTAGTTTATAAACCATTTTAAAGGTGGTATCCTACAGTGTACGATCGGCCGCAATTGTTCATGTGGTAGAGCGTCGGCTTGCGGATCGTGAGGTCGTTGGTTCAAACCCCGGTCGGGTCAAACCGATGACTTTAAAGTTAGTAGTAGTGGTTTCCCTCCTAACGCTCGGGGCTAAGGGACAGCATTACGCCTGACTCGTCGGTGTCAGTATAATGGACCGGCCGGGTTAAATCCCTGGGCACCTCATAAGTGCCCATGTGCTATAATGATAGAAATGTCGCTGCACAGTATCGGCAAAAATGCCGGCTAATCCCAATCCCATTTAATTTTCTATTGAGCAAAGTTTTCAACGTTTAAAATAATGATATATTTTTGTAATGTTATTATTAAACTCGCATCTAAGACAACTAAGACAATCTTTTATGAGTGAATTTATTATTAACATTAAGCTAAATTTAATTTAATTTTATATAGGGTAAAATTAATGTTAATCTCTACAAATCTTCTTGTCCAGCTAACCTTGCAACAACTCATCACGCGCTGACGTCTGACGTCTGACGACACGCATTTCAACCACGCTAACTGACCACAATACATTACCATGACAACGGTTGCCCCGGACGGTGGATGGGGCTGGATGGTGTGCTTCGCCTGCTTTATCACACATCTTCTAGCAGACGGCATTTTCTACTCGTTCGGCATCATCTTTATCGACCTCCTGGACTATTTCGGCGAGACTAAGAGCGACACTGCGTGGATTGTATCTCTTCCGCCGGGCGTTTGTTTCATTGTCGGTAAGCTTCGTCGTTCATCGGTCGTCGGGGCAAAGTCCCATAGGCGGATCTAGTGTCGCCCCGCACCTTGAAATTGTCAAAAATACCTTCCATGAAGGTATTTTTAAATATTACAGGGCGTGTCACATCTTCATGCACTAGTAGTATTATTGTGGCATGTGTCCAGTGCTACAGATAAGACGAGTAAGCCCTTATTTACGAACGAATATTTAGAACGATCTTTTAGCAGTTTTTACTGTCTTACACTATAGCTAGTGTTCAAGATCGTCTTTACTTAGATTAAAGGTAATATCCGACAGTTTGCCCAAATATAATATATGTAACAACATCTGACGTCTGTTAGGGGTTTTTGTGCATAATTTTTCTGTAGAAAAAAACTCATCATACTTTAGTCTAAGCTTTGACGATTTTCAACAGTATCTCGATTTTGGGGGCAGGAAAACTCTTTAATCAACACTTAAAATATTCATTTCTTTTCAAATCTCTAAATAAGAACGACTAGGATTTCTGCTAAAAATAGAAATCGACGTCACATCGGATGACGTGGATGAGCTAAAACATAAGTGGTCTCGTGGTTTTCTTAGTTTAAAAATAGCGAACTGTGCAGCGTGGCTCAGATAGAAAATGCATGTTTGTTATGCCGATTGTGGCGTCATGGTTCATTCTACAGACAGGTGTAGGACATAAATAAATATTGTTTTAGGAGGTCTGATCAGGTAACAGCAGTGTATAAGGATGTTTAATGAACATATTTTTGTTCCAGACTGTCGGATACCATTTTCAAAGTATGAACTTATGCAGAAATTTTGCATTAATTCCCAGAAACAGTGGAAAAAGATATTGAAACATACAATTGACACAGGTAAACTGTCGGATACCACCTTAAATAAAGAATTAACGAAGAAAAAGGTCAGGGGGCGTAGCTAGGCATAGTATGATGTGTACGCATGGGTACTAGAGGGCTCTCGGGGCATGCTTGCCCGGCTATTTTTGTGTTTCTCGATCGTGTGTGGTGGCTTTTTGGTGGAGGATCCGGTATTAAGATATAACTATATTTCAAGTTAAAAGTTATGTAACATACATTTAAATATTGAATTGTTTTAATCATGATATACTTCTTTTTTTAACAGAGAAGCTACCTAAAGTAAAAACAATTATTGCAGATTTAACCTTTTTATGTTTTCATTCGTTGGGAACAATGTGTACGCAGCTGCGTATTCTGCGTACAGACAGCTACGCGCCTGAAGGTGTATCATTTTTAGCATTTTTGTATTTTCAGGACCTGTTGTGGCGATGTTGTCCAACAAGTTCGGTTGCCGGACCGTGGTCATAGCAGGAAGTGTCCTCACGAGCGCCAGCTTTATTATCAGCACGTTCGCGCAATCAGTTGACGTCTTGTACGCCACACTCGGAATCTTTGGAGGTAAGTGACGTTATCATTGACGTTAAAACACAAGTCAGTCACATTGTATTTGACTTTCTATTGATCTTCATGTAACTTTTCTTATGTTTTAATGACGTCGTGTTGGTCATAAATTTGGAGTGAGTTAAATTTAATAAATTGGCGTTCATTAAGTGCGACTGACTTCTTTCTATTGTTGGTCAATATGAAGCACACTGGACTTAATGTGGTAAGGTCTTCCAACTGACTTGCGGTAAACCGGGGATTATACCCAGTCATTTTTCTAGGGTCTTCCTCCACCAAATAGCTGGACGTCGCTATAATGATCATAACTGGCCGCTACGATGTATTATTAAAAACAACAACAATAACAAATAACAACGGCAAAACAACAAAAACAACCCCACAAACAGCAACAACAATACAACAACAAACAAACAACAAACATACACGTCATTATCTTTTGCAGGCATCGGTTATGGAATGGTCTACCTTCCGTCCATCGTCAGCGTATGCCAGTACTTTGATAAGAGACGGGCAATGGCCACCGGAATAGCCGTTAGTGGCACCGGCATCGGCGTGTTCATTTTCGGACCTCTTACCAACACCTTGATTGACATGTACACGTGGAAGGGTGCCCTTCTGATCGAAGCGGCACTATTTCTTAACTGTATACCAGTTGGGATGGTGTATGTTCCATTGGAGCTTTCCACCGGAAACGATAAACGACGAACGCAAAAGGAGCAAAATAAAAAGGATGCATCAATAAGACGTTACGGCGCAACTGACAATGACGTCAAAGCGTCCACGACGATGCTTTTGGATCAAGATGCGGATTTTTCAATAAAGTTGGTTACAGAGACTGACACAGCATCAGATTTGTTGACTAATGACGATGCGTTTTTATTAATCGAAAAAAGAGAGTATTATGGTTCTCTGTCCACAGAAAATAAGACAATAAGTGAACAGCTTTCGTTTTCAGAAAGTATGCACGCAGTGGTACGGACTATTTTATATGAGTATTTGGGATTGTTTCTTATAGCGCCATTTGCAGTTTTCTCCATGTCGAACTTTCTTTACGACTTGTTTTATTTGGTGCCAAACTTCTATCTACCTGCAAGAGCCGTTTTGTCAGGTAATGACCTTTAATGTAAAATAGCGTTTACGCTACTTTTGAAACGTTTTAAATGAACCTGTCGGATATGGCAAAAAAAGACTTTATAAATAATAAAGTTAAACATGTAATAGATTGAAGTGAAATCGGATTCTAGATTTAAAAAAACACACAATTAAAACAATAACCACTCAGTTCAAACCCTCACGTTAGTTACATTGGTCTCGATTCGAGCTTAATTTTTATATTGAGTAAAGAATTCATAACGTTTTTTTTTTTTTTTTTAATTTAACAGTAGCCTCTTCAATCATTTTCTTCAATGTGAGATTCATAAAAAGTCCGAAAATAATTATTACACTGTAAAATTTGACAGGATCGCTTTAGCTCTCTTGCCTCAAACCGCATGGTTTCATGAGACTTTCGAAACGAAAAACTGGAACGAATAAATGAATGTCTACTAATTGATATGCGATGCGCTTCTGATGGTAGTTCTTTCTTGACAAGTGTCCTCTATCAATAAAAGCTATGACGTATTACCAAAAATAAGCAAAACGACAAAATGAACCACATACCACGAAACAACTTTGCAAATGTTTTAAGAAGGCATAATTTGAAATACAACTCGAAGTCAAAACCTTAGTATCTCTCTTATACTGAAAAACTCAGCCCAAACAAACCCTGTTGATTGGCGCCGCAATGGAGAGCGGATCCTGGTTATGAAATAGCTTTGTAAATGAAGAGAACAATGTAGCAGGCAAGAAATGAGATTTCCATGGGCTTTGTTTTTCTAAGGCTACATACAGTAAGCTTGCAATTACAAAAATATTAGGCGGTAGCAGGCAACAACGAAGAAAGAAAAATAACAGATAATAGCAAAATATTTAAGAAAAGAATAATACCAAGACTAATTTTGCTACCGTCAAAGTTTGCCAGTCATTTCTTTGCTTTATACACGTGATCTCTGGGTGTGCATTTCTATTATCTTTCTTGTTTTCCATAGGCATATCAGATGAGCATGCTGCCTGGCTTGTGTCGGCCATCGGAATATCAAGTACCGTCAGTCGAGTGATGTTTGGTTGGGTGTTTGACAAGGCCTGCGTCAACCGAACGTGCCTATACGCCAGTGTGTTGACTGTCTGTGGGATATGCACGGCCGTGGGTCCTCAGTTCTCATGTTTCGAAGTGCTTCTTGCATACGCCATTGTTTATGGCTTGACAAGTGGTAAGTTTTATGTTTCAGTATTACCTATTTTCGAAATGAAATAAGTGTATAAGTTATCTCCCTTGCAAGATATTTTTAATACATTTTATATAAGAAATATATATATTTTTTAATTTGCTTATTTAAAAAAAACCGTTCTAATGAATTCTTTTCTCAATAAATAAGATCCCATTTTATCCACGTGCTTCAGTCTTAAGTGCTTTTCAAAAGTTTAACAACTGGAAAAGTCTTGAGTTTTCTGTAGTAACTATAAATAAAATATCTACGCAAAAGGGGGGAGAGGAAATAATGTAGTTTTTTAATAGTTAGAGTACATACGAAAAGCGGGATATTTTTTGGCTTGCGATTGTTTGGGCGTAAATGTTGCGTTTGTCTCGGTTTTATCCGAAACTTGGGTGTAAACAGCAACAAAAACAACAACAAAATAAAATAACACATGCGTGTAATGTCAAGAAAGCATAGTTAGTGTTGCAAGTTGAAATGGTAAAAATCAAAGGCAGCATGTATACTTATAGACATTGAAATTTTAAATATGAACACAGTTTCATTGTCATTGCACGACCATAGGATTCATGCCCCACAAGACCTATGGACATTATCAGTATGCATTCTCACTCCGACATTTGAATGCGATTCATTAATTTTATTAAAACGCAACGTTTCGTTGACAAGTTTCTTGTCGATCTAACATTTAATTAGTTAATATGTATAAATAATCAGGGCAAAATGGTTTTTACATTATTTATTAATATAGCAATATTTTAATACATGTTCAAATATAAAAAAAAAATATTTCTCCTGGTTTCAGGTATGACGGTATCGCTCCAGCCAGTTTTACTTGCAGACATCATTGGGATTGACAAGCTGGCGGCAGCTTTCGGGATGTGTGGGATGTTTGGGGGCGTGGCAGAGCTTCTTGGACCACCGCTGGCAGGTATGCCTTTTTGCTAGACGTCAATCAAAAGTAAAATATTTGTTAAAGAAAGATTTAAATATATCCCTCCACCCCTCTGATCACTTGTTTTTATATTGTCAGACTGCCCTTTAAAATAGTTTGTATTGTAGTTGGGAGTCTTAATTGACGCTTTGTTTGAAGCTAATTAAACCATCTGAAACTTAAAAATGTTACGTTTGAATTGTGCGATGATTAATCTGATGGAGACGCATTTTTTTAAATAAATATGGAAGTCGTCCTACATTTGAAACCACTCAGAAGCTATGAAAATTCAAATTCCTCAGTGATTTATTTCAATAGAATTCCTTTCTTTTTTCTATTTTACAATGAACAAAATAGATCGGTCTATTTTACTAAATGGTTTTATTTTCAACTGTGCATGTGCAACAAACCAAGCATTTTGGCTCGACTCCTCCCATGTGACGACAAGTCTGAACACGTCAAGACGTTTTACAGTTTGACAGTTTTAAGGGGCGGAACACATATCATTTCGGTAGAACAGGTAGAAGTGAGGCGGGGACTTCTAAGTCGGATAGAATCTATTAACACGTGTCCATAGAAAATAGAAGCCTACACTCGCTGGGCTCGTTTCGGCTTCTATTTTCTATAAAACCGTCGTAATAGACTCTATCATAGACATAAAATGTGGATTTTGTGTCATGTATATATACTTAACTTTGTTGAGCCTCTTGTTATAACACGCAAGTAATGTACATTGTACATTCATAAACTTTTAACAACTCTCGACCTACCAAAAAATCATTGCTAATGTTAACAGGCAAATAGCGTACATCCAGATCAGATAATCCTCTCTCTCTCTCTCTGACAGCAGGGCGGGACTGTCCAACAAGGATCTACGTATTTGCTGCGCAGTATTTATCGAAACACACTGTAATCTTTGCATTGTTGATAGATAACTAAACATTTGTCTATTTTCAGGCTGGCTTTATGATATGACAGGTAGCTATTCCAACTCCTTTATCGCGGCCGGTGCTTCATTGACTCTCAGTGGTTCGAGCCTCTTCACAATATTATGTTTGAAGAAGAGAACACCTGCAGCGGAAAACTCCTAAGATGTTACGGCACTCATATAACAAAACACCTGCACACGGGACTCAAAAACCTCCCTCAGTAACTGCAATACGCAACCTGTACTGTGACTATCGTGCATAACGCGGGGCGCCCGTGGCGTAGTGATATAGTTACCGACTAGTAACTCCGTTAACTGTTTAGCCGCTCACCGCGTTGGTTCAAGTCCCGTTCGGAGCGAAGACTATTATGTGGGAATGTATTCCTATTGAGCTGGGTGGTTCTACCTTGGCATTTGTTTGGAAGTTTCCTCCACCAAAAATAATGGAACATCGCTATAATGCTCCTAATTGGTCGCTGCGATGTATCAAAAGAATAAAGAATATACAAAGCAAAACTCAATCTTGACCTGTTATTTTACATGACTTCATTCCAGTATTGCCGTACATGTAGCTTTAAACATCGCCCAATAAGTAATTCTTATAATAAGGCGGTGTCTCTTGCGACACCGTCCAGAGTTATGAGACAGTTGGATTTCGGAATCACACAGAACTGACCCTTTAGTTATTCATACCAGTTACCTGGGGAGAAGTAGGGCGGGTAAGACCAAATATGTATGTTTATTGGTATTAGACCCCTCAATAGTGTCCAGACGTGCTTCATATGTCAACATTAATATTGTTTTTAGTTTAAACAGATGTTCATAATAGTGTTGAGATATAAATGAAATGCAGATTTATGAATGAACTATGTCGCGTAGGAATATAACTCACCGACTGGTGGAATGGATCGAAATTGGGAGCGATCTGCTATTAGAACGAGTGTCCCACAGACTATGCAATGCATGCCTCATCTGTTAGGCCACGTGGGGATCACTGCCGTCTGCGGCTGTAAATCAGGTTATGCACTGTTATAGGCCATTCGTATCATCTCAGCATCTCAGTATAAAGTTGTCGCACGCGATCGGAGAGAATTGGCGCACTCTGGATTTTTACATCCAAGTAGTAGTTAATTTCCAACTAAGTTTATTTTGATCGAATCCGCTAACATGTATGGGCATTTATTTTAGACCTTATTTATATTTAAATGCAAATTCATTTAGAAAGTATTGAAATATAATTAAATGGTTTTTATTACCAATGTATAATCTGTTTCGGACGATGTGTTTATTTGCAGGTGAAAACGTGCCAGCTTCCCAATGCGTTGTACATTTGATTTATTATGGAATAATTTTGACCATTGATTGTACCCTAGACGGGGGAGCCCGTGGCGTAGTGGTAGAGTCGCCGATTTGTAACACCTCTGATTGCTTAACCTCTCAACGCGTGGGTTCGAGTCCCCTTCGGAGCGAAGGACTTAATGTGAGAAGGTCTTCCAGCTGACTTGCGGTGCGCCGGTGGTTCTACCCAGACATCTGTCTGGGATCTTCCTCCAACAAAAAGCTGGACGTTGCTCTAATGATCATAAATGGTTGCTGAAGTATGTCAAAAACAAACGAACGTACACTAGTAACAGCTTACAGGGTCAAACTTACACCGCCCAATTAGCGCTTTGATTTTTGAAAAGGGAAGTCCTCGGTGTTGAACGTTAACAGTACACTTTTATTTTATTTGCTTTTTGACCATTTGTGCTACAGTAACTTAAACAACTTGTAGCTGTTGTTTTTTTATAGTTGCCTCTTCAAAAATGTAACTAATGTAAACAGAAGTCATTGATAGTTCTAGTTGTCCTAATTGCTTCTGGTCAATCACATGTCCAACACTTCTCAACACTTGTGGAGAACTCCTTTGCATGTTTTAGGGAGTCTTTCTGCGATATTCCTTAGTAGATGGGCAAAACCATAACATTTAATGCAACAAACATGTCTTTTTATTTTGGACCAAAGTTGTTACATTTATCCCCTTCCATCTTCTTATTCTTTGACTTAGGAGATAAAACTTTTACTTTAGTAAGATCTAACTGCAACAGGAAATCAGACTTTTATAGACTGAACAATTTATTTGATGCTAATACCTTGTTATATGAAGCAGTAAATTTGCCTCGTCTTAATGGCATCTTGATAGTTTGTGATAATATAAACAATCACTATTTGTCTTAATGGAATCTTGAACATTTGTGCTAATATAAATGATTTCTAGATGTCTTAATATTTCTGCTAATATTAACAATCTGCTAATATTAATAATCTCTAGATCTCTTAATGGCGTCTTGGACATTTGTGCTAATATAAACAAACACTAGTTGTCTTTATGGCATCTTGAACATTTGTGCTAATACACTGTATAAGCAATCTCTAGTTGTCTTATTTGTGCCTTCTATGAACATTCCTAAACATTTTCACTATTTCAACACATCATGTGATACACACACATGTAAAACCTTACAATATAGAGCACACTAAAAGCTATGTTATTTATATTTTACTAAATGGTTTGACCTTTGCACCATAATATAGTGTCAACTGATGCCCTATGATGGTGTGAAGTGATTGATGACTTCTTCATTGCATTATTTGTTCCATAAAATGTCTTTGTTTTCTTTGTAAAAGTTTGTTTATTTTCTATTTTTGTATTGTTTACAAAATAGATAAAAGGAAGTGATTGATGACTTCTTCATTGCATTATTTGTTCCATAAAATTGTAAAAGTTTGTTTATTTTCTATTTTTGTATTGTTTACAAAATAGATAAAAGGAAAACAACTGTAAATACTAAATAATGATTTCACTTATTGCTCTCAACTCGCTGCAGGAAGAGAAAAACAAATTCATATTTAAAATTACACATGTAGGATGGTCCTCGATGGTACCACAGTGGGTAATTTTGCCGCAAAATTAAAAAAGTGGTGGTGCGCCGGTGGTTCTACCTAGACATAAGTCTGGGGTCTTCCTCCACTAATAATTAAGTGGATATCATCAATATGACCATAATTGTGTCAATGTGATGTAATTAAAAACAAAACAAATTAAAATAATAAACATTTCTGACAACATATCTGGCATACATATTATAAACAAAGCAAGATAACATGAATCTAACCAGTGGTCAAATATTTTATTTAATTGGATTAAAATTGTCAATTAATGTAAAAAATGTTGAAATATTTCCATAAATTAAAAGATATAAAATGCAAACCAGTGACATACAAATGAATTTCACACACAAACTTCACCAGCAAATACATAAATATACGAATTACAAAAGCATAGTTTTTGCCAATTAAATAGATTTGTTACGTTTTGACATACATTAAATTACAAATAAACATAATCTTGACTTTAAAACCAATTGGAGATAATTTTCATCCAATGCAGGACATTTTAAAGCAGGACATTTTAAAGAAGGAATTTATATTATACACATGTTGAGTATTTTTTTTATGCATGGCCACTACAATTGTTATCAACTAAAAATGAGAATGAATAAAAAGTGCATACCACAAAAATTATAAAGTTACAAAAACACACACACACACTTAGCTATATATTTATGTATAGTGAATAACACTGAATTAACATTAAGCTTAACACAACAAATTAGTACAGAAACTGAAAATGCATATATTTACAGGCACACACACATACTCTTTCGTGCGCACTGACACACACACACACTATAGTAGCAGTTAAGAACATTTACCAATTTTTGCAAAGTAATGAATCAATTGTTTTTTTAATTTATAAAAACTGTTACTAGCTTTATTTTGTTTGGTTAAACTTGTACAGGTTTGGTCCCCACCCCCTAGTTTAATTAAAGCATCCATCACTAGATGTCTCCCTTTTATAATATGGAATACAGATACAAGAATCTGAATTAACTGCAACTGTACACTGTGTAACAAATATGTTTAGTAAAAAAAAACATTGGTCATTGTGTTTTCAGACTTCAAAACCCTGGGTCAGATAAATTGGAATAAATATATTGCATTATATCAGGCCTGGATCCAGAATGTTTCAGATGGTGGCAGAGGGGGAGGTGTGGCCTTAGAAGTTTGACCATAAAATGCATTTGTATCTCCCTGTTCACATCGATCGTCATTTGCATATATTGAGAAAGATTTAAAAAGAAAACAATAATAAAAATAATCTTGCTTTCTTAGAGCAATTTTTCAGAAAACAACTATTGCAGTGTCATAAGATATTATGCTTAACATATATACATTAATATTACCTGAATTTAGATTTCTGTTGGTTGTCCAAGAACATGTTGTGCACAATTTCAATGTAGAGTATTTAAGAAGTTACACCTACAACTCATCTTAAAAATACCAAAATTTCCAGTGGAGCCTTCAATAAATGGTGTGACAAACAGAACAGAACTGATTTGCCATGAAGGCTTTATTAGATGTTGGACCCGACAAAATACAGCTATCAGTAAATATTGTAGGACAAAAATATAACTAAGTCTTTTCAAATTTAGATCTTTTCTCTAAACTATACAATGGAGTTTCTGCACATTTGCCAAGCAAAGCATTTATTAAATCTTGGTTAAATCTTGGAGTAAATATAAGAGATTGTGCACACCGCGTTAAAATGATGTCCTGTTCCAGTACACAGTTTATTTGGATTTTAGAAGACAAAAACAAATCATTACTACAATTGCAAAAGCATATTATAAATGTGGTTAAATATTTGAAACAGCAAAATTTTTGAGCTAACAAAACAGCCCATTTTCTAAGTACCATTGCTCAACATGGTGCCTCCTACAGCTGCAGATCACTTAATTATAAAATTATCATCAACTTTGCAATTTATCCTCCCTTTTCTCTTTTTTGCAATTTCATACATAATTATTTATCCCTGGGTTATTGCTAAAAATGGAGTACAGACAAAATCCTTCGATAAGAAAATTCCTTCTATAGCATAGGCGAACAAAATCTAAAATTTATTTAACAAAAACAGACAAAATCACTCTCATAAATTAATTAAAGCTAAATATCTCTACACGGTCTTTAAAATGTCAAAATAGATTCTATACCTTTCTCTTTATGTTACATGTAGGTTGACTGTAAATATCTAACATCATCAAAATTATGTTGAGAGGTTATGCTGCTTTTTCTACATGTTGACTGACAATACCTTAGTTTGTTTGATATTTTGGTAACATAACAGTATTCAAGATTTTCGCTTTAGATTTTAATGTAAATGTCAAATACATGTAAGGCATACACCTTAATGTAAGTCGAAAATGTCATAATATGCAATATGACATTAAATTGCATCATAAAAGCAAAAACATTATTGTTATATTTTCACAAATACAACACACAAACAAATGAAAAATAATTTTCATACACAAATTCCACCAGCAAATACATGTATCTACACATTACAAAAGACCATTGCATTTGTCAAGATATTAGATTTTTTGTTAGTTTTGACATACAGTCAAACCTGTACTTAAAGACCACCCATGGGACAGGTCTAAAATTGTCTCTTAAGGCAGGTGGTCTCTTAGTGCAACATGGTTAACTAAAATTGCCAAATTGTGTTAGTAAATTTAATAAATTTACTTATATAGTTTATCATAGTGATCATGAAGATGATGATGATGATTATGGTAATGATGTTGACTGTGGTTATTGTGATGATGATGAAGATGATGATAGAAACTAATTGCAACTGACGTGCAGTCAATACTGTGTGCAGGTAACTGATGGTCATTTATTATGTGTCAATTAAAGAAATAATTTGCGCATTGCTTTGAAGAGGTTGTTTAGAGCAGGTGATCACCGATTAGGGGTGGTCGCATGGTCAGGTCTGACTGTACATGTAGATATAATTTATTATATAAGATTATCAAATTACAAATAGTTTAATCTTGACTTCACAACCCCATTTTACTTAAAAGCAGCAAATTCCTAGTTTCTAGGCATAATATCTAGTATGTACAATGCTGATTTACATAAAAAACAGTTACTAATTTACACCAAATATGGCAAATAGCAAACATACAGTTCCAAATATTTACACAAACTGCTTTATGTCCTAAAGCATAATATCTAGTATATTCAATGCTGATTTACAAAAAACACATTAACCAATTTATGCCAAATATGGCAAATAGCGAACATACAGCTGTAAATATTTACACAAACTGCTTTATGTCCAATCAGTTAAGAGTACAGGAAATTTGATCTCAGACCCTCAAAGTGTAGGTTAGGTCCTTACTCCGTGCTTGACCATAAAATTGACCTGAAACAGTTGGTAGTTATACCTAGCTTACCATAGAGGTATTGTCAAGAAATATTCCTATTTTTTTTAATCAGTTTGCTTAAATTATCTACACATCTATTTAAAAGGATTCTAGGTTATTTGCCTGAACCTGTCTGAAGCAATTAAAACTGATCCTGTCTGAAGCAATTTTAATAAAGTACATTAGTGAATGGAAGTTGCCTCCCTTGTTAGATAATATTTTATAGGTCCTTTTAGTTGGACTTCTTTGACATAATCGCTTGTTTTTTTGCAGATGGTGCAATTACAAAATGAAAAATTTCTTACTTTTGCATAAATATAATCGATAATCCACTAAAAGGAAAAAAGAAGTGTTTGTTTATAATCTTTAACCTGGGTATCACAAGAAAGGTATACAAGTCAACAGACACTGCAAAGAGTACAAGCACAAAATCTGAGTAATCCAAATGAAAATACCCTCTTGCTCTTGGGAATCATTCAGGGGAGACTAACCCCATATGTATCTCATTGTTACAAAGTGTGTAAAAAATCATTACACAGACATACTCCAAAGTGTGGTAACACAATGATATTTAAATAGTTTAATGTATATTGTATGACCAAACAGAGGGAATATATGTAATATCTTTAAAATACATTTATACAAAGGGATAATATACCATATGGAATGTGTCATATCCTTAGTGTCATATGCATTATAAACAAAACATAAAAACAAATTGGGCATATTAAATACATTTACACACTATAGGAATGTCTAGGTTAATTGCTATTCTAGATACAGTGCATTGGGAGTCCATGACATAGTGGTAGTCACTAGCTTGTAACTTCTCTGACTGCTAAACTTCATACAGCATGGGTCAAAGTCCTGTCTGGGACACTTGAGAAACAGGACTTGACTCTCTTTTCTCTAGACATTTAGATGACTTCTTTGCTATTCAAACGCTGAAGCAAGACCTCTTCCAACTTTTCAGCAATGGTTGTCTTTTGATCTGTGAATGGAAAATCATTAAATTAGATTAACTTTAAAACAAATATAAAGACAATCCAAACTTATTCTAGTGGTTCTGAGAAAAGTGTTTTACATTTAGACATATAAGCACATATTAAACAGTTTGATTATGAGTGTATATCAAAATCTGCCAGCTTCCACAGAGAACAGTCTGAACAAGATCTGCATTATTGGCTGCAGGGTTCCTAGCAAAACATCCAGGCTCTTTTGTGCATTTAAGTAACAAAAGGGATAACAACTGGTATTTAGGTAATTACATAATGAAGTACCGTATGATGAGGGTTAAAGTTGGTGCGTCATTTTAGTGAGACCTTTAATGACCTCAAAGACACATATTAATGCAAATCATAACCATAATTATAATTACAAAAACATATAAAAAATCTAAATCAAAAAGTCATTTCAGGGAAGAAGCAGTAAGAAAATAAATCAAAGCTGTTAATTTAAATTGTGCCAAATGTATTTATTTTGTGAAATGAGAACTTAAAAGTACTTGCATTTATGTCTTTAATTCATAGATTATCTTTTAAAATGAGAGATATCACTTAATGAAATTAGTTCCCCCATTACTCTGCTATTTTGCAATGTTCAACAACATGTCTGGTTAGAACCACCAATGCACCAAAGGCCAGCTGGAAGACTCCATGTCTTGTTAAAACCACCTGTGCACCACAGGTCAGCTGGAAGACCCCATGTCTGTTCAGAACCACGTGCACCACCGGCTGGCTGGAAGATATGTCTTGTCAGAACCATCTGTGTATCAGAGGCCAGCTGAAAGGCCCCATCTCTTATTAGAACCATTTGTACATCATAGGTCATGCGTGGTTAGAACCAACTGTGTACTCTAGGCCAGCTGAAAAACCCGTGTCTGGTTAGAACCAACGGTGTACCACAGGCTGGCTGGAAGACCCCATGTTTGGTCAGAACAACATTTGTACTACAGGCCAGCTTCCATCAATAATTAGGCACATTGTCAACGTAATTCAACAATGTAGAATAGTTTATTTTGTAAAATTGTTTGGCTTCTGTTCCAATTTAAACCTACAACCCAAAAGTCTTAAAAAAATGTATTTTGTAATCAACACACCAAGCTAGTTTTAAAGGTATTTTCAATACATACAAATGGTACCCAAATGGAAAAAACTGAACCAATTTAACTATTTGATTGCTAAACTAATCATACATCATGTGACATTGACTTAAAATGGTGAAACAGGGCATTATATGATCTAGTTAAAAGTTTTATTTACCTAATGGTGTGTTTAAAAGTACTAGGATGGCTGTAATGGAAGACATTATTCAAATACAGTAATCTATTGGGGTGCATAAAGCTAAGAAGTTAGTAACTGGCTTATAACTTCTCAGGTCTTAGCATGGCGGTTGGAATCCAGGTCAGGGCAAAAACTTCCCGATTTTCCACCTGACCTGTGATGTGTAAGCTGTTTTACAAAGAAAAATATCTTTGGTGTCATTTTCCATGAAAAGTAGGTGAATGTTGCTATGATACCTATTTTCATGTCACTGCAATGGGTTTTAAAAACAAAATAATGAAATAATATCACTGTCCTCAAACAACTTACCATCCACATAAAGGAAATCACACCGGTTCGTGATGTTGCCATATTTTTCCATGAATCCTTCGTTTTCTGCAATTGTCTGGCAGAAGCTGGCGAACTGTTCTGACTGCTTGTACATCTCTTCTTTTGTCAGTCCAGCAAATTCATATTTGGTCGCCATGTCATGCATTGCAATGGCTGGAGTGGCATATTCCCGGATATAACACACCTTCTGAAAATTGATATTTTAACACTTTGTTGGGTTTATTGTCAAACCAACAGTATTTCAGTTATTTGGAGACAGATATAGTGCTGCCTTCTTGGTGTATGTACCGCCATGAGCATCCTTTATGATACTGCACCCAGTGACATGGCCAACCAGTCATGGAACTACTATTATATTTGCTTAATTGTAAGCACAGGAGCTATACCACCACCATTTTTAATGACCTTGGAATGTTGTGGTCCCACGTTTGTGGCACTGGATCAAAACGGGCCTGCCATATCTTGAGCTAATGTTCTATTGATTGTGCTACCAGGTCTGGTTATTTAAATTCTTAAAATCCTGCTATCTTTTGTTAGAAAATATACTTATTTTGGACATATTCCTGGAGTCTAAGCAGCAAGAAAAGCAGATCGTGATACATTCACTGTGATCAGTTCACAGCAGAAGCAGGCTAAACTAGATCTACTTTATTTGCCCTCATTACGATCAGTTCATGTTTAGACAGATAAGAGTTAATTGCTAATTATATTTAATAGCATTAATTGAACTAGTGTTTTCATTGTACTTTAGTATATTTACAAGTTAACTTAAGCTGAATCCAAAAGTACAATTAGTATAGAGAAACTATATTTTAAAAGTAAAAGCAGCATTGTTGTACCTACAAGAAAAGAGTGTAGTGATACTTCAGCTAATAACATTTTTAAAATGTGAAAAAAATACATGTACAGACATCATAGGTTTCCATAAAAGCTAACGGCATTATAAATCAGACTAGATAACTGATACTAAATCACTTGAAACACCATCTAAAACAAATGTTGATGTCCACCAAAATATGACATTGTTTCAACTGCTCATGCTCCAATGACGTTGCTTATGTTAATAAAGCATGTTTTTCCCCACACAAAACACAAATATTTTGTTCATCAGGCCTCCCACCAAAACTTTGTAAATTGAAAGGATTTTTTCAAGGCTAAACTTGACTGAAATGAAGGAAAACAGCAAATAAGCTGTTTCTGCCCAGCCAATCAAAAGAGAAAAACAATGGCCATTTTAAGAAAACTTATTACTATAAATAAATACTCTGCTTAAATGAAATGTCTATTAACTTACACACAAATGACAGCACTAAAAACAATACAAACCACAAAAAAAAAAGATTTAGAATGTTCACTAGTAGAACTGCATTGATGTTTATAAGGCACTTTTTCTTGGTGGAAAACAAGTCTGTTCTTTTTCATATCATACCTGGCCTATAGACAGACCGAGAACATAAATCTTGTTTATACATGATATCTGGCCAGCAGACAGACTGAGAAATATCAGTCTTGTTTGTACATGCTACCTGGCCTACAGACAGACTGAGAAACATAAATCTTGTTTATACATGATACCCAGTCTGAAGACAGACTGAGAGGCAATTATTGCTTACAATCATACCTGGCCTACAGACAGACTGAGAAACATAAATCTTGTTTATACAAGATACCCGGTCTGTAGACAGACTGTGAGGCATTAATCTTTCTTATACATCATACCTGGCCTTAAGACAGCCTGAGAAACATAAATCTTGTGTATACATCATACCTGGCCTGCAGAAAGAGAAACATAAATATTTTTTCATATCATACCTGGCCTGTTGACAAACTGAGGCTGTATAGCTGGAGGAAGTATTTCCTTCCACTGAGATCCACTGGTTCTAGGGGCCCTAGAAGCTTCTCATTTCCTATGTCCGTAGGGAACGTGCAGGAGCGTGTAATGATGACAAACATACGTGGCACGCAGGGGTAATCAACATCATACTTCTGCTTGGCATCAAGAAGTCTCTCACGGAAGTCTGCAATAAGAAAAACTTTGTACTTGTTATCTTAAAATGGATACACTTTTGTGATGTATTTTAAAAATAAAGTGATGTCTGGAATTTACTAAGATTAGCTTGTTTATCAATCCTTGACAGAATATCACAATCAGTAAAACTATTCTGATTACCCATCTTGAAACAAGTCTTTCCAGAGCAGAAGCAGAGCTTGAATGTTATGAGCAACACAAGTTGAAGCAAAATACAGCCTTGTCAAGGTCTTTGTTTCTGATTACATCTTGCTGACACAAATATTGTCATATTGGTGGTGGAAAACCCCAGTCATGTGTCTTGGTAGAACAACCAGCACACCACCGATTAGCTGGAAAACCTTCTCACATGAAAAGTTATTACCCCAACCAAGATTTGAACCATGCGGTGAGGGGCTGAGGAGTTACAAGTCTTTCACTTCCAGCAAGTAAAGGGTTAGCATAAAATATCCTCTACACTAATGGTTAAAGGGTTAAAGATTAAATAGAATTCCATATGTTTTTCTGTTTAATATATTATCCACTAATATCCATGCTCCACTGTTTAAAATGTAAATTTGTACATAACAATCCAATAACAACTGAAGGTTATTTATTTTATTTAGACATCAATTAAGCAAATGCATCTTATTTCAGACAAAATTGCACATACATATGAAAAACAAATGCTAGTTTAACATTCTATTTTGGAATTAAGTTATAATAAATACAGCAGTAATCTAAATGACAATTTAAAGACAATGACTCCAGAAGATATAATGCAATAATACAATTTTAGTTATCTCAAGATTACTCACTACTGCATATAAACATCAATCACCCATGCAAGTATGATGATAATTGCATCTCCACGAACAAGAACCTTCAATTAGATGTAAAGGATGATTAAATGCAGGGTGATCACAAAAGCTCACTATGAGCAGTCTGTGCTCAAGTGAACTAATAAAAGAGTACAAAATTACCTCTGCCCTTTACTGTTTTGCCACAAAGAGTAAAAGGGAGATAATTGAAAAGGTATGCATAAGCCAACCCCTCGTGCACGTTGAAAGCAGGGATCTTCTCCGTCATTTTCTGCTTGTTTCCTAAAAGACAATATAAAATAATATTTTGAAATATTATAAAAATATCCAATCACATGGAGAGTGACACCTTTGATTATGAACTCATATTGTACACTTTTTATATATTTTATTGCATTTATTGTTGAATTATTTATAAACAATATTTTTTAACAATATTTTTTTAATATTGTTTTTACTTCTGATGCAGTTGTCGTCCTTCGATAGGATAACAGCTCTAAAAACAGGTTTAAAAACCACCCCAGTACATAGCACCCCAGTATCAATCAAAATATAGGTTGAGAAATGGAATTTAAAATCAACTGCCTTCCAATATTTATTTTATGAAAGATGTGTGTACTTTGAAATGAGAATAATATTTTCAACAAATTTTCATGCACTTAGCTTACTACTTTTCTTTAGTGAACTGGAACAAAAAATGTTTTAAGTCTGACATGATATTAATATCTATCTGGAGGTAGACATTATCATACAATGATTCTGACAAAGACAATATTTAAATACACTAAAATTTAAATGGCTACATAAACAGCATACATGAAGTAAATAAGGCAACACCTATAAATTAACTTTTGCATTAAGAGCTGAAAGAAATTGATTGAGAAGTATTATATTCTCCATCTACATTGAATGACTTGGTTAAGATTTTGTGTAATACCGTGGACTGTTTTGATGATTTCCTCTAGATACTTTCCATCATCATCTTGTTTGATATACACTGTCAATTTGATCTTGTCAGGGAGGGTGACCACATCTGTATCCTTGCTCACTATCGGGATGACCTGAACAAAAAATGTACACATTGGTACATATTAGTACTGGAAACACTGTTTTACAGGCGCGTATTTGGGCCGTTTTGTTTAAGTTACGCACAATTACTACAATTGTGTGTGTGTGTGTGTGTGTGTGTGTGTGTGTGTGTGTGTGTGTGTGTGTGTGTGTGTGTGTGTGTGTGTGTGTGTGTGTGTGTGTGTGTGTGTGTGTGTGTGTGTGTGTGTGTGTGTGTGTGTGTGTGTGTGTGTGTGTGTGTGTGTGTGTGTGTGTGTGTGTGTGTGTGTGTGTGTGTGTGTGTGTGTGTGTGTGTGTGTGTGTGTGTGTGTGTGTGTGTGTGTGTGTGTGTGTGTGTGTGTGTGTGTGTGTGTGTGTGTGTGTGTGTGTGTGTGTGTGTGTGTGTGTGTGTGTGTGTGTGTGTGTGTGTGTGTGTGTGTGTGTGTGTGTGTGTGTGTGTGTGTGTGTGTGTGTGTGTGTGTGTGTGTGTGTGTGTGTGTGTGTGTGTGTGTGTGTGTGTGTGTGTGTGTGTGTGTGTGTGTGTGTGTGTGTGTGTGTGTGTGTGTGTGTGTGTGTGTGTGTGTGTGTGTGTTTGTGTGTGTGTTTGTGGAGGTGGGGTGGGGTGGGGTGGAACATACCAGCCGGATTTTTTTATATTGGCTCAGGTGCAATTTAGTGCCTTTTTTGCCCTAAAACGTGAGAAAAAAAACACCCTTTTTTTCTTGGTATTGACTAAAAATACAACTATAAGACACAATATTCTACTCGATTGATGTTTTAGTTGCATTTGAGAGAAAAAGTTGGTCCAAACTGTCAGATTCCAAATTCATTCATAAAACTAAGATTTTCAAAGTTTTCTTACATAGCCATATATTGAAATTAGAAAATAGTCACGCCTCTGGCAGTCATGTTTTTCTGATGCATCAAATTTTTGGTAACCTTTGCCTGCGGAAGCTTCTGGGGTAGTTTGGTTGATTTTAGGCAAGCAGTTTCAGAAGAAATGTGATTTAAAGAATGTCACACTAAGCTACACATATTATACATTATTACAAATGATGAAAGTAATTGAATATAAGCCTGTTGTTGGTATAAAAATACACAAATTACCTTAATCTCATCTTTATTGATGCTTGATGACATTGCATCATCATACCACTTGATCAGATGTTTGTCTTTAAGCCCCTCTTGGGACAAAATGAAGATTATCCAATCAGCACTCTCCATTTGTTGAGAGTGGTCCTGTACTTCGTTTCCTTTGAATATGACCTCATTCTTTTCTAGAACAGACTGGACGTCCTTGGCCAGGTTTTTGTCATTGTCAGAGTTGACCACCAATACAAAGCCATTTCCCTGTCAATAAAATAAAATTGGTCACTGATGCCTTAATTTTAATAGCTACAACATGTATAAGAATTTGACATGATATAAGAATTTACCACAAAATATTGTCTGACAAGGTTTGTGTTTGCTCCCACCTAAAACACTTTTGTATGGCTACTTGATCACTTTAGGCAGATAAAGTGTTGCATTAACAATTATACCCAGTCATTTTTTTTTTGTTATGTTGAAAAGAAATATTTATGGTCCTACTGGCAACATTCATTTAATTTTTGGTGGAGAAAGACCCCAGACTTGTGTCTTATTAGAACCTCTGCAGGTTAATCCAATTTGTATTCCACCAAGTGTATTTCATATGAAGCCTTTTCATTTGATGCTGATCAAGTTTTGCCTTTTCTGTGATGCCTTGTCATAAAGATTTAACATTAAAGAAACCGTCCACCATTTTGTCTTAATTTTTTAAAAGTTCGCAAATATTCACAATCTGAAAAGTTTTCATTTTCATACAATAAATGAAATACAATTTAGTTGGAAATATCGTTACTTAAAAATTAATGAAAAAAAGGGGGGTAGCTTAGAGTTCAAACCAGGGACAAATATTATGTGGGGCAAGCAAGAAAACCCTAGTCCAAACAGATGCTTTTAACAAATATTGTTCATTTAAGGTAGAGCAAAATTAAAATTAATGTTATGCACCTAGACATGAAGAGTATCAATAATGGACCTAAACTGATTTGAAAGTTGTGCGTTCGAAAACCGTTAAGGGCACGAATGATAAACTTTTCTTTCTCTTTTTTTCCCCTCCCTTTTTACTTTGACAATAATTTCTGAATCACTCATACATATTTAGGAAGAACATGTGTCTTTAGGGAGAACATGTGTCTTATTTATTTTTATTTTTTAATTAATATTTACTGAGTAAGTTATGCTAAATTTGATAACAAATTTGTTATCTGGTATATTCAGTCTAAAAAAAGAACTATGTGGTAAAAGTATTTTATATTCAGGGCTCCCCCTGGGTTTATTTTGGTCAGAGCCAACAAATGAGCCAAATTTGAAAATTATGAGCCACTTTTTTTTAGTTTAAGTTTGAAATCAAATTGATCCAGAGCAGGCCCTTCTGTTGAAATGCGCAGAAGATTTTTAAGTGACCTAACACCTAATGAACTTCTCAGACTAGTTTTGATGAGGTTTTGCCTGCTAAACCCCCGCAAATTACACTAATCCTTCCCTGAGGTGATGAATATTCGGCATTTATGTACACAACATGTAAACACAACCATGCCCTCAAGGTGTGCCTACAAGCTTGACTGGCTATCGAGCTTCTCCTTGCTAGTGAATCACAGTACACGTAGAAATGGTTACCAGTCTTGGCCACTTAGCGATTCACAAAAAAAAATGCCGAAAAAATTGTGTGCCATGAGAATGTGCCAATTTTGAAAAAATTTAGCCATTTTTTTGTTTTTGTGCCAATGGTGCATTTGGCACATGGCAGCGGTAGCCCTGATATTTGACAGAATAGTGAATTTAAGGAACATTTGAAATGAATCATAATTATGGCTATCTTTACCTGTGATTCTTTTAAAGTTTTATTTTTTTAAAAATTTAGTACAATTTGAGTCGAACCAATCAAGCTAAAATGTTTGTTTTGTTTTTGAAATATATTGCAGTGACCATTTAGGATCATTATAGCAACGTCCAGCTTTTTGGTGGAGGAAGAACCCATGTCTAGGTAGAACTACCAGCACACCGCAAGTCAGCTGGAAGACCTTCTCACATTAAGTCTTTCATCCCGAATGGTACTAGAACCCATGTGGTGAGAGGCTAAGCAGTCAGAGGAGTTGCAGATTGGCCACTCTACCACTACGCCAAGGGTGCCCCTATCAAGCTTAAATGTTAAATAGCCTTAAAACAGATTCTCTGATCTATCTAAGTATCAACCTGGATAAGCATTAAAATATATACCTGTATTAAACCGAAAAATGTGCAATAATTGAACTAATTTACCGCAAGTTTTTAAAATCTTACATTTTGCTATATCACCATACCTTTAACTGTCCTGTCTTCATACTCGGATTCTAAAAGAAAAAAGAATAGAAAATACTTTTTAATGATAGATGCATCAGACACATTATGCGTTCAAAACTCAAGAAGAACACTTTTCAAAGAAGGCAGCCAACAGTTTGTTTTATCAAATACATGTTCCAGTAACAATAATGTTTCTGCATTAAACAGTGTTTTGAAATAATTTCTGGCCCTTTGCAAAGTCTGGCATTAAGCTGAAACAAAAAATAAATATGCCAATGTTATGACAGTATGAAATATTCTTTTTGATTTTTTTCCCGTTCGTCAGTTCTATTGTAATAGCCCAGTTAAATATTATAATATCCACTCATTTAATAGCCTTTATACAAAGCATGAGTTCTTATTGAATCAAACAAGAGCTGTACATATACAACATGGTCCAATTGTCTAGCTATATAGTTGATTGTGAGTTGCAACAATTCGTAATGTAATTGTAAATACAAAACTTAACCAACAGTGAATATGTTTGAAGGCTTTCGAGAAATGGATTAATAACAAACACCTAAACCAACACAGAAAATACTGAGTTGATAAAGGGACATAACTATGCCAAAATGTTTGTTGTTTTTTTAAATACATTGCAGTGACCAATTATGATCATTAAAGCAATGTCCAGCTTTCTGGTGGTGGAAGAACCCAGACAAATATTTGGGTAGAACCACCGGTGCACTGCCAGTCAGCTGGAAGACCTTCCCACATTTAGTCCTTTGCCCCGAATGGGACTCAAACCCACGCGGTGAAAGGCTAAGCTGTCAGAGGTGCTTCAAATCGGCAACTATCACTACGCCACGGGCACCCCCTTATGCCAAAATGAATTTTAGGTTTAAATGCCCAACGGAAATTGGTTTAATATTTGATAGTGAACATATATTATAAAATCGGAGTGAATATGTTCGAGGCCTCTCAAGGCATGAGCCTCTACAAAAGGATCAGTACTATCTTTGTTGTTACCTATTATCTTAGCCGTTCTGGTACTTATTCAGGCTGACTTTAGGTCAGCATTTGTTAAGAAGGTAAAGAATAAGAATGAAAGAAAAAGCCAAATGAACCCTACCTGTGCATCCTCAGAAAGCTCTGGTTTCATGCCATCTTCAAGCTTGCACCAGAGGGTAGCTCCAATGTTTTGACTATCTGAAACAAACAACAATATAAATATATAGCTTGGTAAAAGGAAGATTATTCTTTTTGTTTCCACACTTTTGTTTTGTTTGTTACATCACACCAACAAATTTACTGTCATATTGGGGATGTCCAGCTTATTATTGGTGGAGGAAGAACCCAGACAAACGATTGGGTATAACCACTGCACCAATGTAGGTCAGCTAGAAGACCTCCCCACATCAAAGTTCTGGTCCTGAGTAGTTACAAGTAATTAATCCTAACCATCTGATCACAGACGCCTGTTTCTATTCATCAATGTAATATTCTATAAAACTGTAATTCTGTCTAAGATAAGACAGTTTGCCTACATCAAATGCATGTAACAATATCAATTTCCACTGTTTTGGTGAATTTAGACATGATTTTTGCATAAACTCATACTTTAGTCAAAGTAAAGACGATTTTGAACACTACCTCTATTTTAAGCTATAAACTGTGCCAAAAATCACTCTAAATATTCATTTTATCCAAACCTATAAATAAGCACAGTAATGATCTCCGCTAAAAATAGATATCGACGTCAGAGTGGACTACATGGATAACAATATAACTTGTTCTCGAAAGTAAGCCATCATGTCGTTTTCTTAGTTTAAAAATAGCTATCTCTGCAGCATGGCTCAGATAGAAAATACCTTTTCGCAATGACTAGTGTGGATTAATGCTTCACTATTCACAAAGATCTAGGGCATCAATAAACAGCAATTTGCAGGACCTTTTCACGTAACAATGACTTATTTGGTTATTTGAGAAAAAAATCTTTGGTCCAAACTGTCATATACCATCTTTAATGGAAATAAGTGGAACTATTTCTTATTGTGTTAGGAATAGTTGAATTCTGTTTGGTCAGCTGTTTTTCCCTGAATGGTAACATTGAATTCACTGCTTATGCACTTATTTCAAAGAACACCCACCACAAGAAAAAACACTTGACTTTACCATCTAGTTCAAGAACAATGGCAGTATTGCTGAACTTGTTCACAGTTCCTTTAACAGGAATCCCTTTACAGTCCAAGATATGGACAAGCTGTTTCCTGAAGGAGGCCACCTGTAGCTGAAGATCAATGTCTACAAACCCATCGGCTTTCATCTTGGACAGAGTGGACAGGATGAATGGACAGTCTGCCAGAAAGAAGTATGGCTGAAATACATGAGAAATGGGTAAAATGTAGAAAGTCTGGAATTGTTTTGCATGTAAAGGCGGTATATGAAAGTTTGTATATTTCTAATTCATGTAAACACATGTTACTACAAGCCTAAAACATATATGCAGGGCATATGCATTAAATAAATTATGAGTCAGGCATATGCACTGAAATAATCTCATATGAGATGTCCATTATAATTTTTACTCAGAAAAAAAGAAAATATCTTATAACATACCTCACATCCTGCTTTTGTCAGGGAGTAAATGAACAACTTATACTCCCTTGGCTTCCCACCATGCATTTGGGTTATTGTCACTGACTCTTTGGTCTTGACAATTGTAAAATCTCCATACTGTCCTTCTATGGGCTTCACATTACAGGACTCAAAGATGATGAGTATGAGTTTGGTAAATGTACGCAGAGGTGCTTTTGTGTAGCAATCAGATTTTTTCACTTGTCCTGCCAGATCTGTAAGAGAAGGATTCAAAAGCTTTTATGTTATGTTTAATTGTTTTGGAAAAACATTGTACTATTGTGACACACTTGTGGTCATTAAAGACAATGGAAATGGCATCCCCCACCCTACCCTCCACAACAAAGATAACATCATGCTGTGAGATCACAGCTGGACACTTGATTCGTGCATTATACAATGAATGTCATGGGGGAGAGATTGTTACACAATTAATCACATTTGACGCACACATGGACTTACTGATTTCATTCCCAAAAAGACTCAGACCCACTTTATTAACAGTTGAAGATTTATGACAACTCTAACTGCAAGTCCATGGGGATTGACACTCCTACCTATAATATTTTGAAGTAGTGTTTCAATATAATTCACAAACACAACTGTGTTAAGCAAGGGGATGTCCAGCTATTATTGGTGGAGGAAGATCCCAGAAATCTGTCTGTGTTGAACTGTAGTCGCATCACATGTTAGCTGGAAGGTATTGAATTAAAGAAATGAGGTGAAAATTTGTCCCAAAGGAAGCTACGCCACTCCACTACAAAATGGTAAAAAATGGACAAAATAAAGCATCAGGCATAGGCTTCAAAGTGTAGATCAAGGACAGCCAGCTTTGCCTGGAGACAGTTTGTTTATTATTTCGCCATTTTAGTTGTTAGCTAATATATGACAATTAATTTGCTATAGTTTCCCACAAACTGTCAAATGTACAACATTTGTATCATGTCATGCTAAAGGTAGTATCTGACAGTTTAGACCAAATATTTTTTTCTCAAATAACCAAATATGTCATTGTTACCTGCAAAAGGTCCACGCTGCAGTGATAGCTATTTTTAAAATAGGAAAACACTGACAACTTAATTTTTGAGATTGCGTTATATCGTCTTCAGGATAGTTCGCTCTGATATTGGTATCTATTTTTAGCAGAGAACATTATCATGCCTGTTCACAGCTTTGGAAAGAATGAATTATTTGGAGTGATTTTTGTGTGTACATCTTATGATATAGGTAGAAGTCAAAATCTTCTTTACTTAGACTAAAGTATGGGTTTATGCTGAAATTATGCCCAAATTCTCAAAAACCATGGAAAAATCTTGTTACATGCATAGGATATAGGGTAAACTATTGGATACCACCTTTAAAGAATTATTGCAAATTAGATCGCTTATGCGCATTAAAATAATAATTAATTCTGTGTAGATGCTCAGCTAAGTATGCACTGAAGTATATTCGTGAAATACAAGAATAGACAAACTCAACTTTTCTGTTGTTTTCTGTTTGGGTTGTTTTCTGTGCTCATCTCAAAGTTGAGAATGAATATTGAAGACCTACTTAAGATTATTCATGAAATTGGATCTCGGTCAGCCAGCTTTGTTTTGGAGCTGTCTGATCAGGATCTACACTTTTACCTTCCAAGTGTCTAACAAAAAATGAACCAATCTAAGAGGTCAAGTTACTTGACGACAAGAACTCATTATACCTGGGAGGACGTGCTGAAGGTAGCCGGCAAAATAGTTGAAGAGCGTTCCAATGGCTGCATTTCCACCAGGAAGTAGCTCTCTCATTGGCATCTCAGCTGAAACAGGCAAAATAAGAAATAGTATCAGAACTTGTATCATCATTTTGTATCAGCAAGGGAGTTCTGACTCATCAGACCCTAAATGGTTGTCTCTGCTGAAAAATAAAAAAAAGTTATTTGGATGCTGCTGGTACTATCTTTGACATTGTTTATTTGAATGTATTTTGATATATGTACATTGTCATTTGTATGTAAAAATATATTCATATACTTGTTAATTTTGCTAAGATAAGTTCAAAATCGTTGCAGAAAATGATTATGTTCTAATGTACCTTAAAATTTAATGCTTGTTCTTTTCTTGTATGAATATTCCCATTTAATTTTATTTCTTCTGACTGTATTTCTTTTAAAATGTAAAAGCAGTCTGCCACTATATCTGCTGGTTTAATGTGCTAGTTACGCATATAACTAAACAAAAAGTGATAAAACCTCAAGAACTGTTTAACAAGCTATTGTCTCTTCATACCATCAATGTGATCAATCAGTTCCTTCTGCCAGTTCTCCTTTGTAAGATCCAGGTAAAGAGCTGGAAGTTTGGAGAGGGTTGTCCCATCTGTAAACAACTTCTTCGACTCTTCACTTATATTCACGCACACAAGACGCAGACACATCTTGTTTTCTGCCATTGCTTTTTCAACGGCTACATTTACTTCAAGTTTGACCCAATCAGACTTACGCAAAGTGTCTGTGAGAATAATAGTCACCATTTTAGAATGTTGCACAGCATAAATTATGTTATCAATGATAGATTTTCCTGGTGCAAAGTCTTGATATACACTTTTTCCATTAGCTTTCAGGCTTTCCCCAATTTTCAGTGCAACTTCAGTGTCCTCTGAACAATGAACAATAAACACATCCTTTATTTCATCACTGGGTTTGGTATCCATTTCCGCCATGTTTGATCCCTATTTAAGAGATATTTTTTATTTTTTATTTTAAGGTCGCTTTTGGTATCTCTCTTGCATCAATTCTTCTCCAACAGAATAGGTGTAAAATTGTTTCTGTATATGTTATAAGTGTTTAATGGTATTTTCCTTTAGGTTAAATCACCACATTTATCTCACTGTAGGTCTTCCTCTGCCATCTACTGATTCAGCCTGTAATTAGTCATAAAAGATTATTGAAGTGTGCATTGAAAATCATTTTAAAAAGTAAGATGTTTGTTGGTTTTATCATTCCACCAACATTATTTCAATTATTTGGAGACAGTGTCCTCTTGAAGCAGATATATCATATAGTGCTGCCTTCACTGTGCAAAGTATGTCATGAATTTCTGGCATAATACAACACCAAGTCATATTATCCTGACACCAGGCCAACCAGTTGTGGAACTGCTCTTAAATTTGCTTCACAGTTAGCAAGGGATCTGTGCCACAACAACTGTTAAATGTGGTATCCAAAAGTTTGGTCCAATTTTTTTTTTTTTATCTGATACATTACTGATGTGGAAGTATTTAGTAATTATCTGTTATAGTGATATTGGAAAAAATTGTTTTTCTTAATTGTAACCGATTAATCAACAAATGTAAACAGTGGACAAAAAGATGGGCCAGGCAGGGGGGTGGGGGTGGGTTGGGGATGGGTGGGGGGTGGGGGTTTTGGGGCAGGTTGCTAGCCATGGTTGGATGCTGATTTTCATTAAATTATGTCAGTCACATAGTAAATATTTAATTTTAAAAGTTAATGAATACACAAATAATTTGTCTAACATATTTAGAGTATTTATGATAGATAATATATATGTTACCTACTTTTAATCATTTTCTTCATATTTAAATACATGTACACCAAAACATGACTTTCAGTAGCCTATTGACAAATGTTTACTAAAACTAGCTTTTGATATTAAAGATAAAAATGTGAAAAAGCCTTCTATCATTACTAAATTATACCCTAATTAAACTCAATATATGAAAAATGTACATGTTAGATCTTCTTACAATAAGGAATATCAATGTATAATTAATGTAACTGAAAAAATAAGATTATCTCTCTGTCCCCTCCTCCAACTGGCTGATAGATAAGTTTATTTAAAATACATTGCTAGCATAGGTGGCATTTAACAAATTAAAACATGTATTTACTTTAAACAGCAAAAACGTGCTTAAATAAGTTGGCATTGCCAAGAAACATTCCTAATATTGGATAAAACACACACAGTTTGGAAAACTCGTGTTCCATTGAGGTCTTTGTAATATGACATGGTGTGACATAGGAAACATTCTTATATATTATCTATCTCTGTGTACTGCCTACCCTCAGATGAGGATTATCGGCAGGAAGGATGCTGCGTCGAAGAGTGTTACCGCTTCAGGGTGTCTTGACAATGTGCTTTATGTGCAAATTAAAATATTAGTTCATAATAACGATAAAATCTGATAAAAACACTTGTCGATATTTAGTGGTTTATTTGTGACACTGCTTTGCTGAACATGGCATTGTCATTCATTACGGCTATGCTGTGTGGTAGATTATTCCATAGGGTTAAAAAGTGTGGAAAAAAGGAGTATTTAATGAAATCGCGAGGTGTGTGTATCATTTGTAAGTAGTAAGGATGTTGATGCCTAGTTATTCTGTGGGGAGCTTGAATATAAGGAGGAAACTTGACGGCAACAAGATTGTGGTATATTTTATGGAAGAATACAAGTCTATTGTCTAGTCTAAATGACAGCATATAAGAACTGGTGTTGTTATTTACAAAAACTATATTGCACAGACTGTAATTGCGCTAAATTATTCAAGTATTAAAGATATATGCTATTATATAAATTTATCCAGCTTCTGCCATAAGACTATTGGAAATTATATTGCACAGATACTACATGTCGTTATAATGATTATTTACGTAGATGTGACAATGAGAGACATGGTTATAAAGACAAGACAGTCAATATAAATACTCTACTGATCATCAAAAAACTAAGCTCCTTCGTCGACGGTTGCTTTGGACCTGAAACACAACACTATACATGTCTGGCCTCGCTGTAAACACGGGTCGGGAAATAAGAAACAATGAAACATTGAAACTCGCAAACTGACCATCTCGTGATAATACTGACAAAGCCTACTTCTGTGTCAATATCAACGATGTGTCATTCGTAATCAAATCCAAATAAATCACATATACCTAGTCAAAAGCCACGAAGAAGTTGAAAGGACGCCGCGTCGTGTGTATATCCCAAGTCAAATTTCCAAACGCAAGCGGTAAGATCTATAAATAACCCGCCGCCACATTGGATCGCATAAGCTCATCATTGGGTGGAGATTCGTGCGTTATTTCCATAGGCCAAGTTTTTAGGCCAAGCTTTTTGTATACATTGGGTTAGCTTGGGATGTTAAGCAGCGTAAGGAGACGAGGAAATGATTTTGTGTATACTGAGTCAATGTTTGTTCTTTATTATTCGCACTTTTGTTTGATATTTGTTAGCGTTTCAGTACCAGATAAGCGTGTTTAAACTGTTTGACATTATAAACAGTTAAGCAGCGATTGATGTTATTTAAAACTTTGAAAATTGAAACAACCACGTAGAACTCGGACGAATTTATAATATTTATACAAAACACACATTGATTTGCTTTGTGCATTCTTTGAAAGTGTAAGAAATTAAGGACGCTTAAACATAATTCTTTACACTGTTCTTAATTGCCTTAAAAAAACTTTCCTTCGAATTTGAAAGAACGTCACTTTAAATTTTTAGCATAAAGGAGTACGTGGAGTTGCATAAATTATGTTCAATACACAAACTAATCCTTCCCCATTTTAATTGTGTCTTCTTTGTTACTTCGTGTTGTGTGTGTGTGTGTCACTAGCGGATTCACGGGCAGACGCACCCGGCCCCCCCCCCCCCCCCCCCCCTCCCCTTAAAATTCCTCATCGAGTTATTAATGGCAAATATTGTTGCACAAAGGAATAAGGAAATATTCTTATGGGTTAGTTAACTTCGATATGACAGATAGAAGATAATATTCATCTGGTCGAGATAATAACAGATCTATGCTAAAACGGCGTTTGAATAAAATTGAAATTTTAAGCACGTGACGTCACCAATACGCTTTGCAAAAAACACACGGAATCTTAAAATAGTATTTAACGGCTATGCAGCCATAAAATACTACCCCCCCCCCCCCCCCCCCTTCCTGTGTAAAATAATAATTTTAAATTTAAACAGATTTTTTTTCTGTTGCCACATGCTAACATTCAATAAGTTTAATCGTAATAACCGTGTTGCTGTTTATCTTAAATTATAAACATCTGGATCCAAACTTTAAACCAGTTGAATATTATTTTATAATATATAAGTAATTTTGCGCCTTAGTCCCGGGCCAATTGTACTTTCCAAAATTGCATTAACTGCATTTTAAAGTAGCTTATAAGATTGAGACGTCTATGGAAGCTTCGAACAAGTTTTTGAAATTGAAAACGAACACTAATTCAATTCTCAACTGCCACACGTGCGCAGTATGGCAAATATCCCAGTGAAAAACACGTAACGTTCCGTTTTTCTCCGGTAATGGTCTTTCGTAAAAGTATTGACCGGAATCGTATCAAATATTTAGCGAATCACTCGTCGGGCACCAAATTAATTTATGAGACACTAGAATGATTTAAAAACATAATAAAAAGCAAAACTGACAAAATTTAATGGCTTTTCCAAAATGTCGCATATGTAAAACAAAAAAAAATACAATTAATTATAAAACTAAAGAGAACAAGCAGAAAATGCACACGTCCAGCAGCCTCACATTACACAGATCACTTTTGTTTAGATAGTATTTTTCTAGAACTTTGCATGTTTTTATTTTCTTCCTCGGTATATTATTATGTAATCTGGGTTATCTATACAAAGAAAAATGTTTATTATTTCCTAAACCTAACCTACTTCACACATTTAAAGTGAAATGAATGAAGACAAACGGAGAGAAACAGTGAAAACAAAACGATTGTTCTTAATCCCGATGGAACTAATGTTGTAACAGAGCAATGCGTAAGTATGTGCTACTGTGGTTTACAATTACACACCGAAGTGACATTAAGAATACGAATAAGAAAGAATAAGAAAGAAAGAATAAGAAAACGTTGCTGTCAAGTGAAAGGTTGCATGTCATTTAATATAGGACCGAAATACTATAAAATATCAAATGACTAATTATGAAAAGCCATTTTTGATATGTTTTCAAGACGGATGCTGATATTTAATAAATCTGTAAGAAAGTAACAATTAGTCTGGACATAATTATTCTGTTTTTACCAAATTTGCATGTAATAAAAGTCTTTGACAAGGAACAAAATCTCATCAGGTTTTGGGTTCGAATCCCAAACCCACCGATCCCGTGTCCATTACCTTAACCTCTTGACCAAAAACACTTCAATCATGTTATAAATGCTTTCTTGGTATGTTGAACGTTTCATCCAAATCGTTAATAAAATCGTTTTGAAAGCTAGTCATAACGGGTTTAAATTCTGAACCATCAGACACCGAGTCCCTAACCTTAACCTCTTGATCAAGAACACTTCAAACATATTATAAACTTTATAAAGGCATTCTTGGTGTGTTGCACGTTTCTCTAATGCAAGTGAATTGATCATCCGAATCTTTAATAAAACCCTTTTGTAAACCTGTCGGGACAGGGCTAGGGTTTGAATTTGAAACTCTCCGATCCAGAGTCCAAAAATAATCTCTTGACCACAAACACTTCAGAGATGTTATAAAAGCAAAAGCATTCCTGCACGATGGCCGCACTGGAAATGCTATTTTTAGATTTTGCGTGGACAAACATCGTTTATGTATATTGCGACTATATTTAAATGTTGCATAAACATTTGGCATCTAAAGTAAAATCTGACCGGGCATACCCAATATCACGTCACAACAAGCTTTGTCTGGTAATGGACATCGTCGGACACCCACAGTCGATCCATTTTGTTACTCTCCATTCATCGCCCGTAGGATATTTACTTCACTTTTCGCCGTTTATGGTAATGATTTTTCATTGGTCGCTTCATAATCCCATGAAGATTTCAGTCCAGTGATAAAGCTCGTTCTGTCATTGTTTCGACAGACTTGTCAAATGGCGCAGCCATTTTTATACTTCTAGTCTGCACGCAGAAGAGTAAGCAGTATTATGATTGGCCAATTCTTGATCTATTCAGTTCGATAAGACGACAGAAAATTTACCAATAAACCCACGGTCAACGAATGTAGCAATACGAAATAGTCGGGCGTTGGTATCCGACGGTGGCTTTGGACGGTTTTGTTTCTATTTGATAATCTCAATTTGTCAACATGCAGTCGGAACCTTGAAGGACGTACGGAAGAGAATTCCTATCTACGTTCGTAAGTAAGGGCGTACAGAGTCTTCATGTATATTTGCGTTAAATGTTAAGAAATTCTAATATCAAAAAATAAATTAACCCAAATCTCTAGTTTTCTGCCTTATTTGCATGAAAGTAATAGACACAAAAAATAAATAAATGAAATAAAACGCCGCTTACCGAAATAAGGCCCGTATTTTATCCGGGTTAGAAAGACCGCTAAACAGATTTTCTTCATGTGCAAGTTGAAGTGAGCATTCCATATCTGGGCGTCGGGCTCAAGCGCGTCGCCAAAAGCAGTTTTTTTTTTATCTCTAATGAAAATGTAGTAACAGTTGTATATTTCTAACGAGATGTGAACAGGTACATTTGTAACTTGATAAATGAAATATTATATGATAATAAAATTCTATACACTACACTTTTTTTGAATTTTTTTTTATGGCGTATTCTTCTTCCGGCGAACAAAACGATCGTGATATTGTAAGTATCATTGCGCCAGATACAGGATTGTCCTGAGGACGGAATTACCCGAGGAGTTGTAGTAGCCCTTTCAACGGCAACACCCTTAAAAAACTATTTCACGGGACCCAACTTATCATAACGATGCGATACTTATGCACCTGACTAAATGTTAACGTAAGCATTTGGTTGAAATGTATCTTTATAAACGGCATGTCAGTGTTTACGCTCTCGCATTAAATAGTGTTATTATTATTACTAGCATTATTTTCATTTTGGCCACTAAATAAAACAGGACCAAAACTACATTCAGAGGCAGGTAATGTGAAAAGTTATCTTGTACCTTGTTTGCTAAAACTGTATAATACACATTTTTGAAGTAATGCTTTATTTTTCTTAAACCAAACTGTTTCTTATTCTTGTTTACGTCATAAAAACAAAATTTAATTGTAATAATAATAATAATAATAATAATAATAATAATAATAATAATAATAATAATAATAATAATAATAATAATAATAAATTAGTAGATATGGCCCATGCCAAATAAAAAGCATTTGTACAAAACTGAAATTTAAAGCAAATGCACGTTGAATTACAAAATGGTGAAAACAATTTTCCTTTTATTTTCGTCCAAGTTCCTATTAAATCTACGGAAGTTTAACTCACCAGTAATTTCGCGCCTTATGCCCGAACCAACTGCACCTTCCTTTATTAAGTTAGCTGCATTAAATGTAGTTTATAAGATCGAAACGTCTTTGCAAGTTCGAAATTATAACAAAAAAATCTTAACGGCACGAAAACCCTCTTATATGCTCTTATATGCGCAGTTAAGCAAAAGCATAATATCTAAAAAAAAAAAAAAAAAAAAAAAAGAAATAAACCTAAATCTCTAGTTTTCTGCCTTATTTGCATTAAAGTTATAGACACAAAAAATAAATAAATGAAATAAAACGCCATTTACCGAAATAAGGCCCGTATTTTATCCAGGTGAGAAAGACCGCTAAACAGATTTTCTTCATGTGCAAATTGAAGTGAGCATTCCATATCTGGGCGTCTTAACGGCACGAAAACCCTCTTATATGCTCTTATATGCGCAGTTAAGCAAAAGCAAAAATCCCGGTGGAAATCTTTTAACTGGGTACAGTTTATCGAAAAATCCCAATGGAAAAACCCACTCGACAAAAGTCGTAACGTTCCGTTCTTCTCCGGTAGTGTGCTTTCCAATCGTAAAACTTCGGGTATTTCCGTATGGTTCGTAAAATACACCTCGTACATAGCTCTAGAATACACCAAAGTGCGTCGCCTGAGTTATGAAACAGTGTCCGTTCGCGAGAAAGTAACAAATTATATATATATATCATTTAGTTGAGTATATCTTGCAATAACAACGATTTTTTTTATCAATACAATCTATATGATTTACGGAAAATTGAAAAGTCAACATTAAATACCCAGTATTAAAACTAAGACACACAAAGTAGATCCAAGATGGCGCCTTATTATGTCAGAGGTCTCTTGCATAGCATAAAGGCCGAGGTGATCAGATTGGTGTGCTTTCGTAACAGTTTTGATCGAAATCCTATCAAATAGTTAATCACCCATCAACCAGATCTCAGATATAATTATAATTTGAAAATCGAGTGGTTTTGTTTTTTACATCCCTTGTAAGTGTATACGTGCCAGGGGACCCACCAACCAAGTAAAAGAGCAGAGTTGTTAACCAAATACATGTAAGCTTAAAAACAGGTGCGTATCTGGGACGTTTTTGAAGTTACGCACAATTACAAGGGAAATAACCTTTGTAGTAATACTTTTGAATATATTCGGTTCTTTTCTAATGAAAAACAGGTAAAATGCAGGCACGCGAGGAACTTAATGCAATATATAAACGCCTAAAATCCTGACGTGTATAAGATTAATCATATAAAACCTTCTCAACTCGATTGGTGTGGTAATAAGATTTTATAACATAGAAAATACGGAAATAAAAGATATCATTCCTAACCCGGGTTAGGCATCGACTTTCTTAGTGTTTTTGGTAATTTTAGATTTTCGATTATTCGAATGGAGGTTACGCACGTGCGTAAAGTGCGTAATGGCAGAAACACGCCTGCTTAAAAATACTAAGATTTTAAAGTAAATTGTGTCTGTTGACTGCTTAGGTCGAAGTCATGGTCCCTTAAACTGCATATATATAATATATATATATATTTAAGTCGGTGGAGTTCCATAAACAATAGTCGAATACATTAACTACCCGCTCCTTCTTTTTTTACTTGGGTCTTCCTTGTTATTTCGATTTTTTATTATTCGCGTTATTGTACGCTTTATAACATGAAATACCTCTTTCACACAAACTGACGATGAAGGCTTGTTTGTCCTACGACTAGATCAAGACTGTGACTCAACATGGCATATTATATTAGTTAAATCATATTCAGTGTGATAACACTTATTATTTAGTAACGGCAATTTCGCAGTCTAAATAAATTCTTAGCACAGAAAACCGTAATATGCTCTTATATATGCGCAGCGGAAGAACGTTAACTTCTAGATAAAAATCGTGATGTTCCGTTCGTCTCCCGTCATCTGCGTCTGTACTTATTTTGATCGGAAAATTATTAAATAAAGCGAATAACTCGTCTGGCATCACGTTAATAATGCTTTATTTTTTGTAAGCCTCTGAGCACGTGACGAGGGAGTTGCAAGACTAGTTTCCCGTTGGACGGCCACGCCCCCCCCCCCCCCCCCTGTATTGAACCTGCGGAGAACCTGAAAAAAAAGCCAATTCAGGTGCTGGAAAACCAAAATCAAATTTCCCACCGAAACAGAGCACATCAGCTTCATGCGTTATTTCCATATGCCAAGCTTTTTGCATATATTGTTTTATTTATACTTGTACTTGAGCGAAAAAGAAAAGAAAAAACTGTGAAAATTTAATTACAGTTTTCTCTAAACGCCTTTTATTTAACAAGTGTCTATTATTACCTGTACTAATTTATCAATTTATTGTATTATAATGACGCTGTTTATTCTCTGAAAATAAATTTTTCCTTATCCATATGTGCAGTAATATTTGCCATTAATTACTCGCAACTTAAACGAACAATATTTCCAAATATGATCAATAAATCTGCAATTTTCAGGGCATGAGGTTTTAGGATAACATATCATTATTAACATTTCTTTTCTTTATTTTCATTTGCCGTATACAACTCAAACCTACTGTAATAATGTTCGGTTTTCAATACGTTGCACAAGGATACATTTTAACTTGAGACAGTGGCATTTTAAGTCCATAATTATGTCACTGCTACATCGCAAGTTGATATAATGTTCTGCGTCTTGTAATATTGATTTGTAGAAAAAATGTTTCTACGTAACATTCGGAATGTTTTAATGGGTCAGAAACTGCTACATTATCGAATATTCTTAGCTATTTTAGATGGGTTTGTTTTCTTATCTTACGCTAGACCTGTTTAGACGTACTAGACCTAAACAACCAGCCATGCATACCAGAGATGTACACACAGAGATAAAAGTGTAGAGTTGTGAAAACACATACACATGAGATTAAACAAATGCTAAGCTTTTGAAGTACATTTCGGCTCTTTTCTGCTCAGGTCGAAGTTGGGGTTACTAACTGTATAGATATATCTACTATTTACTGCGATAAAGTTGAATGTATTTTGATTCATACCCCACCCCCCTCCAAAAAAAAAAAAAAAGAAAGAAAAATAATTACCCTGGCGCGTTGGAATATACTTTTGGATTGCAGCTAGAGTATTTTTGGATTTATATTGATACTATCGCCTTCTTTGGAATTACTGTAGATTACTTTGGAATTGAAAAGAAATTTTTACTTTCATTATATAAGTTGACAATTATATTATGACTTATGGATCATCCTTGATTTTATTTGAGATAAGTCATTTAATGTTCTGCTTGTTTTGTTACATGTTTGTATATTAACATATATTGTCGTGGGTATCCAACAGTTTGTTTTTATCAAATACACGTAAACCTGGCTGTGGAAAATGGGGTAACAATCCGTCAAAAAGTCATACTTAAGTTTAACAAAAGACGATTTTGAACACTTTCGGAAATGTAAGACAGTAGAAATCGCGAAATAAATCACTCTACAAGCCCATTCTTTCTAAAACTATAAATAAACGTGCTTGTGACGTCTGCCAAAAACACACATCGACGTCAGAGCGGATTGTATAAAGTTACGGGTCACGTGGCTTTCTGAGTTTAAAAATAGCTAACTGTGCAGCGTGGCTTAGATAGGAGATACCTATTTGTTATGAAGAGTGATCTGTTATGCTTCACTTTTCACATAGATGTAGGACATCAATAAAAAGCATCATGCGAGATCTTTTCAGGCAACAACAATTTATTTGGTCCTTCGAGAGAAACAATATGGTTCAAACTGTCGAATACCACATTTAAGGGTAATCCCTTAACAAAACGCCCCCAATAACCCAATGTACCACTCGGATCTCCTCGGGTAATTCCGTCCTCTACGTAATCTTGCCGGAGATCGCCGAGTAGGTACGATTGCCAATGTACAACACAAGCTTGGCCAGTGGAAATAACGCACGGAATCCCAGCATTTACGAGCTCATGTTATGCTTACGTGGTGCTGTATAATACACATAAACAAATCATGTTTCGCAAACAGCCCAACAGGCCAGTGGTTAACCCAGACAATGTCAAATACAAGAAATTCTGATAAAATATCTGAAGACGTGCAGCATTGTTGATTATTGTAGCCTGCTGTTGTATTTTGTGTGTGTAGACACATTCTAGATATTTATACATGCAAACATGGTATTCTAGTATAAACAATACAAGTATATTGGACATATACTACCTGTTTAAAGTCTGAAGACCGGCCACCGATTTGAACTTAAGGCCTCTGTGACATTGACCTCCGACCCCCAAAACAGTAGGGATCATCCTCGGAGTCAAGTCCAATTATGTTTCAAGTTTGAAGACTCAGTGATATAGAATTCGTATAATTGAGCAGAAATCCAAGCTGGTGGAAAAACAATATGTCGAAAGACATACTAAACATGTGACTGGAGTTGTTGACTTACGTCTTGGCATGGATCAGAATATGTATTACAAAACGAAAAACAACAACAACAAAACACACACACACACACACACACACACACACACACACACACACACACACACACACACACACACACACACACACACACACACACACACAGAGAGAGAGATAAAGAATAAGATTTAGTTTACTGAACATTTATTCGTAAACGTTTGAAATAAAATCATCATGGCAATCATATATGTAAATCATATAAAATATATATATTGTAGTAAAAAGTTGCTATGATATACTATGCATGAATGTATACTGAATA
This sequence comes from Sinonovacula constricta, assembly GCA_007844125.1. NCBI lineage: Eukaryota > Metazoa > Mollusca > Bivalvia > Cardiida > Solecurtidae > Sinonovacula > Sinonovacula constricta. The sequence goes on from CM017563.1 coordinate 34,463,457, forward strand.
GAAGATGACTGTGTTAACTTTAGAGACGCGGTTTAAGCGGCGTCCAAAGTTGCGCGGTTAAGCAACGGTTACCGTGGCGGGTGTACGGATGGGTGACCGTAGGAGAGCGCTGGCCTGCGTTACACTATCTTCCGCTTGATGGACCTTCCATTAAGTCACCGACAAACGAAAGCAAGTCTGCAAACTTTAGGAGTTTTCAAGAGAATCATAAACTGTTACAAATACAATACCCCAAAATAACACAAATTTATCTGAAAACAAAACAAAACAACAAAAACACCTTAAATATAAAGGAAACACTGCCCTAGTCCATTTTCTCAACCGATCCGTGCTGGCAAATGTGACTGATTCTGGATGGAAAAGTTTGTTGAAGTGACCTCATATAATGACTTACATTTTTAAGTGATTCCATGGTCTACAAGTAAAAATGACCTAGACATTATTGTATTCAGTAATGAAATCTGACTTAAGAAGTTATTTATTCACTGTATATTTGGAGTATGTACATGTATGATTATCAATTATATAATACACAAATTTGCATTTGCATGCAGAAAGCTATAAAACAACAACAACAAAAAAAAAAAAAAAAAAAAAAAAAAAAAAAAAAAAAAAAACAACAACAACAAAAACACAACAAAAACAACAGCAACAAATTGCACATGTGTTAATTAAGAAACAAATGCAACATGAAATTTTAACATGAAATCTGACCTAACTATATGCACTTATAATTGTACATTTATTGAAGTACGAGCCGTACGTGTATATAAAATCTCAACTATATATTGACCAGTTGCATCATAACATTCATATATTTTGTCCAAAAGACCGACAAACTTCTATATTTTTATAGGAGAATTCTATGATATATTTCTACGCTATTTTTGTCCAAGCCCTATGACGACAAGCCTCAATAAGCAATAACCTAACAAAGCGATAACTTTGCCTTTGGAAATAACGCACGAAAATCCCGACGCTTACTAATCAATTTAAGGTTTCAACTTCAATCATCTGTATAGTTTGACAATTTCAAACTGGCAGTTTATAAATACATATTGGTACGTTTCATTTAAATTATATTGGAAATTATAGCTGGCAACTGACAGTTTAGACTAAAAACAGTTTAAACAATTAAATAAAAATGTTGCCTGAAAAGATAGTGATATTTCTTTATTACATCTATATTTTTGTCAAAACTTGGCTGATAGCCTTCCTATGACGAAAAGGCTCACTTACCTATAACCCAACTATATAAAATTTTGCCTATGGAAATAACACACGAAACTCCGAGCGCTACATAAAAATTTCCGCGGTGTCTGCATAACTCGACAATATAAAACTGGCAGTCTGTAATAGAATATGCGTAAATTAACAAAAACTCGTGTCAGATCCTTTTTACAGGACTATACAAAATTTATAATTACCTACAAAGTTTTGAAAGTTTACACATGTAATTTATGATCAAGTATGAGTTTTATATAACATACTTGTAAATTATTAACAAGGGCATAATACAGAAGTCAGGGGGGGTGTGTGAGTGTGTGTGTGTGTGTGTGTGGGGGGGGGGGGGGGGGTAGCTAGTTTGTTTATTGGGTTATCGTCTTGAAGCAGATTTATTGCTGCCTTCACCGTGTATAGCATGCCGTGAACATCTGGCATGATATCACACTTAGTCACATTATCCTGACACCAGGCCAACCAGTCGTGAAACTACCCTCATACTTATTACATGAGAGTTAACTAGGGAGCCATACCACTACCATTTCTTACGATATTGGTATGTCGCTGCCCGGGATCGAACCAGGGGCCTCCCGTACCTGGAGCCGATGCTCTACCGATTGCGCCTCCAGGTCCGGTGGGGCGTAGCTAGGCACGATATGATGTGTACGCATGTGACTGACAGTGGGAGTCCTAACTAATCCTAACAACAAAGATAAATGTTTGGACTGTGGTTAAATACATTAACCATTGCATTTCTAAAGACCCATAAACGTTAAGTGGTAAACGACAAAATTGCGATTCTGTACACACCACTCCACCAGACACAACCATTTTGTAATCGTCCCGAAGACGGAATTACCTGAGATGTTCTGATTTGAAATATAAGAGTACAAAACTAAATCTTATACAAAAGAGCGGAAGTACAGAAAATGAACTAAATAGATTTAGCAATTTTACACATTTTTTTTTTCATGGTGTTAACAAGAATACCGATTGATCGGAATGAAAAGTACACCCTACCCATACTGGGGTAAGATTTGTGCAGCTTTTATCGTATTATGTTTTCGTTCTTTGGGGACAATGTGTACGCAGCTGCGTATTCTACGTACAGGCAGCTACGCGTCTGGAAGTCTTCTCTTGTTGCATTTTAGCAATACCATAAGTGCATGCCGCATGTTTGTAAGATTGACTATGAAGTACATGTTATGTTTATGCAAATAAAATTTGATGTCTCCAAATAACTTAAATACTGATGATGGTAAATAATCCGCTACAAAGATTATATAAAGAAATGCAAGTCACAACAGAAGTTCCGAACTCGCATTCTTGAAAACTCGAAATTGAAAGGGAGCATTTTACTTCTACAATAGAATGCAACATATCAGCCTTTAAAAATATGTGAACATGGCAAATTTTCGTATATATATGCTAACAATAACGAGAACATGGATGGAAAATAGTTACTGCCACTTTAATGTTGTCGGGCTTAATTTTCAAATAAGTTAAAATCATAGATAAAGTCCAGGATATATGAGGAGACCCGTATAATCTGGCCCATGCCAGAAGATACCTGGGTGTAATCTGGCCTGATGGTTCAATAATGTCTGGTCCAAGCCAGAAGATACATGGGTTAAATCTGGCCTGATGGTCCCATATAATCAGGCCCAAGCCAGAAGATACCGGCCTATAATCTGACCAATGCCAGAATATACAGGGGTGTAAACTGGCCTGAGGGTCCGATATAATCTGGTCCAAGCCAGACGATACAGGAATACAATCTGGCCTGAGGGTCCGATGTAATCTGGTCCAAGCCAAAAGATAAGGGCTTTAATCTAGCCAATGTCAGTATATACAGGGCTATAATCTGACCAATGCCAGAAGATACAGGGGTGTAGACTGACCTGAGGGTCCGATATAATCTGACCAATGCCAGAAGATACAGGGGTGTAGACTGACCTGAGGGTCCGATATAATCTGGTCCTAGCCAGAAGATACAGAGCTATAATCTGACCAATGCCAGAAGATACAAGGGTGTAAACTGGCCTTAGGGTCCGATATCTTCTGGCCCAAGCCAGAAGATACAGGTGTTTTATCTGACTTGAGGGTCCCATATAATCTAACCCAAGCCAAAAGATACAGGGGTGTAAGCTAGCCCGAGGGTCCCATATAATCTGGTCCAGGCCAGTTTCACAATGGATATGTTTTGAACTGAGGTGTATTTGAACTGTTATACTGGTGTATGAAACGCGTACATAAAGGACACCTACAATAAACAACCATAAAAAACATTTGCAGGAGTCGAACAGCGACTTTATTCCGAAGACCTGGGCCAACATGTTGGATATAGCAATGTTGCAGAAAGTAAATGTATCTAAATAATTCAAGTGTTTAAAAATATATGCCACATTTCGATATGATATTACATTTACACTGAAAGCAACAGTCAAAGCAGAACCAACTTGAAATATTTGCTTGATAAATCAAAAACGTCTCTTGAAATAACTATTTTGTGTAAATATTACACGCATGAAACGCATACAAATACATCAAGAAAACAAAATACATTATTATAAAATAAAAAGTAATAAACGTAATTTAGGATTCGGCAAGTATTTATTCAAGTCCAAAGACTTCAACGAGTAAATACCAACATACCCAATATGATTTAAGCTTGGCCTTTGGAAATAACGCAAGACTTACGTTCATCTGTACTGTATCAGTACTGTCAGCTCGTATGACAGGTGTCAGTATTTTTAGAATTCATTTACAATGTATGCTCAAAGTGAAACAGTGCGTTTTTAAAAAATATATTATTGCGTCTAGATTCTAGTAGTTTAAATATGTGTTAACATCACAGCTTTACTGCTTATCAATGTCAAGCAGATTTACACACGCATATCCGGTGCTCAAACGCTTACAAAAACAACATAATAGCCCATAAATAAAAAACAGTTTATGAACATTTATCCAGTAAACGTAAAATCATTTACCAGTCGGCTTATGCTTATTGCAGGTGGTTAAACGTAAAATCATTTACCCGTCGGCTTATGCTTATTGCAGGTGGTTAAACGTAAAATCATTTACCCGTCGGCTTATGCTTATTGCAGGTGGTACCGACAGTGTGCTTTATCAAATACATCTAGCACTATAATAAAGAGTTACCTTGGGGTTAGGGATGTGAGGGGCGGGCTGGGTGTGGTGTGGATTTTGGGCATTATTTCTATATAGATAGTTTCCATGTGATGTCATAGGCTTTGATAAAACAGTTTAAGGCGGCCATCTTTGAAGGCAGAAGCTGATGCAGGCCGAAATCTAGAAATATGTGCTGTATTAAACTCACCACTTTTATACCAAGTTTAACAGCTTTTAAGAAGTATTTTAAATATCAAAACTATATTTTGATACTTTAAAAGGTAAACAACATACAACCAAAAAAGCTAGACTGTTCATTTTGTTTAAGGATGAGCCAACAATTTAATTTATTTCTGTGTATTAATTCTTTGTGCATTTATCAATTAAAAAATATTGCATTCTAAAAATATGAATTTCAAGAGATTTCCAATGGTGCATAGCTTTTAATTTTTGGACCTCAAATGAAGAAATGGGAAGAAAACAAAATTTACACTTCTATACAATTCATTTGAAAATCCATAGAAGTTGCCATCAAAGATGGCTGCCAGGATAAAGGATCTTCACTGATGTGGAAACTATCTATAAGCTAATTCTACACTCTCCGCAAAGACGGTTTTAAACACTACCTCATATTATAAGGTAAGGATTTTCAGGCAGAAATGAAAAAGGGCCACCAAACTAGCATTTTTGTAAAAAATCGTTAAAAAAACGAGTATAGATATGTGGACAAACTACACTGTTTTTTATTTCTTGGATGGGAAGCCAAATTTCAGCTTTCTGTCATTAAAAATAAAAAAAAATCGATGTTTCATGCTACTCATTGTTAGGCAGTACACATCATAAAAATTCGCTCTAAATGTCCTTCTTCCAAGTCTTGAACACGGACGATTGGAATTTCTGCTAAAAATCGATATCGACGTCACAGCGAATTACCCTGATGAAGATAAAACATGATCTCAAATGTAAGTGGTCACGTGTTTTCTTGTTTAAAAATAGTTAACTTTTTGCAATGACAAGTGGTGATTTATGCTTTACTGTTCTCACAAAACTAGGGCAACAATGGAAAGCATTTTGCCTGACATTTTTCGTGGTAACAATGACTTATTTGTGAAAAAAAAAACATTGGACCAGTGGCAACGTGCTGGAGCGAGACGCCTATGCTCACTGAAATTTGCATTCTCTCACCAGAGGGCGTGCTACAAAAGTTTCGTTTACACAATTTTTCGGGGAACTATTTTGCGACATGTGACGATAGAATATCACGTGTATGAGAACTACTTTTCCCGGCGTTGACAGAGGTGTAAGCGAAACTTGTGTAGCACGCCCTCTGGTGAGAGAATGTGAAATTTGCATATGGAGAAAAGTTTGTTTTGCGGACTTTCTAAACCAATCGTAAAACTTCGGGTATTTCCGTATGGTTCGTAAAATACACCTCGTACATAGCTCTAGAATACACCAAAGTGCGTCGCCTGAGTTATGAAACAGTGTCCGTTCGCGAGAAAGTAACAAATTATATATATATCATTTAGTTGAGTATATCTTGCAATAACAACGATTTTTTTTATCAATACAATCTATATGATTTACGGAAAATTGAAAAGTCAACATTAAATACCCAGTATTAAAACTAAGACACACAAAGTAGATCCAAGATGGCGCCTTATTATGTCAGAGGTCTCTTGCATAGCATAAAGGCCGAGGTGATCAGATTGTTTCTAAACCTGAACAATACGGGTCATAATTCGGTGGTCTTTTTATGATTTTATTTATTTTTCTGTGTCTGCAACTTTCAAAATAACTTTGAAAATAAACAATAAGATATTAAAAAAAACACATACTACGTTCGAGAAAAATATTATCTGAACAATACTTATTATGTGTAATGTGAGGCTGCTGCACATGTGCATTTTCTACTAGTAATTGTTTTTTTTAGTTAAATATGATAATTGTGCATTTTTTCTACATATGCAACATCTTTAGAAAACCTATCAAATGGTGTCAGGTTTTGCTTTCCACTTTGTTTTAAACCATTCTATGGTCTCAGGAATATAAGTTATACATGCTTTTTCTCGAAGAATAATAGCATACTGAAAACTTTCAAATAAAAACCTTTACGTTTCAAGTGTCTTTCTTACTTGCTCCCATATTGCTTTAATCTCTTTACATCTCTTGTAAGACTTCCAATCAGGCCAGTGGTATAACGAATATGACTTGTCTTATTCCAGAAGGATTGGATTAGGATTAGCCGGCATTTTTGCCGATACTGTGCAGCAACATTTCTATCATTATAGCACAGGGGCACTTATGAGGTGCCCAGGGACTGAACCCGGCCGGTCCATTATACTGACACTGACGAGTCAAGCGTAATGCTGTCCCTTCAGCCCGAGCGTTAGGAGGGAAGCCACTATTACCAACTTTAAAGTCTTTGGTTTGACCCGGCCGGGGTTTGAACCCGCGACCTTCCGATCCGCAAGCCGACGCTCTACCACCTGAGCTATTGCGACCGATATATTCCAGAAGGTCTTTTGGTTTGCCTTTCAAAATGCGCCTTCACAAACATTTGGAAGGAACAAACAAAACATACATATAATTTTTCTCAACTTTTAATGATAAAATGAAATAAATAAGACGAGAAACTGGTAATTCGATGAAAATACAAACATAAATTACTAGAATGAAAATTTTCAAGCATATAAAGAACTAATGAGTCAAAATCATAGTAAATATGACATTGTTTTACCTTTTTTTTTTTCAAAGCTTAAGGGTCAACCTGACCTATTTTGTGTATCCTTTAATATTTTGGTTAGATTTAAAAAAAAAAAAAAGAATCACATTTTACTAATGCAGAGCTTTAATAATGTTGTGCTTCTAAGTTGGCATTCGTATTTCTTCGGATTATTCTGTCATCATAATAATTTACACCAATACGTTGACGAGTCATCACAGAGGAGTCCGATTGGTCGCTTTTGGAGGGTACCATTCATCATTGTCTATTTATTTTTGGTGTCCAAGAGAAACAAAAACCCTCAGATTTAGCTTTTTATACAAGTAACACAGGAAGGGCTATAACCACAATTGTTTATTAGCATCTACAAGAGTTGTCTCTCTTAGTCCATTGACTGTCCATTGACCAACTGAATGTGGTAAATTGACACATGTTCAAATCTAATGTTACTGATTAATAGCTTTAGCCATATAGCGCATGATATCCAATAAAAGTACCATATAATGAAGGTTATAATACAAATTGGGAGAATAAAATACAATAAAGTTCAGATAAATGATTATAGTGAACACACATGTATCTTGAACTGTTCACTTATGATTATTAACGACCTACAATAACCAGCATGTACTCGAACATTATTTCAACAAAACTTCTGATGACAAAGAGCTTACTTAAAGAAAAGCTGATATAGATGAGATAAATGATCTTTTTGACAATGGATTCAAATAATAATTTTATTGATCTGGATATGCACTATTCGCCTATGCCAGATTAATTTGTACTTAGCAGGTTAAGAGTTAATGTGTACACATGCCTTCTAATTTTTTGACTATATGCCTTGCACGAATGTCAACAATTTAGCAATTTGCCTTTTGTATTCCAAGATAAACCTGTCTGGGTCAGTTTACCTCAACTTTTCTGGAGTAATAATATCAAAAACTCTAGCCAATGTGATTGTTTTACTTAAGATGAAATAAAATATTCATCTCAGTAGTTGTGTTCATTTTCTGTTACATCGAACCAAACCAGGTCATATTTGCAACATCCAGCTATTGGTAAGGGAAGACCCTAGACTTATGTCAGGGTAGAACCAGTGGCGCATTATAGGTAAGCTGGATAACCTCCCCAGATAAAAGTTCTCACCCGGACAGGGATTCAAACAAATGCGGTGAGGGGCTGAGAAGTTACAAGTCTGTGACTAAAACAATTTGGCCAAAGATGCCTCTCTCAGTAGTAAACCAATGAATGACTTACATTATATTTTTAACTTATCGTGAATAACTAAACAAAAATTGCATACAATATTTAGTCAAACTTGTACTTGAAGTCCCAAATACATAAAACATAAACAACAAATTATTTAAAGCATAAATTGCTTTTTTTTCAAGTTATCCTAACTTTCTATGTCTTTACCTGCATCATAAAGTTATCTTTCTTCCCTGTTTATTTATTGTTAATCAATTGACATAAAATATATACAGTTGTATATTTACATATGTTCACATACATGTAGTTGGTACATGTATATGCAGCCCAGAGTCACAACCTAAGGAAACATCACTAATCTTGTATCAGTATTTTATTTAAAAAAATGAAGTACATGAAAATTGAAGCAAATATCACATGTGTCAGCACATTTTCCTTTCTAATGTAACACCATAACCCAAAACCAATGAAAATCCAACAACAAAAAAGAAAAATATAGTAAGTATAAGTTTGGTTGGTGTTTACTTACGTCAATTTACTATTTTGACTGTAATACTGTACACATACACACAAAATGTTGATCTGACTGAACATCATATGCTAATTTAAATTCACTATTGCCTTTATAATATGGGACTTGTTTATTATTATATTAAATGCAAAAACACGTAACAACTAAATTAGACAAAAATAACAGAAATCCAGAAAATTAAATCCATATTTTGTGCCAAATATATATACTTGAACCTGCCCCCTCCCCTCAAAACCAAACAATTTAGCTGGCATTAATTAAAACTGTCTTTATGTGACAGTCTTAATGATAATCCAACAATGCAGGGTTTGGTTTAGAATTATGGGATATGTTTTTTAACATAACAAACAGACTGACTATCCTTAACAACACCCAAAAATTGATATGTTTGAATCACAGAGTAAGCATCAATAAGAAACACTTTCTTGTCAATGTTTCAGTAGTTTAAATTTACTTTTTGTTATTATTGATTAAAAGATTTTAGAAGACAAATTATGGCACCAATATTTTCCTGCCTTCCCATAACCTTATATGATTCAATACATATAGATGCATTGACAAAATATAGCACATGTACTAAAATGCATTAATTCAGCAAAACTGAGACAGTTCATGTAGACCAGCGCGTTTCGATTACAATTGCATTTCTAAATAAGTGTAATAAAGTTCCACACCAAAACACAGCAATAAAAATCACCCTTACATGAAGACCACATTTTTACAAAATGGTCGCCATTTAGAGACTCAGTTTGACGCTCAGAAACAGGAAACAAAAACCCAAAAGAAGTTGTAAGTGTCGAGTCTTTGGCGCCCAACTTATGTAACTTTTTTTTTAGACGACTAAGCATGAGCTGATTAATCTTAGGCTAATAATGTAGAACCAAATCAGCCAGTTCCAGCTAGGAGCTGTCTAATCAGGATTATGCACCTTTTTCTTAAGGAATGTGACTTGTTACCTATGCACACATTTACTAGATAATAAATAAGAATTTAGTCTATTATCAAATCTAACAAATGTAGAAAGCTAACGGTTAAATCAACCTGCCTTATGACACATTGAGTTCTTTAAGCATAAAGTCTTAAACATTATTGTTAAATACATGAACTGAAATTTTGGTAACAAACTGTGACGTCTGCAAAAAAAGAGGCTTGAAGAAATTTTAACTTCTGGAACTAGTTTTCATCAGAAAAAAAATCTTGTCTTAATGACGTAATGCCACTGCATGAGAAAACTTGTTCACAATTTACAAGCGTATTAAATACTATTAACAATAAAAATATAATACTGAAAAAGACACAAGAACATTAATATGTTTTCATAATCGGCACACCTTTGGATTTAAATTGAACATTATGTTCCGAAGACCCTCATTTTCATTGTTTCTGATTGCGTTGCCAATCAGAAACGACCTTATACTTCCATAGTTTCTGATTGATCACAAGATTTCCAATTAGAAAGATCCTTGATTTCCATAGTTACTGACTGTTCATTATGTGACCAATCAGAAAACTGTTGTACACACTAAGCTCATTACGCTCGAGTCTATTCAGGTTATATAGTAATAATAAACAAGGTTAAGTCATAATCAGGTCATGTTTTGGTACGAACACTTGTAGATGTAGGCTAGGTATATAAATACCTTCGATTTAAATGAAATGGCGATATTCACCAACTGGATCTTGTGTGCGAGTTGGTCGAGTCGTAAATAAATCATAATGACCTCTCCTTTCCCAACATGATTCAAGCATGATAATGTACACTACTATTTTATGAGCCAAGCATCAGGAAAAAAATGGTTTCAATTCATACCTTTGATTTTATAAAATCCTATTGGTCAAATTGAAAATATTTAAATCCATCCAATCAGATCTAAAATAACAAAACTTTTAAGCTCAAGATTGTTCTCTGCAATTCTACTAAATTTAAATCCATACAATTTGATGTTTAAGCATTGTTTGCGCTATGGCTCAAATGATTTTTCCACCCCAGGCTTGTTCAAAAATGATCACAGACTCAAGTTTTTATGTCCTATAAAAAGTCAAGACTAGATCATATCAATGTCAAAAATGGTAGTAAGCTATCGTTACAGGCTCACAGTGCATTGATTAATGCCATTATCTATAAATGAGCAAGTTAATTCATATTTCTATAGGGGCATTTAGCATGGTTTTTAGTAATGATTTCAAGACATATTTGGTGGAATATGACAATGGTTTGTATGTCCACTTGTGATATAAAGGTTGTCCAAGAAATTCGTAAACTTTATCTCTAAGTTGCCTTTATCAAAACTCGTGTCCAATTTTTAAATATATTTAAGAAAGCATTACACTTGCAATTTGCCTCAAAATGTTTACTCTGTAGTCGTAGTTATAACTGAATGTCGAACGTGACAAATATAATGTCTATGAACTTTTTAGACATCCCTTTAAGTTGATTATATATAGCTATTTTCATGCACTATTTGATGTACATAAATGTCAACTAACCTACTTATTTCACTCATTCTGATTACACACACAAAAGCAAACAAGCCACATGTAGTTATAAATTATATACTTAGCTCACTTCAAAAATGTTTTTATTATCTAAATTCTCAATTCCTTATAATAGGGTAGGTAGGTATTCGGCTCTCTATGAGGACTTTATTAGTGGAAGATGCCACAGGCTGTTGGTTTGTTTCAGCACGCTTATTAAAAATATTGAGAAATCATGATAGAAAACCATTCTTAATTTTCAGTTTTTCTAAAACAAAAATTGAAAAATTATTCAACATAAAATAAGATATCAGTACAAACAGAGAAATATACATTACACATTACATTATTATGTCTTTTTGAAATTAAAGTGAACAGACTGTTCATGTAATAAGCATATGTGGCAAAATCAGTAAAGATATACAAATATTGTCTTAATAATCAATGAAAATTTCAAAAGTTAAAAAAGCACACATCGAAACACTTAACATAGTTATACAAATTTCAAAATGTCAGTAAAACTAAACAGCTACATGAACGGTAAACAATGGGAAACAATCAAACACGACATAACAAGACAAATCATTAAACATGACATATTATTAATCAGAACTTATTAACAAATACATGTAAGTCAATCACTGCAAACTAACCAATTTAAAAAATAAACAATGAACAAAGAGGACATAAAAGTTTCCCCTAGAACTAAGAAAATTCACTTTTAAAATATATCTGGATTTTCTATTTTTCACACTACTTATATATATGCTTTAAAAATTGTCTTACTATTTCTTTTCAACAGATGCACAAAGTCAACATTCAAAGCACTTGTGAAAAATTCAGGTTGATTTGTTGATCATCATAGATTTTGACCAATCAGATGGCAGAAATATGCTTGGAAAAGTAAGACGCTGAAAGCGGGTACTCAATTAACTTAAATTTTGTCCTAACTAGGACTTAAACCCATGGGTGAAGGGGCTGACATGGCTTAAGTCAATAACTGAAACCATATGGCCACTGGAGCAGTAAATTGTATTTCATGGAAATGTTTAGAAACAGCAAACCTAGCTATATAAGTCGGCAACAACTTTCCGAACTAAGAATGGGACATGAATCACATTACACAAAACAAACACAAACATTCACATATACCCGATGTTCTTTTCTTTTTATTACTATAATTGCATTTAAATAATGGGGCTGTACATGATCTAGCTTTTTGAAAAGCAACAACAACATTTGGAGTGTGTTTTTTTCTGTTTGCATAATTGTTGAAATGTTGTTTTTTTTCTATTTAAAAGAAATTTTGCAAGAAATATTTTTTCTTGTTCATTTTACAAGAAGTTTTCATATGATCTGATTGTATGCTATTGTGCAAAGGCATCAAAATGTTGTTCTTTTATATTCTCCAGCCATAAAAAAATACATTTTTGAACATCAAATCTATGTTCAGTCTTGTTTCTTCCTTAAAAATACCTTTTGAACACAGCAATCTTGAAATCTTTAAGCACGTCTACAATGATGATAATGTCATGAAGTGATTCTCAAAATTCAAAGTAAACCAATAAAAGGAAGTATTATTTTTTTTTGCTTGACAAATATTAAATGACAAAAATAAGATAATATCAATAATGACTTTAAAGTAAAAAACAACAACAAACTTATTGTATTTTTTCTGCTCATATGCCTACATATGGTCTAATAATGTTAAAAATATTTCATTATCAATTTCTTTTTTAGCATTTATCAGATGCCCTACATAAAACAGAAAGTTCTATCAAGAAAAGTAAAACCATGCAACAGCCATACAATAAAGTCAGTCAATTTCGTCTAAATTACTGTCTGTATATACTTTCAACACCTGTCTCTTATCATGTTGGTTTTTTAGTTGTCACATCCGATAGCTAACCTAAGTCCCAGTTTTGAGTTTTGAAACCATGTCTTGCCACATACAATACAAAACATCCGTGTTTTGTCATTCTGTTGTTCACAATCTTCTACATGGATCAATAATCTGCTGTCATCATTCAAACACATTAAGCCATTCATGTCAACCGATGTCAACACGCTCGTCAAACCATTTCTCTTTTGATCATATACCGTTGAGAGAAACTGCTGAATGTTGTGTTGGTAATCAAACTATAAGTAAACCGTATATCCAATTATTTAAGGAGTTCCCACTCCAATTATCACAAACTGAACTCTGTTGCAGCTTCCCATAGCTGTTGTTTGTTAATAGCTGGGGAAGTGAGAGATAAATTGATAAGGTTATCCTTTAATATTTGAGTGAATAGGTTTCTGATTTTATGTAAATAAAAGTAATGATTATCCTGTCCTTGTACCATTTTATGATTATTTTTACAATGATCAGTTTTTGTTCCTTGTAGCTGTTGCTTTTCACTATTGTTATTCAACAATTCTTGGTTCTATAAAAGATTAAAACTTTTGTTGATACTTTTTTCACATTATTTGCAACTCAACATTTTTCTATGTACATTTTTAAAATTTTTGTTTTACTATTTTATTTCAACAATAAAAAAGCATTTCCAATTAGAAAGGGAATTTTTTTAATAAAACCATTTCACAATGTTACTGCAGAATCTTCTTTTATAATTTCAGATTTTTTTTATTTTATTTGCGACTCAATATTCAAAGAGAAGACTATCCTGCTTCACAAGGTTTCATAGAACCCCAGGTATAAAATAGCAGATGAATTTCAAAATCTTGAGGAAAGAGTCATAAATTGGTAATAGTATCTTATGTTCTAATCTTACTAGGTAACGTGTGCAAGACTCAATGGATTCTGACATTTTCATGCCAATATTTTCCTTTCTATGATGAGATGACCTCTTTTTGCTTGTGCTTTCTGTCTTTTCTTTGGTATCATTTTTTCTAACATGCTGATATTCTCTTCAACATCTTCTGCTTTCCATCTACTGTTTGTTTTCCTTGTACTTTCCACCAATTTGTCTTCTTTGGAACACTCTCCTGACTTGCTATATTCCTTTTTTTAACATCTTTATTTTTCCGTGACTTTTACTTTTCGTTCAGCAAACATTTTTCCTCCTTGGTTTACATACCACTTGATCTACATATGAAATTTAATTTGCTTGTACAGTTATTTACGTTAAACAATCCATATCCCTTCCCATATCTCTTCACGCTCTTTGAACTTCTTCAATTTTTTTTAACAGTCCACCTTATAAGTATAGTTGCTTTTACCGATTCCACTAATACACAATATTTTTGCCAGCCCCTTATCAACAACTTTTACATACCTTGCACAGCAGTTGGCCACATGTTCCACTCTTAATTCTTTCTTCCCCTCAACTCACTACTCCTATTCTTTTTTCAGTTATGCATGCTTAAACTTGTCACTTCATCTTTCCTTGTCAATATAAACAATACATTTATTTTCCACATCTTCACCTTCTTTCATTCTTCATTTAACACTATCCAAGACTTGGCCACAATTTGCAAGCTACCCATCACTAAAGCCAGTATTTTGATTAAACCTCCGTTCAAAAATCAGAATTAACTGGAAGACATTTATTCGTTCTGAGGTTCAAGTTGATGTCTCTGCATAATTCCTCTAATTGGATTCCAGTCTGTGGCAAGTTAGTCTTTTTATTTCTTCTTCCTTATCAGCAATATCATCGTCAAATTCTTGGGTAGCAAGCCTTTCTCTTGTTGCACATGGAATCCACACAGTGTTGAACTCTTTCTGCCTCCCCTCAGCAAGTCATGTGAGATGAAAGCTATTGAGAATGGAGTACGAATCCTGTAATGAACTTCTCCTGTGACTTTTCAACAGTAACTTGTTTTTCAGTTTCACACACTCTCTATGCAAAATGGTAAGTCAAAAATGGGAATATGTTGTCGCAGTTTGGTTATGATGAATATCCTTCTGGTGCCTTGGGTTAAAGCATCTAGTAAGTGGTTATTCTAGATTTCTTTTATTAAACTACTGTAAACCAATTAATGCCATAACTGATTAAGAGTAATTGGTTTGCTTTATCAATAAAAACACAAAAAACACCTGCAAAGCATTTGTAATGCTTAGCTGGATGTAATTGGTTGAACCTAAAAACCTTTTATCTACTGACCATTTACTAACTGCTCTTTCTTTGAGGCATTAGCACTTCCATTTTGACGGAAAACGGAGTCGGACTCACTCCCACTTCCTTTTGAAGGCACACCATTCCGCATCGGTCGATCACGTGATCGCTGTTTTGAATCCCGTTGCTCCTTTGGTTGTGATGAAACACCACCACTTCGATCATCATCATTGGGTGTGCGGCTCCCCTGACCATTCGTTTGTTGAGTTGTATCTGAGTTTCTTTGATTGTCAGATTTAAAGCTTCCGCCTGCCTGGGAAGCACCACCCTGTCCTGGCGCAGATGCTGGACCCGGAAGTCTAGGTGTTGATGAGGCAGCACGTCCACGTTGAGATTTTCCTGACACACTTGTATCGGTCTCGGTGCCTGATGCAGCGCTACTGTTGCCACGTCCTGTGCGTGGTCTGCGTCGTCGCCTTCGTCGATCAGTACCTCTGTCACTGTAGTCTGTAACATTGAAATATATTGCTAATTTAAATACACATATTGATATTAATATTTATTATTAATTTTTATCATTTTGTTAATTTAGCATTCAGATGATTGGCCATTCCTTGGTTTTAATTATCGTGTTTTGTCAATATAACACAACCAAAGTCTGCAAACAATATTTTGACCAGAAGAATGACCGAATCTGAATCCTGTTTAATAAATATTTAAGTCATATGGACATTGGGTGTGTTATCCTGTAAAAGGTTATGTTAAAATAATGACTGAAAGAGAATGGCGTAGTGATATAATAGTCTTGTAACTCCTCGGACTGCTTAGCCTCTCACAGTGAGGGTCCAGTTTGGGGTGAAGAACTTAATGTGGAAAGTCTTCCAGCTGACCTGCTGTGCGCTTGTGGTTCTACTCAGATTTTTGTCTTCCTTTATCAAAATTACTGGAAGTCGCTATAATGATCATAACTGGCTGCTACGATCTATTTAACAAATATTAAATAAATGATATTTTACTAATAATTTGGTCTGTCTGATGCATATTTGCAATGGAAATTGAATTGTATATTCTATTTCAGTTTGCAGAAAAAATTAACACAACTGTTTAAGATTAAGGTTATTTCGATGCGCAATCATCACTGTTGTTGCTGTCATCATTTTTTGTTTGTTCGGTTTGTTGTCTCACAAAACAATGTACCAGTATCTCGAGATAATGTCCACTTTTGACAGATATATAGCTGTATTCAGTGTATACATGTTGCACACTGTGAACACCTTGCATGGTACCTCACCAATACAGATTATCTGGACACCAAGCCGACCAGTCGCAAATTTACCCTTATTATTTCTCCTTATTAACATTAGCAAAGGAGCTATACCGCAATAATTTTCAACATTTGTATGGTGCAGCTTAGGCTGTTTGTTTACTGGGTTTATCATCCCACCAACAGTATTAAGAGCAGTATATAAGAGCAGTTCCATGACTGGCTGGACTGGTGTTAGAATAATGTGACTGGGTGGGTTATTAAGCCTCATTCTAATAGCATGCTAAACATAGTGAAGGCAGCACTATATCTGCTTCAAGTTGACACAATCTTAAAAATTACTGAAATACTGTTGGTGGAATGATAAACCTAACAAACAATATCAGAGTTAATTCTACCATCTCGATTAACACATACCTTGATCCTGACTGTTAATGCTGGCATTATCTAGTACAGTGTCTTCGTCATCTGTCGTTCGTCGCCTTGACCGATCTGTTCTGTCATACTTATCATCCGTGTCATAGGATGCTGCAACAAAACAACCACAAGTACAATCAGTAAACAAGAAGAAATAATAACATGTTAACATGTTTCATGCAAAGTTGACAACATATGAGATTTATGAAGAATGAGAAGCAATAAGTGTATATTCTAATCAGAAAACTCCCAGATCTAAAAGTTTTTGTCAAGGTATCTTTGATCGTGCCAGGCCGAGTAAGCAGTATCACGACTTTTTAAGAGAGACATATCATTGGGAACAACACTGATTTTATGATAAGATTTCAATAACTTGTCTACTCAGTTGGCCAGATTAATTTTTAGTTAGGTAATATGAATCTTCAGATTGGAATTAATGATCAAAATTTGTAACTGAACGCATCATTTGGATAGAAAACATTCACATCAGCCTAAACCAGATACCTTTTTCAGAGAGATTAGTTGTCAGGCTAGAAAATCTAAGTTTAGATACCAACAGCAATATTTGACTAATGTACTTAACCAGTACTTTTGTCAAAATGAAAAAGTTGTCGATTTCATTGACTGAATATAACTGTCTTTTTGCTACTGAGACTATGGCGATACTTCTTGAAACCCATACATACCAAGTTGTTTTGTAAATCATCAAGTATTTAGTATGCATTATTAACAAACACAGCAGGCTAAGTCTGTCAAGACTTAAATATTGGCAGTAATGTTTAATGGTTTTGGCTTAAGTTTTAGGTTTTTTTTTTACATCGCACCAACACAATTATGGTCATATTGGCGACATCCAGCTACTTATAGGTGAAA
Source organism: Sinonovacula constricta (assembly GCA_007844125.1). NCBI lineage: Eukaryota > Metazoa > Mollusca > Bivalvia > Cardiida > Solecurtidae > Sinonovacula > Sinonovacula constricta. The sequence continues at coordinate 34,481,366 of CM017563.1, forward strand.
GAAGACTTGTGTCTGGGTAGAACCACTGGCGCACATAAGGTAAGGTACTTCCCTACATGAATGTTCTCCACCTAACCGAACTCGAACCCATGTGGTGGGGGGCAGAGGATTTAAAAGATTGCAACCATGGCGCGCCCATTTTAAGTTTGTAGCTATTGCTTATGTTATTTTCCATGGTCACTTGCCGGTTGCAATTAAAGGGTAATATTTTCACTTACTTCTGCAGTTGCTATGGTAACGATAATCTCTTTCTTGTGACTGCCTTTGGCCTCTGGGATCAAATTCTGTAAAAAAATTCATGTTTTGAAAAAAAATTAAAAATACCAAGTCATATTAGGAAGAAACACAAATTATAAATAGCAAGTCATATCAGGCAGAAACATGTATTACAAATAGCATGTCATATCAGGCAGGAACACGTGTTATAAACAGCAAGTCATATCAGGTAGAAACATGTATTATAAATAGAAAGTCATATTAGGCAGAAACACGTATTATAAATTAAATTAACTAAATGCTTTAAACAGTTTGTCATTTTGCTGATGTATTATAGTCTTATAACCTTTATTATCTTAGAAAGAGTTTATTTTTGGGGTGCAGATGCCTACCAGAAAATGCATGCAGTGATCACTTTTTGAAATTGGAATTGGAAATAAGCGAAAGCTAACTGATTTCTTTCATAAGTTTTAAGGTTAAGAAGGTGTAACCAAGGTTTTAGGTGTTAAGATCTAAATGAAACAGTGCCCTTTGTAGCAAATAGTACCCTGCCCTCTTGGAACTCTAGCGGGAGCACTGTACATGGTCATTAAATCTCAACAAAACATAAAACATACCCCACCCTAATTGTGTTTTTTCCTTGATTACGATAAATGGAATTATATTCTTTTGTTTTTTTCAACATATTTTTATTTTTCTATATTCCAATATAACGATGATTTTTTAACTTGTTAAACAATAACCAAAGGCAAAGCACTCACCTGAATTTCTGTTGGCTGAATATCCACCCCCTCGTCCCCGGTAGGGCCTCCCAGCCCGCCGGTAACCCCCACGAGGTCCTCGACTGAGGACGCTGTCTGTCAGATACCCTGATTGGCGACGCTCCTCACTCGCAACCTCCTTTGACCAGTCACCAACCTGAGGCTGTGCCTCCAGGTCTTCTGTAAGAGATCATTCAAACACTATGATAAGAAAGTAGAGCCCTAATGAACATGATACTGTTGTATCTTTAAGGGCTGCAATATGGCAAAATAAAAGTTTGTGACAAAAAGCTTCAATAAAATAGAGATTTTCCAATTTCTTTTTAAACAGTATAACATCTATATGGCCCTAAATTCCAAAGTTATTCAGAGGGTTTTTCCTAAAAAGGACAAAAAAAAAAAAAGGCTTCATACCATATTTGTCACCATAACGACGAGGGCCACCTCCTCTGCCCCGCCCCCGACCTCTTCCTCCACGGTAACCATCCCGCCTCTCGCTACCCCCTCGGTCACTGGAGTAGGGGTCAGCACTGTCCCTGTATCAGAAAAAACAATCAACACTCAATACCTTTTGCTTTATAGAATTTTACTTTAAAGCAATAAAGAAAAAAAAATGATACTGTTTGATGGGTGTCATAATATGTTCAATGTTTTGCCATTGTCAAAAATTTTTTTTTTTTCTGGGGCAAATTTCAAAATAGTCATACAGTGGATCTGTGGGTGCAGTGAAGCTTCTACCTAGACATTTGTCTGGGGTCTTCCTCCAAGATTTTCTGATCTCGGATAAAAGTAGATAACAACATCAGACCTGATAAGTTATCATAACCCAGTTGATGCTATAACGTGCTCTAAAAATAAGTGGTCACATGCTTTTCTTTGTTTAAAAATAGCTTGCGGTGCAGCATGGCTCAGATAGGAAATACGTGTTTGTATGTACTGTCATAAATCGTGATGACAAGTGACTTCACTTTTCGGAGCATTTTGCAGAAACTCTTAAGGTAACAAAAATTTATATGGTTGTTTTATAAAAAAATCCAGTTCAAACTTTCAGCTACCACCTTTAATGAATGTCTCCTCATACATAAATTTCTACATTTATTTAAGCAAGACAATCGCTAGTTCGTTTAATACTTAAAAACTGTCCAGAACTGTCACTTTAAAATCAAATAAACTTGCAACGGAAAAGAATGACACATTTTTTTCAGCGTAGCTGTCTAACCTCACTTTTGAACTACTTACAAATGCTAATGCAAGGCTAGCCCGAATGTGTATCAGAGTGACTTGCATTGGTAGATATAGCATCATACACTGTAGTGTTTCTATTAAATGTCCTTGGGGGGAATATATAGTTATTTATATAGTTACTAAATCAATTCCCTACAGTATTAGTGTGTAGTGCCACCACAAAGCAGATTGTTCACTTCTGCACTAACTGCTTTGCAAATTTTAGTGTCTATTATGTGAGGAATTTCAGAATTATGAGGCGCACATGGAGCAAACAACTAGTGTAAAAATGTATAATATTTTAGTGTCTTTGTTCTTAAACATATATTTTCTATGAAAACATAAACACGATAAAAAATGTGTAGATTAATGCCTCACCAAAGCTGTGTACCTTTTTAAAGATTTTTCTTGCTATGTTTGTTTGAGGACAATATCTACTAAACTAAATGTTTGGCTTTGCCACCCAAAATTTACTGCATTATCACAATAAAAGATACTTTGTTATTCAAAATTGATCACTGCTATACATTAAAACGATAATTAGCAAAAATATACAAGAGTATGGATTATTGTTTACTGTATAATCTGGTTGCCATGACAACATACCTGCGTTCCCTTGGAGCTGAGAAATATGGATTGATCTGGGGACCAGACAGAGAACGAAGCTGCTGGTCAATCTCAAACTTTTCCTGTCTCAGTCGCTCGACTTCCTGTGAACAAAGAAGAAAATGTTTTGTTTATTGGCTTTATTGTCCCACCAACAGCATACAGTTACTTGGAGACAGCAAGATCCAATTACAAATCGGCAACTCTACCACTACGCCACAGACGCCCCTGGTCTAGTAAAGGAGAAAATACTCTTTACGGTATTCCATCCAGTATTTTCTCCTTTTTGTAATGATGGTGTGCTATGCTTTACTTTTCACATAGATGTAGGGCATCAATAAACAGCATTTAGAGGGATCTTTTCAGACAACAGTTATTTATTTGGTTCCATTAGAATTAAATGGTACTTTAAAGGGGTTATCCCCAAACCTGTCAATCTGATTATATGCTTCTATTGTTTTAGATTTAAAAAAGCCAACTGGTGAGTGTAAAAGACTTTTTACTCCACAGTCATCTAGTATTCAAGTCCCAGTCCAAAAAAAAACTTATTCTAGAAAGGTCTCTCAGTCTACCTGTAGTGAGCCGGTGGTTAAACTGAGGCAATTTCTGTGATTTTCCTCCATCAATAATAACATGATGTTGTTAAATAGATCATTAGTTGATCGACTGCCTTGAATACTTCCCAAAAGCAAAAAGGTCTTTTCATTAAGATTACTAGGATTTTTATGCTTGTGCTCTTTGAACTTTATGTTGACTTTTATGCTTGCATTGTCAAACTAAGATTAATCACCATCAAAAATCAACCACAGAAAAATCAACTACCATAGAAAAAGTATCATCTTTAGGTTAAAATAACACATCTTTAAGTATTTAAATGCATTTAAAACTCATATTTTTCAAAAAGTAAGATATTTCACTGTCTATAATGGGATTATCTCAAAAAGAACAGGCGATGAAGTCCATGGATTCCAACCAAGAAGACCTACCTACTATAAGGACTAATTCGGACATTATCTAACAAGGGAGACAATTTCCATCATACAAATGTTTCCCATTGTGTAACTGATGTGTTTTAAACATAAGGCAGATCTATTGTAGATTACTCACTCTCAGATGATCCAAGTTATACTCTAGGATGATCTTGGCATTGTTGATACTCTCTACAGTTCCAACAAAAATGAATGGGACTTGGTTCTGCAACAAAAAAAATAAACATTACTTGCATCAAATATACACATTCTCAAATTCAACTGTCAAAACTGTGAACCCCTGGACCCGTAACACGATTTACCAAATGTGCCCTTAAAGCCAAAACCTACCGAAAGTGAGGTTTAAATAACCGAAAGCGACTTTATAAATGCATTTTTCTTAATTATTAGCAATTTACTTTTATTACTTTAGATATTCTAATGAATGTTCATTAAAATATTGATGATTTTATACAAAAAAATTCCTTAAAATTGACAAAAAGACCATATAAATGGGTACATTGTGACATATGACGTTAAACATAAGTATGCATATATACCATCTTTTTGTCAATTTCAATGCATATTTTTTATGAAATCATCAATAATTTAATAAACATGCATAATTATATCACAATTAATACAAAAAAACACTGATAACTAGGACATTTGCATTTATAAAGTCACTTTGGGTTATTCCACCTCACTTTCGGTAGATTTTGGTTATTAGGGCACTTTCGGTAAATCATGTGACCCCTACTGGACATTGTAGGCTAATCGATACAGCACTGGCTCCCCGGTGCAGGAGGCCCCTGGTTCGATCCCGGGTCAAGACATACCAAAGTTATTAAAAATGGTAGCAGTATAGGTATAGCACATTTGCAAATGCTCAAGCAAATATAAGGAAAGCTCCACGACTAGTTGGCCCGGTGTCAGGATAATGCGCCTAAGTGTGAAATGCCAGGTGTTCAAGGGATGCTTAACACAGTGAAGACAGTACTAAATCTGTGAATACCATCTCCTAATAACTGAAAGACTGTAGTTTGAATGATCTCAATAATCAAAACTATTAAGGATATTAAACTTATAAGTGATTTAGGTTTGACCACTAATAAATCCCGATTACAAACATAAACATACCAGGTTTTTAATAGAACTTTTGACAGAAACATCAGACAGGCTTTTTAACGAACACGTGTGACTCTCCTTGTTTGTTAATATTTATGCAATATGACTTGTTTGTTTTACTAATAAAAATATTCAATATATACACAAGTCAAGGGCTTAATATATCTAATGTCTTGTAAGATACAAGTGGAAGATTTCACTTGCTTCATAACAACATGTACTACGTTATGCTACTTCTTTGTAGAAGTATGCTACTTCTTTGTAGAATTATTGATTTGCTATGATGGTTTTTTTCCACATGATGTGGAAATTACCATACATTTAAGTCTCTCATAAAAATAAAGACTTCTGGTTGCAAAATAAAAATAACATGATGGAGTAACAGCAAAGGCCTTCCACTTTAACGTCAAAGATCTTCGCTTTTATTTTGTTGTAGTATTTTCTTTCACTAATATGTAGTTGTAGCTGGACAAATGTAAATTATACTAGTAAAATTTGGCTTTTGTTTTTGTTTTAGAAATACATTGCAGCGACCAAATATGGTCATTACAGTAACGTTCAGCTTTTTTCATTGATGAAAACCCCAGAAAATGTCAGCCAGAAGACCTTCCAACATAAGTCCCTCGTCCTGAACAGAACTTAACACAGTAGGCAAGAGGATTAGAAGTGAGAGGAGTTACAAGTCAGCGACTCTACTACTATGCCACGCATTGCCTTTGTTTATATATGAACACAATCAGAATCATGATGAGATATATCTGCTAAGAATATTTTTTTTTACCGTTATCATGCTATTTTAAACTTTTTTTTAAGAAAATGAAAACCCTGATTTCAGGAAGACTGGTACAACAATAATATGAGAAGTTCTCACAACATTCAATACATACTTCTGAACTCTTTTCCACTGCTAGTGCTGGCTATAAGAAGAGGTAGAGAAAGGGGTTTTCATAAACAGTTTTAAAACATTATCAATTTTTCATGGCTTTAAAGAAGATTTATTTTTTAACTTATTAAATACATCGTGGTTTTATGTTTTGTTTTTTTGTTACATTACACTGACAAAATAACGGCCATATTGTGACATTCAGTTTATTATTGGTTGAGGAAGACCTCAGACCTATGTCAGGGTAGAACCGCTGGCCCATAGCAGGTCTGCAGGAAAACCGCCACCACATGAAAGTTCTCACTCCAACTGGGACTCGAACCTGATAATTTTATTTAAAAATATCATCGGTTTTTATTGTAATCAGTTCTTATGGACACTTCCAACTTAAGAATTTTTTCATCAAGAAAATAAAAACTGAATCTGTATAACTGAGACATTGATAAATTTTGTACTTTTGGTGAGATATAAAAACACAAAGACTGAATTTAAACTAACAATTTAAAATCAATTTTATATCAAGTTATATATATATCATTGTCCTCATCTAATAACGAGTTATAATTGCTTATTTTTACAGAATATGTTTCAAGTATACACAAATGTTGAGGTAAGCTAAAACATTTTGTACGTATTGTGATGTATAATAAATGACATGACATAATTAAATGTTTGATATGAAATCTTCAGATAAGGAAGACAAAGGTCAACACATTTACATTGACTTCTGTTGGTCTTGTTTTTTCATTGCACTGACATAATTATGGTCATATTGGTGATGTCCACCTAGTATTTTTGGAGAAGGACCCCATACTTATGTCTGGGTAGAACCACAGACACATCTCAGGTAAACTGAAAAAACTCCCTACATGAAAGTCACCCTTATTGAGAGGCTGTGAGGGGCTGAGAGGTTACAAATATGCGAATAGCTGTGCATACACTAGTGTTAGCAATCAAGGTTTTATGACTTGTAAACTCTATCAAAACTTACTTTGTTAGTAATAGCTTTCTAGGAAAAGTCTTAAAATTATACAGAGAAATTACAGCTAAAATGATACCCAATCTGCTTTACAAAGAGACGAAATACAATCAAGGTGGTCTTAAATGCAGCAATATCGCCCACCTCAAAATGATGGTGATGAAAGCTGAGTTATGAGAGATGGAAAAATACACAAAATCAAAGGTTTAAACTACTGACCTTCACCTATGACCTTGAGGTAGCAAGGATGGGGCATAGTTTGTGTTCATTATCACACAGAGTTGAACATTTGACAATACAAGTTTAATAAAATTCATCAAGGGAGATATTTAGCAATCATGACATCAACAGTTAAAACCATTGACCTTTAGTTGTGACCTTAGCCTTCTGACGCTGATGGAACAAGGCTTATGAACATCTTGTCATTGAGGTGAAAATTTGACAAAGTTGCAATACAAATCCAAAAAAGAGTTTAAGACATAAGGAGCAGACAGGAAAGTGTTATAGATGGAAAGGCAAATGCAACTTAAAGAATTCTCTCAGAATTTGTTTTTTGAAATACATTGAAGCAACCATTTATGATCATTAAAGCAACGTCCAGCTTTTTCATGGAGGAAGACCCCAGACACATGTCTGAGTAGAACAACCGGCGCACTGCAAGTCAGCTGGAAGACCTTCTCACATTAAGTCCTTCGCCCTGAATGGGACTCGAACTCACGCGATGAGAGGCTTAGCAGTTAAAGGAGTTACAAATTGGTGACTCTACAACTACGCCACGGGCGCCCCTCTCTCAGAATTTTGTTTATACTAGACAGAAAAAGAAAAACAACAACATCAACATGGGGACGATAGTGCAAATTAAGCCATTTTGAACTATTCTTGACAAATGCATTAGACTAAAGTCATCAAAGTCTAGGCCAACAAGGTTATAACTGGTATCAGATTTCAAATCTATCCAAATGGGTACCTATAGATTTCTGCATCAGAGAAATAAAAGTAGAAATGAACAATATTTTCTGCTGGATATAATCCATTAACTCCCATTCTGTTGTTCAAATTGTCTTTATTATAAGATCTTATGAGCAATCATGAGGCGTATAGGAGGACTATACCCAATCCCAAGTGATATATCAATATTTTTTACCTCCTGGGGGCATATCATTCCGTTCTTCACATCTTAAAAACTTAAATGACTTAAATTGACTAAAATAACATCAAATCACCCATCTGCTTTCAAAAGCCCAAGTGATGAACAAACACACAAAAAGACAAATACAAGCAAACATACAAAAACTATCTACTGAATAAAAATTGGTATCTGTTACTCGGGGCCTATAATAAGGAGAGTAAATTAGTTTTTTAGCAGCAAAAACTCCCATAACCAAACTCAACCAAATCTTCAGACAGTCCATTAATGATGTTAACACTGTTATTGAGAGATTAAGTTTACAATGATGTCATCTTTTTGCATGGATCATTTATTTTATAATAGTAAGTAAAGCCATAATATTGCAGTAATGGTAATGTGCACTGATTGTAAACACATTGTGATTTATCAACAGAAGACCACTATTGTTTGGGAAATGTGGCCTTTACATTTTTACCATGGACAATACTTATATTTGCCATTTTATCTTTAATACCCTGTAAAAATGACATGAAAATATGCTCATTAAAGCATACAACAACTGGGAATGATAGGTAATCAGAAATGCTGATTTCATCATTTAAAGATTCTTGCTTTTGATACAATAGTTACCTTTTCTTAAGGCTGAGGCAGTCCTCTCATTACTTGCTTTTCTTTTATTAGATCGACACAATTACTGGTATGGCCATACAGACGATTTTCAGATTTTAATTGGTGGTGCCCCAGACATACGTCTGTGTAGAACAACCAGCATACAGCAAGTCAGTTCAGAAACCTGCCCACATGAAACATTTTGCCCCAACCACGACTCAAACCCACGCAGTGCGGGGCTGAGCAGTCATATGTCTGCAAAACATAAAGCTCGGTAATGGGCTTCCCCTTCTTTCGTGTACTGAACAATAACTATAAATAAATTGTTATGAAAGCACTTTTTCTAATGGCTTAACAAATATTTTTGTAAATAGGGGTTGGTTTAAAATTATGGGATATAAAGCTCCTAAAGAACAGACTTACTCCCTTTACTGTGGGAGCAGATACCAGGTTTTATTCTCATCTGTTTTCCATTATATGAGGTTTACCTCCTCTCTTGGTGCCTCTCGTTCGTTGTCGCCCTCTATCTTGACCCTTACTACCCCAGACTTGTCCACAATATCCTGGATGTTCTTCCCGTTCTTGCCTATCACCTTGGCTGCAATGGAGAAAATACTGAGATTGTCTGGACAGTGCAATAACCATAAACCTGCTACATGTCAATGACTCATAAAGGTTTTTCATAAATTATTAATTATTAAATTATACTAGGAAAAAGTAACACAACACATCGCTGATGACATCTGTGGGAGCCTGTAGTGTATTGGTAGAGTCGCCATATTTTATCTCTTCTGACTGCTTCGCCTCTCACCCGTGGGTTCGAGTCCCGTTCCGGGCAAAGGATTTAATGTGGGTAGATCTTCCAGCTGACTTCTGCTGTGCTGGTGGCTCTCTCCAGACATTTGTCTAGGGTATTCATCTACAAAAATAGCTGGACAGAGCTTTTATGATAAAAAAATGGTGGCTGTGAGATATTTAAAAAACAAGCAAATTAAGACACCTGTTTATATAAATAATTTTATCTTAAATATTACAATTTCATTAAATTTGAACATAAAATTTGACATCAGAGGTATAATTAACAATTTCCGAAGAGATGCAATATTAAAAAAAAAAAAAAAATTGATAATTTCTACGTATAATTTACAATTTCCGAGAATCTTTCTCTGTAATGACTTAAGGCGAAAGGTTAGCATGTGTACACATATTTTTTACATTGACATTTTTTTCATTTGTTAAAAAATTCATGATTTATCATTAGCCCGATATTCATCAATCATGAGTAAGAGTTTCTCAAGTTATGGAATTCAATGTATTGTAAGATGCATGTCTAAAATCAGCATGACAATCTAATTAGGCTATTTTGAAGTGAAATCAAAAATGTATTTATTTATATAAACAAAAATGAAGACTTGTGTTTAAGTCATGACAAAAGCTTGAGAATGGTCAGTGAATACCAACCTTCAACTCAGAAATCATTTTTTGTACTTACCAACCAGTTCCCGTGGGACTGGAAAGGTATCCTCAGCATATTCCAAGAGAGCTCTCGCCTGCTTACAAGCAGCCTCAGTCTAGGGAGAGATGTTAAATAGATTGAAATACAAATTTAGCTCTAAAAACAAAACGTAGGGTGAGAATGTGTAAAAGGATTAACATCTGGTTGTTGATTGGCTTTATTTATCATTGTTTATCTGTTAAAAGTCATATTTTCATTACTGAGTTTACAAAAGCCCGTATGTCCTTTCTCTTTCCTGACCTTGATGATTTAGGGGAAACTGGTCAATTTTATTGCACTTTTGGTCATAGAAAAATAAAATGTTTACAAATGGCACAATTTTTTTTTTTTTATTTCATGTTTTTTTTCCATTTAAATCCACTTCACAACATAACTTGTTTAGAATTAAATTCAGATGTATGAAACAGATGGCATAGGCTTCACCATCTATATTTAAATGTTAAACAACTTACAAACCATTGCTCTGATGATCAGGAGGCATACATTCATTTTAGCGATGTTTTTTTTTTTATCGGTTCTATGCTTGATTTAATTCTAAGCAAAAAGTGATGGGATGGGATTTGCCGGCATTTTTGCCGATACTGTGCAGCGACATTTCTATCATTATAGCACAGGGGCACTTATGAGGTGCCCAAAAACTGAACCCGGCTGGTCCATGATGTCCCCTTAGCCCCCAGCTGAAGGAGGGAAGCCACTACTACCAACTTTAAAGTCTTTGGTTTGACCCGGCCGGGGTTTGAACCCTTGACCTCCCAATCCTCAAGCTAACGCTCTACAAACTGAGCTATTGCGGCCGGTTCCCAGCAAAAAGGTAGTGTAAAGCTTTAAAAGCTTTTTAAAGCTTATTGCTAATTTCCTGCTTATCTTGTTTTCAGCTTTATCTTAGTGCTCAGAAAAAAGTAGTCCCTAATTACTTCCCTTGCACCCAGGGTGGAAATAATATCCCTATCTTTTCAGTGTGGGTCAGAGTGAAATGCTAAGTTTTTCTTTTACTGGTATTTCTCACTCCTTCACCCCAAAAGCATGAAATAAAAAGAGATCACTCTTACCACTTAACCAACCAGTTTCACCAATAAAATACCTTCATTTATTTTTTTAGTATATGAATGACATTAGCATTGTAAAAATTCAGTATACCAATCATCGATAAAAAAAACACTAAGAAACAGTCATGGCTTAACATGAACACTGCCACATTAAAATTCCCTGTGACCATTGCACCTAGGTCCCTCACTAATTCCCTGTGACCATTGCACCTAGGTTCGTTGTAAATTCTGTTTGTTGGGTTTATCAACCCATCAACAGTATTTCAGTTATTTGGAGATGGTGTCCACTTGAAGCAGATATAGGCCTTCAATAGGTATAGCATGGCATGAACACCTGGCATGATACCACACCCTGTCACATTATCCTGACACCTATGGAACACCTATGGAACCACCCTTATATTTGCTTGAGCGTAAGCAAGGGAGCTCACTACTATTTTTTCACGACTTTTCTTCACTAATTCAATGTGATCACTGCACCTAGGATCTTTGTTAATTCCCCGAGACCACTGCACCTGGGATCTTTGTTAATTCCTCAAGACCACTGCACCTAGAATCTTTGTTAATTCCCTGAGACCATTGCACCTAGGATCTTTGTTCATTCCCCAAGGCCACTGCATCTAGTATCTTTGTTAATTCCCCGAGACCACTGCACCTAGGATCTCTGTTATTTCCCCGAGACCACTGCACCTAGGATCTTTGTTATTTCTCCGAGACCACTGCACCTGGGATCTTTGTTATTTCCTCGAGACCACTGCACCTAGGATCTCTGGTATTTCCCCGAAACCACTGCACCTTGGACCTTTGTTAATTCCCCGAGACCACTGCATCTAGGATCTTTGTTAATTCCCCGAGACCTCTGCACCTAGGATCTTTGTTTTTTCCCCCGATATCACTGCACCTAGGATTTTTGTTAATTCCTCGAGACCACTGCACCTAGGATCTTTGTTTTTTCCCCCCCGAGACCTCTGCACCTAGGATCTTTGTTTTTTTCCCCAAGACCACTGCACCTAGGATTTTTGTTAATTCCTCGAGATCACTTCACCTAGAATTTTTGTTAATTCCCAGAGACCTCTGCACCTAGGATCTTTGTTTTCTTCCCCAAGACCACTGCACCTAAGATTTTTGTTAATTCCCCGAGATCACTGCACCTAGGATTTTTGTTAATTCCCTGAGATCACTGCACTGAGGAAAAATACTTCTTTTTATCATCGACTTTATATTTATGCCAGAATGTAGACTATAATAAAAGTAGTTTATATCTTGAAAAAGAACATAATTTTTCACTAAAAACAAAGCTACTCTCCCACTCATTGTTGCATTTAACTTCTGAGTATTCAAGGGAGACCTCTGTGAACGATGTTGTAAATTTCTTGTACCTACCTCACCATGAACCTTAAAGGTACAACTATTTTCATCCAGATCTATAGCTGTGATGCCCTCAATGCGCCGTGCTGTTTGAATGTTCGTGCCATGTGTACCAATCGCCAATCCCATCAGGCTCTCCTCCACGCTGAACTCTTCTGTGAATCCAGTGCGTATCTTTGTACTCTTTGAATGAAGACATTTCAATTTTTAAGATACAGTCGATATGTTTCAGTCACACGATGTCGTAAACAAGTACATGAGTCACAGAACACAAATAGATGTCTGTTTGCTGTGTTAATCACCCCTCAAACAGTATTTCAGTTACTCAGAGACTATGTCCACTTATAGCAGATATAGTGTTGCCTTTACTGTGCATAGCATGCAGTAAACACCTAAAAATTCTTGGAACTACCCTTTTATTTGCTTGTACGTTTTTACCATTTTTTTCAATGATTTCAGTATGTCATGGTTTGGGAATGAAACTTTGGCTTTCCATACTAGAAGCCGACACTACAGCAACTGCACTACCAGGTCTGGTTATAAGAGATGATAATGATGGTAGAGATGATATAAACATCATGATCATTGTAATGAAATAAATGATAATGAAGACCTAGAACATTTATTGAAAAAACGTTATACTACATTTTACTGAATGTATAACACAGTTTCAAAAGACACATATCCAATTTCTTCAACAACTGCCAAGACAGAATTGAATAAATGAAATTCAACAATGTCTCATACATCTCCTCTAAAGCTGGTGCTCTGCATATTCTTTATGTGTTGTTATTTATATTCCACATGTTTAATAATATTAATTAATATTTGTTATCATACTTAACGCTACTGGATAGTGACAAATTTGTTAGTTGCAATCACTCTGAAAAGTATAGTATAGTTTATATATGAGCTGTCGATTATAAAAAAACAAAAAAATCAGTGGGTTACCATTGAAATAATAATTTTATTGCCTCATGTGTATGGTTTATGTAAACAAGCAATGTTGCCATTTTTAGACATTAACTAACCAAACAAGGCTATCCCTGAAGTGATAATTACAAAAATATCTCATAATAAATAAAAATGAAATAGTTAATTAAACTTAAAAAAATATAGAAAAACTATCAGAAAATACTTAATTTAGATGCAGAGTTCTTTAAACTTCACATATAGATAGAACTTTTTATTCTGGTTAAAGTAAATACAAAAAATGTATGTGTTACCATGCAAAATGAAGAGCTATGGCTTGTCAAATATTAAAAAATTAATATTTTTAATTAAAATTATGCATAAAATATCACATATTTTTTATTTGAGATGCAGTAGTCTTTAAACTTTACACATAGATAGAAATCATTTTGTTGTAGATATAAAAAACAAAAAAGGTAGATTTTACCTTGTAAAATTTAAGAATTCGAGCTTATAATATGTAAAAAAATACAATTTAAAAAAAAAGGAGTAAAATATCACTCATATTTTTCTTTTAATGCACCGGTCTGAACACTTAACATATAGGTAGAACACATTTTGCTGAATAAATCAACCACAAAAAGGTAGATTTTTTTTTAAATTTAAGGTGCAGCACAACGCCGTGAATGTGGGATAGTTCAAATCTCAACAAATCTGCGCGATCGTCTGGGGTACGCTCTAAATTCGTCACTATACACTAGCCTTAAGAAAATTATTCTGTAAATGCACTCTGTTAAGATCTGTTAAACGTGGTATTTGGCAGTTTGCCTATATCTAAGACATGTAATAATGTCCTGCCCTTGATTGAAGGAACTGCGGCATAATTTTTGCGAAATCTCAAACTTTAGAAAAGACTTTTTTTAAAACAAACTCAATTGTAAGACAGTACAAATCGTGAAGTGAATCACTAAAAATGTTCATTTTTCCCCAAGTCTATAAGTAAATATGATTGGAATTTCTGTTAATAATAGACATCAATGTCAGAGTGGATCACAGGGATAATGATATAAAGTGATTTAAAAAGTAATTGTCACTCAGTTTTCTTAACTTCATCATGGCTTTTATTCGAAGCACGTTTTTAATGACAAGTAGAGTGTTTTGCTTCAATTTTCATAGTGATAGAGGACATCAAAAAGCAGCATTTCATAAAAATCTTTTCAGGCAACAATAATTTATTGTTGGGTTGTATTTGAGAATAAAAAGGAGTCCCAACTGTCAAATACCACATTTAAAGAATAGAGAAAAGCACTGAAGCCCTTGCCTGCTATACTTCATCATGACCTATACTAAATGTTATGTATGTATATTCACACATACACACACACATATATATATACAGTGTTTTGACAAAACCCGGTGAACTGCGGACCACGCCTACCAAAATCTCTGACGGTAAATTATAAATTTTATAAATTAAATGGACCGATAGTCCATAAGAATTTTCAGCCACGGCATTTTCAAAATTGTTATGAAAACATATAATTTAAACTAATCTAAACAACTCTTTATAGCCTTTAACTGAACCCAACCACTCCCAACACCTCGGTTAGCTTTCCAACTGTTTGCGTCCAAATGCCATATCATACTAGTAAAATTTGGTCCGATCCAGTAGATATTGCCAGTTTGGTGAACAGAAGGTCCAGTGTTTTTTTAATTTCTTTCAGGAAGACTGTATATATACATACTAACTTTTTTTTTGCGAACAACTTCATGCAGTGGAAACAAGAGGTATCAAAACAGGCAAAAGTGCAGATCCTGATAAGACAGAAACCAGCAGGAGCTGATGTATCAAGATCTACACTATTTTATATAAGCTTGATAACGTTGTGCTTAGAAGGCAAAGCATTATTACTACAGAACAAAATATTGCCAGGTATTTTAAGTTTAAAAATGCACAATCAAAGAAGTGAACAACTGAAGCTGACATTAAAACATTATGAATATAGAGTAATCAGTATCTTAAATATAAATAAAAATATCATTAAATGGTTATTTAAGTTTAGTTCTTACGTACATGTATACAGGAATTATGCTTTGAAATAAAAAGTAATTTTTCACAATATCTTCTTTTTCATCTGTAAATTTTACTTTTCTTACCATGAAAACATTTATGATTTTTATTTTATTTTATAAGTTCATAATTAAATTTTTATAAATAAATAAAAAGTAAAACTTAATTTTTTCTCTCTAAAACTTACAAAAAGCAAAATAAACTTTTAAAGCAAAATGAAATCAAAACAAATTAACTGTTAAGAGGAATTTTTGCAGGTTTCTATGAATATGGTTTGGCCGGAAACAGTTATATTACAGACAGGATCATGCTTATAATGGTTATTTATGTTAAATATCCCAGTCACATGATAGGTAGACTCATCAACACTAAACAGATCAGTTGAAAGACCTCCATAAATGGGGTTTTTTTTGCTTTTTTTTTTTTTTTTTACATTAAACCAACAAAATTATGGTCATATTGGTGACGCCTAGCTAATTATTGATGGAGGACAACCCCAGACTAATGTCTGGGTAGAACCACTAGTGCAGCGCAGGCTGGACGGAAAACGTCCTCACATGAGAGTTCTGGCTCCGAATGAGACTCGAACCCACGCGGTGAGGGGCTGAGAGTTTTAAGTCAGCGACTCTAAATGCTCTGCCAGGAACATCTTCCCTCCATATATGAAAGATTAGTAAAAAAAAAACCCAGTGTGAGCGGCTGAAGAGTTGCAATTCTGCAACTCTGCTGGGACTCTATCCTGAATTGACAACATGATGAAAAAAATATTTTTACATTTTTCTTTAGATAAGAATAATGAGATATGAAGTAGTAATTCTATCAGAACTGTTTAACTTAGCAAACTTTAGGAAATTACATAAAAAAACAAAGCACTGATAGTGTAGCTATGAACACAAACCAAATGTGATTTCTCATATCACCCAAAAAGTGCTAGTCAAATAACCCACACATCTACTTTTAGTTTTGATTAACAACTTAATTGAATCAGTTTACTTTTGTTCAAGCGATAGACAAACTTACATATAAAAAATTAAAAAAATGCTTAAAAACTGGTAACAAAAACCATAACAACAATTTGTATGAATCTTTGTGGGTAAAAACCTGTATAGCAGGGTATTTTGGTTAAATAATTAGGTAGCAGTGATTTTTTATATTAGGTGGCAGTGATTTTTTATATAAAGTGATATATAGCTGATTTTGTACCGAATACATGATAAAGCAGGGTTCTGCTATTGGATGAACACACTACTAAGCCCATGAGATCGCACATACTTTTTATTACAAGCCACAAATAAACCCCTTTGCTGTTCATGCATAAGGGAATGTTTCTGACGATATAAAAAAAACATGGATATTTGCATAAGGTTAACTAAGGCAGATGAAAGAATCATGACAATAGCTCCACTTCTTTTCCTTAAAAAAGAAGAGTTAAAAATGAAAAAAAAAAAAATGTAGTAAGGGAAGAAGAGGGATGGGATTTGGGACTTGCCGGCACTTTTGCCGATACTGTGCAGGGACATTTCTATCATTGCAGCACAGGGGCACTTATGCGGTGCCCAGGGACTGAACCCGGTCGGTCTTTTATACTGACACCGACGAGTCAGTCATAATGCTACCCCTAAGCCACTACAACCAACTTTAAAATCTTTGGTCTGACCCAGCCGGGGTTTGAATCTGCAACCTCCCGATCCGCAAGCTGACGCTCTACCACTTGAGCTACTGCGACCGGTAAAAATAAGAAGAATCTCAATTTCTGTACTGCTGTAAAAAAGTCTAGTAAGTGTACTTACAAAGTTGTATTTCCCGGATCGTCTTATTCTATATTCCTTAAATGATTTTTATATGTAAGATTTCTTGCTTAAATATGAACACAGAAAAAATATGTTTATGCATTGTCTGTAGTTATAATAATTAATTAGGTATTTAACTAGCATATATAGAATTAACTAATAAACAAAAGAATAGCATTAACAAACTTGTAAGTACCGGTATATAACAGATATCTGGCTATTTTATTATTTCTAAAACATCATCAACTTCATAGGACAACAGTATGAACATAGCTTCTTGAACAATGGCTTAACCTAGCTAAACAATTAAGAATATTTAACACAAGATTTGCACTTATCATGATAAAACCAGATGGTAGTAACGTAAGATTACAGATGATTTCCTTTTTTTGATTCTGCTAAATGTTGGCTTGAAGCAAGTATAGTGCTGACCTTAGTGTGAAAGCATGTTGTAAAACCATGACAAGATGTGGAGTCACATAACCAAGGCTACACAGCATTAACATGGATTGTTTAAGACATAGGGTTACATTATCCAGGTTAAACAGCCCTGGAACTAGCAGTTTAAAACATAGAATCACATTACCCAGGTTAAACAGCCCAGGAACTAGCAGTTTAACATATGTAGTCACATTACCCAGGTTAAACAGCCCTGGAACTAGCAGTTTAAAACATAGAATCACATTACCCAGGTTAAACAGCCCAGGAACTAGCAGTTTAACATATGTAGTCACATTACCCAGGTTAAACAGCCCTGGAACTAGCAGTTTAACATATGTTGTCACATTACCCAGGTCAAACAGCCCTGGAACTAGCAGTTTAACATATGTAGTCACATTACCCAGGTTAAACAGCCCTGGAACTAGCAGCTTAACATATGGAGTCACATTACCCAGGTTAAACAGCCCTGGAACTAGCAGCTTAACATATAGAATCACATTACCCAGGTTAAACAGCCCTGGAACTAGCAGCTTAACATATAGAATCACATTACCCAGGTTAAACAGCCCTGGAACTAGCAGCTTAACATATAGAATCACATTACCCAGGTTAAACAGCCCTGGAACTAGCAGTTTAACATATGTAGTCACATTACCCAGGTTAAACAGCCCTGGAACTAGTAGTTTAACATATGGAGTCACATAACCCAGGTTTAACAGTCCTGGAAATGGAGTCACATTACCCAGGTTAAACAGCCCTGGAACTAGCAGTTTAAAACATGGAATCACATTACCCAGGTTAAACAGTCTTGGAACTACCAGTTTAATATATAGAATCACATTACCCAGGTTAAACAGCCCTGGAACTAGCAGTTTAACATATGTAGTCACATTACCCAGGTTAAACAGCCCTGGAACTAGTAGTTTAACATATGGAGTCACATAACCCAGGTTTAACAGTCCTGGAAATGGAGTCACATTACCCAGGTTAAACAGCCCTGGAACTAGCAGTTTAAAACATGGAATCACATTACCCAGGTTAAACAGTCTTGGAACTACCAGTTTAATATATAGAGCTACATTACCCAAATTAAACATTCCTGAAAAAACTACCTGTTTAAGACACATAGTTTTATTACTCTGGTTAACATTCCTGAAACTACCAGTTTAAGACACAGAATTACTTTAACCAGGTTAAACATTCTTGATACTACCAGTTTGAGACAGTCACATTATCCAGGTTAAACAGTCCCGAAACTACCAATTTAAGACAGTCACATTATCCAGGTTAAACAGTCCTGAAACTACCAGTTTAAGACACATATTTACATTACTGAGGTTAAACATTCCTGGATCTTCCTGTTTAAGACAGTCAGATTCACAATACCCAGGTTAAACATTCAGGAACTACCAGTTTAAGACAGTCACATTACCCAGGTTAAACGGCCCTGGAATTACCGATTTAAGCTTAGTATAAGCAAGGAAGCGCTACCTCTACCATCATAAGTTAACTCCTTTTTTGAAAATGTCAAACTGGGATTTAAGCCTGAAGCCTCTGGTTGTAAAATGCATTGTAGCAACACCATTTTAGTAACAGTAGCCACATCTAACTATTTTGGTAGAGGAAGACCCAAGATTATTGCCCACAGGTACATTCAAGGTCAGCTAGATTACATTCCCATATTCAGTCATTGCCCCTACCAAGGCTTGAACCTAAGTTTTACAAGGTAAAGAGGTCAGAGGAGTTACGAGACAGCAACACTACCCCTACTGCATGGGTGCTCATTCCTAGCCCCTACGTTGACTTGAACCTAAGTTTTACGAGGCCAAGAGGTCAAAGGAGTTACGAGACAGCAACACAAACCTTACTGCTTGGGTGCTCATTCCTCGCCCCTACGTAGACTTGAACCTAAGTTTTACGAGGCCAAGAGGTCAGAGGAGTTATGGAGACAGCAACACTACCCCTACTGCATGGGTGCTCATTCCTCGCCCCTACGTAGACTTGAACCTAAGTTTTACGAGGCCAAGAGGTCAGAGGAGTTATGGAGACAGCAACACAAACCTTACTGCATGGGTGCTCATTCCTCGCCCCTACGTAGACTTGAACCTAAGTTTTACGAGGCCAAGAGGTCAGAGGAGTTATGGAGACAGCAACACAAACCTTACTGCATGGGTGCTCATTCCTTGCCCCTACGTAGACTTGAACCTAAGTTTTACGAGGTCAGAGGAGTTACGACAGCAACACTACCCCTACTGCAAGGGTGCTCATTCCTCGCCCCTACGTAGACTTGAACCTAAGTTTTACGAGGTCAGAGGAGTTACGACAGCAACACTACCCCTACTGCAAGGGTGCTCATTCCTCGCCCCTACGTAGACTTGAACCTATGTTTTACGAGGCCAAGAGGTCAGAGGAGTTATGGAGACAGCAACACTACCCCTACTGCATGGGTGCTCATAACATAAACCTTCTGTAACTAGAATAAAAACACCACCATTTGAAACACCAGAGCCATAATGGAACTGTCATTATATTATTAATCTGCATATACTACAATGAACAGCTGTATAGATTTATCTCATATAGATTACTCATACATCCATTAAAGAGTACAGGACCTAGCCCTCAAAATTTAATTTTCATTAAACTGAGAAACTTTTGTTTGACAAAAAAATACAGTTGCGCACACAAAAATAACAATAACTGTTTTTTTCATTTGTAAGTATGAAACATACAGACAAAAGAGAGATATGCAACAGGAAAACATACTTTATCAGCTTAAAAACAATTTTCTTTCAAGCAAAAGCAAAAAGCAAAAAGGCAAACGTTTACCTCATGCATTTGCAATGCCTAAGAATAAATAAAATAAAAAAGAAAATTTGTAAGAAGAAAAATCATGCATTGTAATATTTACTGCAAACACAATAGTCATATTCATAATAGCATTTGAGAATTATTCGTTAATCCTTTCGCTGATAAGACATTTTCCACGCCCCATGCTGAGGAATTATCTATAAATTTCCTAAGAAAATGCCATACATCACTAAATTGCTTATAATTTTGGATATGTAAAACTACATATCATTAGAAAGGGAAATGAATATGGATTCTGAATAATATAATAAATATCATGTGATATTAAAATGTTATGGACTTTCAAAAATAGAAAAAAAAAGTTAAAAAAACTGAACTTTTATTTTATTAAGAATAGTCAAGCTATCAAAAACAGAATGTATTTGCAATTTGATTTAAACTTCCCTTTTAACAAAGATAAATAGCTGTGTTTTTGATACATGGTGACTGTACGTTGTTACTGCTACTGTTGCAACTATCGGAGGATGGCCTTTCACATGTGTTTGGGTAAAAGCAGCAGAAACAAAAGATAGATGCAGATTGACATTACAAATGAATAAATAATCAGACAAATCCATGCACATGTTCACATGTAAGAGCTAACAAAGAGAGATGGTCATTTTGCACCATAAGTAAAATCTCAACATTGTTGTAATATGTTTTTTTAATATTGGACATAAGGATGTTCAGTTGTCTAAATTTTTTATAACTTTTATTCATTTTATGTTACCATTAAAGACTGCTGTTTAAGTTTAGTTTTTGAAATACATTGCAGCGACCATTTATGACCATTTCAGAACGTCACGCTTTTTGGTGAAGGAAAATCACAGACACATGTCCAGGTAGAACCACCGGCACACCGCAAATCAACTGGAAGACCTTCTCACATTAAGTGCTTTGCCCCGAACGGCACTCGAACCCACGTGGTGAGAGTCTAAGCAGTCAGAGGAGTTACAAATCGACGACTCTACCACTATGCCATGGATAAACCTCAAAATGGTTACTTGACCCTCCAAATAAAAGACAAGTGACATGTAGTCTGCATGCATATGAAAGTTGGCGTTACTGAATTGTACCCTACCTGCAGCTTTTTGATGGCATCCTCAGTCCGCTGCTTGAGCAGACTCCGTTGCCGTAGGTTACGCAGATGCATGTCACCCATCATGGAGGCCCGCTTTATCACAACTGAATCTGTTGACTGTTAATACACAAATTATGTACTGTAGCAGACATGTTATTGTTTTTTGGTTGAGTACCGATTTTTATCTAGCTTTGTTGCATCTTTTCATTTCCTTTGGAAAAACAATAATTTAACTGATCACAGGCAATGCCAAAACCAAGTTTGGACACTACTGACTGTTGCTATTTTAACCTGGGGTTTAACTGGCTAAAATCATCTTGGTCAATATTCCTGAAGTGGTTACTGGTAACAATTTTCCATAATCGTCAATTAAACTATTCTGAGGTGATTTTTTTTATACAATAATTCAAGAAAATCTTTCATTTTCATTTATTAAGTCTGAAGTATCATATTACCATACATGTGCCTTTTAACATCTTTAAGCACTTTTAGTTAATAGATAAGTATGTGATCTCACTAATTAAAATATAGTTAAAGCTGGCCAAGTAGAAATTTATAAATTGATACTGCAGTAGACTCTTTACTTTTTTGTCTAACATCTATCTAAAACCTCTAATAATATAAACTGTTGATCCTGACAGTTCCTTTCCTTAATTGACATGGCTTTTGTTTGTTTTTTGTTACATCGCACCAACACAATTATGGTCATATTGGCGACATCCAGCTAATTATTGGTGGAGGAACACCCCAGACTTACGTGTGGTTAGAACCACAAGTGCACAACAGGTTAGCTGGAAAACCTCCCCATGAAAGTTCTTGCTCCAACCGGGACTAGAACCCACACTGTTCCACGTCAGGTCAGTGACTTTAATTACTCAGCTACAGGCGCCTCTCCTTATTGACATTGATATGTAAATGATGTCCTGAGATTATTGACAGCAGAAATGTGCAGACAGATACAATAATCCAATTAACATATTTGATATATTCTTTTACATTTGAAGACTAACAACCACTTACTATGATGACTAAGGCCATTTGGTGGGGATCAAACACAATACAGGCACTACCAATGTGCTTCCTGAACTCAACATGTGAATGGTCATCTGAACATCTGAAAGGAATATTTTTTTAATTAATAATAGCAAAAGTTAACCAGTGAATCCCTCCCCATATAGGCTAGCCGGTAATGAATTCTCTCTAACATTCTTAACGGCAGTTGAATAGATATACCTTTGATCATTTTTTTTTTTTTTTTTTAAATACATTGCAACAACCAATTATAATCATATAATCATAGTAGCAATGTAAAGCTTTTTTATGGGAAGACCCCAGACAGATGTCTAGGTAGAACCCCTGGCACAACCCAAGTCAGCTGGAAGACCTTTCCAAAGTAAGTCCTTCATCCAGAACCGGACTCGAACCAATAAGGTGACAGGTTAAGCAGTCAGAGGAATTGGCGATTCTACCACTAAGCCACAGGCACCCCAATTTTAAATTTGTTTAAACTGATTAACTAGCCAATGTATATTGCATCTGGTTACTCAATGATATATGGACAATATCATGGTCCATTATCTCAACATTAGTGTAACTAAGTCAGCAATTAGGCAATGTTTGCAAATCACAGTATACTAGAGTGTTCAGACAGGGAGTAATGATCAAACATTCTAGTACATATGTGAATACAGCACATATCTTTCGCATTCATTGTTCAACACAAATCATCTTCATTACACATTTATTGGAATGCCATTCTTTATTGCAATATAAATACCAATTAAATATTACTGTTTGTTTGTTTATTGGGTTTATCATCCCACCGACAGTATTTCAGTTTTCTGGAGACAATGTCCACTTGTAGCAGCTATAGTGCTGCCTTACTGTGTATAACATGCTGTGTACGCTTAGCATAATAAAAAAACAAACAGTCACATTATCCTGTCAACGGCCTAACCAGTCGTGGAACTACCCTTATATTTGCTTGAGCATTAGCAAGGGAGCTATACCACTACCATTTTTACGACTTTGGTATGTCGCAGCCTGGGGTCGCACCCAGGCCTCTCGTACATGTAGCTGACGCTCTACCGATTGCGCTACCAGGTCCGGTAAATATAACTGTCCACTGCCATACAACTGTTTTATGTTTAAATATTGCAACAGGCATTACTGAAGATGTGCAAAACTATAAATTACTAAGCGTAACTAATAACCACATGAAGTAAAAAGAAATAATCTAATTCTTAACAACTTATTACAAAATGGTGGGTTTCTTCCTGTTAACTGGGTTAAACATTTGAAATTATTAACAGGTTACTGATTTAGTAACTGTTGCCATTGCTATCATAAATGTAGCCGGGTGATAGGGAGAGATTGTGTATGAGGTCTGGTTAGCTCAGTTGGTTGAGCAACCGCCCTGTAAGCGAAGGGTCCCAGGTTCGAGTCACGGACTGGCTGCACATTTTTCTTCCTATGTTACAATAGCGCCCAACGTAAATGATCTGCGGTCGTTATGGTACAAGTGCTTGAGAAGTGCTTGTGAGTTGTTTGTAGAGCAAATGGTCTGTGGAAATTTGAGAATGAATTTCAAGTTGGCCGTGGTGTATGTAGCCGGGTGATAGGGAGAGAATGTGTAAGTGGTCCAGTTAGCTCAGTCGGTAGAGCATTCGGTCCTGTGTTCTAGTCCCCGACTGGCTGCACATTTTTCTCCCTATGTTACATTAAAACTTTCAGTTTTATAAATATTATGCAACATGTACTTAGTACTATATAATGAAATTATTACATTTATATGTGTTCAGCTTAATAAAAATGACCAGAAATGTGACTTGAGGACATAAAAGCCACTGTCTTTGCTAATAACTAAAAATCTAACTGTGAATTAAATCTGTCGTTCCAAAGTCCTTGACCAATTTGAAAGGTTTCTATGTTTAGATTTTTTTTTGTTATATCTTTTATTGTGCTGCGTATAATGTATTGGGCATACTTACATATCTTGAAGGTCTGGTGGAATTTCTAAGACATATTTATGGAAGTGGTCTTTGTTGGCCATGTTTCTGAAATTAAAAAAACCCACATCATCATACTGTTGTTTGACAAGATAATACGAAAATAACATGCTTGAAAGGTTAATTTCATATCTAACTTGAAACTGAATAAGAATTCTTAAGATATGGCAAGTAATTATTGAAATTAAAGTCATTATAGCATCCAGCTGTTTAAGTGTAGAAAAGCCCCTAACAGATGTCTCGATAGAACCACAGCAGTAAAGTCTCAAGTCTAAATTTTGTGTGGGAAGGCATTTTAGATTACCTGCAGTGCTCCAGCATATTTATATATGTACATATTTGCTAGGGCCTTTCCCAACCACTTATACTAAGACTTTGCAAGTATGACTGTATGCACATGTGCAATGTTAAACAACACAAATGTCTGGACAGAACCAGAGGCACACAGCAAACTTATCACATTAAGTTCTTCATCCAAAGTGGAACTCAAACCCATGCCTTGAGAAGCCTTGGGTGTTAACAGTTTGTAACCAATTGACCAAAAGCAGCACCAAAACTACAGTAAAACTTCTCGAAGCGGCACCTCTAAGCAGCGGCTACCTCCAAGCAGCGGCAGTTAAATTTCCCCCCAGTAGTTTTCAGCGCATTTTAACCTCTAAGCAGCAACTCCTCCACGAAGCGGTAAGCGGCCGTGTAAATCACTTTCCTGAGGCTAGTTTAACCTCTGCGTAGCAACACCAGTGCAGCTATTTTTAGAACAGTTTGTCGCATACACCAGAAATGTCACGCGGTCGGCTGATCACTGCTTCTACCCTGTTGAGAAGGTGTTAATAGGAATCAAGTTGCAGTTGGACAGGAAACCAGCTGCATGTTACAAACATGCCGTTGTAGATCTAGGGTATTGAGGGAACGTGTGAAAGAAGTGTCAACTTTTGATGATGTTAACGAGTTGGTTTGTTTTCTTTAATTGATCGAAAGATTAAAAGATATCACTGTATTGATTGCTTACTTAAAAAGATGTTTACGTTAAGTGCTAAATGCTGACTTTAAATTCGATTTTTAATGGTAAATCAGTCTTTGCCTGACTCAATACTGGAATACTGGTCATTTTGTCTTGAAATGTCTGATAAAATGTTTACCTTACGTTAGAGCAAAGTGTTACTGCAATTAAGTTGTTAGAACAAGGAAGGTCAGCACAGTCTATTGCTACTGAGTTGGGCTGCGGCAGAACTCAGATACAGGTCCGTTACTGACTATATTGTTTTTGTAATAGACAAGCAAAGCTGATTGCCTAAAGTACAAAACTATCTAAAAGACACATTTTTTCTCGTCTCATTGAAACCTCTGAGCAGCAACACCTCTCAGCAGCAACACTTTTTCATGCCTCCGCCAGATGTTGCTGTGGAGAGGTTTTACTGTATTGACAAGACCCCCAAAATTAAAAAAATACACAAGATTTTGGGAATTTTTCAACAGATTTCTTTATAAAAGAAAAAAACATATTTTCTTAAAATGACTGAATAAAAGTACCTAATTAGTGTATGTCCCGAATTTGTTACAAAAGCTTATTTTTGGAGTTTGATTATAACTCTATAGTTTTCCCCATTTAGGAATCTTTCTGGCAAAATTTGGAGAAAAAGGAATTAATTTTTCGCACTGCACATATGATCAAATAATTGCTATAAAAATAAAACAAAAAATCCTATATAAGTTTTGATGTATACAGCACCCTAGGTTATCGATATCATGTGATAGTTTTTGGTAGAGAAAGGTGTCATGACACCAACAGTATTTAAATTATTTAGAGACAGTGTCCATTTGAAGTAGATATAGTGCTGCCTTCACTGTGTATAGTCACTCAATCACATCTTGACAACAGGTTGACCAGTTGTGGTACTACCATTATATATGCTGTACTACTATTTTTACCAACTTTGTTAATGGGAACAGCACCTAGGCCTTGCTTACCTGGAGCGTGCGCTCGCACACTTTGCTACCTTGTCCGATTTTGAAAGATTAGCCGGCATTTTTGCCGATACTGTGCAGCGACATTTCTATCATTATAGCACAGGGGCACTTATGAGGTGCCCAAGGACTGAACCCGGCCGGTCCATTATACTGACACCGGTGAGTCAGGCATAATGCTGTCCCCTTAGCCCCGAGCATTAATACCAAACCACTTCTACCAACTTTAAAGTTTTTGGTTTGACCCGGCCGGGGTTTGAACCCACGACCTCCCGATCCGCAAGCCGACACTCTACCACCTGAGCTATTGCGGCCAGCCCGGTTTTAAAATGTATTGCAATGAGTGAGAAGACTTACAAATAGAAAATTGCAATAATATTTTTAAGAGGATTAGGAAATGTCAAAAGAATATGCAATGAGAGACAGTAATAAATAGTCTCCCCTGAATAATGCCTAAATGCAAGTAGGGCCTTTCATTTGTTTTACTCGGTTTTTATGCTTGTGCTCTTTGGAGTGTTTGTTGACTTTTCTGCCTTTCTTATGATACCCCGGTTAACCATCATCAATAAACATGTCCATTTTCTTTTTCAAATAACATATCTCTATAAGTAATTAATTAATTTTAAGCTTATATTTACAAAAAAAGTAAGAAATTCACAGTTTTTGCAATATCTACAAAAGAACAAGCGATAAAGTCCAAGAATTTCAACTACAAGGACCTACCTACTGTTTGTAATCCCTCGGATATTAACTAACAAGGGAGACAATTTCCATTTCACCGATGTACCCCATAACATTTTTAAGAGGATTAAGAAATGTCAAAAGAATTTGCATATGCTTCTGAAGATACAATGACCTTCAATATTTCTTTGAACTTAATGGCTGCACTTGTAAATGTAATAAGTGATGGAAGTTTAAGTGTCTTTCAGATGTTTTGTTTAAGTACTGTGTATCACATGATAGTGATACTCGAGACAATGAATCAGTCAAGTGTGTGTATAAAAGCACAGAGTGACTGCTACATGTCATCTTTTAAAGGTGGTATCCGACAGTTTGTTTTCACCAAATACATGTAAACCTGGATTGGGGGAATTGTGGCCTAATTTCTGCAAAATGTCAAACCTAAGTCTAACACAAGACAATTTTGAACATTGTCTAAATTGTAAGACAGTAGAAATCATGAAATAATCACTCTACATGCTCATTCTTTATAAAACTATAAATGTGCATGACTGTGATTTCTAAAAATAGACATTAACGTCAGAGTGGATTACCAGAATGATTATATAAAGTTATGGGTCACATGGTTTTCCTAATTTAAAATTAGCAGCGTGGCTTAGATAGGAAAAATCTATTTGTAATGACGTCTGATGTGTTATGCTTCACTTTTCACATAGATGTAGGATATCAAAAATCAGCATTTTGCAGGTCTTTTCAGCAACATTAATTTATTTGGTTCTTTGATAGAAAAAAATCAGGTCCAAACTGTCGGATACCACCTTTAAAGGGACTTAAAAACATCAGGAAAACTAGAAAAAAAATCAAATTGAGCAGGTTGCACTGTATACAAAGTACTCCTAGTTCTATTTGCTATAAGCATTTAGCCTGGGACATGAAAATAGAAAATTATTTTACTCTGTATTCCAAAACCTAGCTTATATATTTGTGGTCAATTGCTGTTTTTTTGTGCAAGCTTTGTCACTTCCCATTTTATATAAAGTTTTAACGGGAAATTTATATTTAAAAATGTGTTACTTACTAATCATACATACACATTTAGACACTATAATTCAATGAATTTGATAACAATAATTTTTTTGTTAACTCACTGGTTCACTGGCCGTAAAAGGTCCATGGACACGATATCGGTGTATGTCTTGTCGAATCCAGCAAAGTCGACGACTGCAAACTCCCCGCGGAACACCTTGATTTTGGCGGGCCACCATCCTGCCTGCTCTTCACCTGGCGCCTTAGTGAACACCTATATAAATACCAAATACAATCTGTGAAGAATCCCTTTATGAATACAAAACAAGGGCTGAATATGGAAACGGGAATGTGAAAAAAAAATTTACAGATGGACTCACACCTAGAAGACATTGGAGGTTTGGACATGAGATTCCCAGATCTGGCGTCCAACTACATGACAACAGACAGAATATTCATATAAAGAAGTTCTTGTTCCCTTTAGTGTCAAAAAAGCATAAGTAAGTAAGTGTTCTCTCTCTGTGCACTTTTGTCTAGATCCCAGAGTAAACTAAAATTCACTGGACATGCAAGATTAACAAAGTGGGATAAGGTAAAATCTTGATGGCAAGAGTAATGGTTCTTGAACTCTGCACTTTGTCTCAACACTTGATACATGAATACATATTACAAGTATGTAGTGAATCAGTCAAATAGATTTTTGAAATACATCGCAGCGACCAATTATGATAATTATGGCAATGTCCAGCTTTTTGGAGGAGAGCGAGCCCGAACAAATGTATGGATAGAATTAGTGGCGGACTGCAGCTCTGCTGGAAGACGTTCCCACATTAAGTCCTTCGCCCCGAATGGGACTTGAACCCACACAGTGAGAGGCTAAGTAGTTGGAGCAGTTACACGTCGGCAACTCTTCCACTACATCTAGGGTGCCCCCTGTCAAATAGTCAAAAAGTTCCAATGAATCACCTTAAATACAAAACCTTAATGATATTGCTATGATTTCCACAATCATTAAGCCAATGTCTCATGAATGTTGAAAATAGACTTCATTGTGGCTTATGGCCATATAATAAACTAATAAAAGCATTTCAAATATTCACATTTTTGAAAAAAAGCCAATTTGGACCACTATCTTTAATAACTCCATAATTTAAATCAAGTACTAGCTTCTTCAGAAATAATTGAATGTACTAAAAAAAGATAATTGTGTTCAGTTCTGTTTGTTTAATTATCTCTTGCCTCTACTTGTGGTTGGTCTCTAGGAACTATGCCGCTAGCATCTTTCTAGTCATACAAATCTACTTGACAAGTTAAATTCAAGAAAAAGAAAAGTGTAGTCAGAGAAATGTATCATTGGGCTTCTTTTTTTTCAAAGTGAAGAAACTGTATACATTCATCTTTTGAAATTAATAGGTTAAAACTGATTTCAGCTTTTTTCAGCAAAATGAAAACTTTACTAGACTGCTTAATTGGTTTTAATAAAATCTATTATTTTTCACAAAATTAATATATCAAACTTACAGACGTAAAATAATCAGGGCACACACAATAAAACAAAAACAACAACCAACAAAACCTAACCACTCTCAATAATAGAGACCCGATGGGAAAATCAGACTTTTGAGCGAGATGTAATTTGGAAAGGCTTTAAGTGTAATTAGTGATGCATTGGGATCACAGTAAGGAATGCTGGCAAGGGGTGGTTGCCAGTGGTTAGGATA
Source organism: Sinonovacula constricta (assembly GCA_007844125.1). Taxonomy (NCBI): domain Eukaryota; kingdom Metazoa; phylum Mollusca; class Bivalvia; order Cardiida; family Solecurtidae; genus Sinonovacula; species Sinonovacula constricta. The sequence goes on from CM017563.1 coordinate 34,511,345, forward strand.
CCTGTGCCAGCTGTCTGGCAGATGGCTGCCTGATTTATGGCAGCATCTCTCCCTAAACCAAGGCAGCCACCACCCCTACCTCCCACCCACTTTAGCTTACTTTTTTTTTTCAGTAAAAAGTTTAATTTTTGTCTCAGTTTTTTTTAAATCTCAATTAATTAATGCCAAATGACATACAAGATTTTGACTGCCATGGAAAAACTGTCGCCTGAGCATTGTATGCCTTTTCTGAGGGTGGAGTATTTTATGTGGCTTTTATCTCCTGCACATATTGTACACATGGTGATAGTTCATTAAAATTAGTTGTTTCTGTGGAATATTTTTTTATTTGACTTCCAGCCATTGCTGATGGAGAAAGATCCCCGATGAATTCCCGGGTAAAACCACCAACATACTACTGCACCTTGAGGGCATACAAAAGAGAACACTCTTGCAGTTATTCTTCTTGATTTACTTTAATTTATATCTCATACTTCATAACTTCCACTGTGTTACAATGACAAGTATGACAAGAAAATACCTCTCGTCCAGACAGTTTCCTAATTAATGGTCGAGAAATTTCCCAGACTGAGTTCTGAGGAAGCCCTCTGTTTTTATCTCCTATTTATTTATTGGGTGCACCTTTTCACAGAAAAACCATAAGCCACAATGAAGTCTATTTTTTCCCCAAATAAAGAAAACTTATACTTATTGATCTTTTACTGCCTAGAATCACCATTTATCCCATTAAAGAAGGTATCTGACAGTTAGGACCATTTAATTTTCTCTCATGCAACCAAACAAATTATTGTTACCTGACAAGATCTCATGAAATGCTGTTTATTGGTGCCCTACATCCATGTCAAAGGTTAAGCATAACACTCCATTTGTCATTACAAAAACGTATTTCCTATTTAAGCCATGCTGCACATTTAGCTTAAGTGATGAGATTTGCTGGCATTTTTGCCGATACTGTGCAGCGACATTTTTATCATTATAGCACAGGGGCACTTATGAGGTGCCCAGGGACTGAACCCGTCCGGGCCATTATACTGACACCAACGAGTCAGGAAAAATGATGTCCCTTAGCAACGAGCATTAGAAAGGAAACCACTACAACCAACTTTAAAGTCCTTGGTTTGACCCGGCTGGGGTTTGAATCCACGACCTCCTGATCCGCAAGCCGACACTCTACCATCTGAGCTATTGCGGCCCAAACAACAACTTTAAGTTTTTAGCATACTAAATAAAAATCTGCCAACTTACATAAAAAATCATTTACACACTTAAGAAAAAAAATATAGAGAGAATTTAAATATTTCATGTGATAAAGATGTTTATATTACATGCGAAAAACATTATTTTATGAGGATTACATATCCTGGCACTGGTAATTTGATTGTGAATCAATTTTCTAAAAAAAAAAAGCAAAAAAAAAAAAAAAAGAAAAAAAAAAAAAAGCAAAAAAAAAAAAAGCAAAAAAAAAAGCTTGTGAGTTGGATAGGTTGTAAACAGATGCCAGTTAGAGAGGGTAAAGACTGCCAAACATTAGGTAAAATCTAGCATGTTAGCCTCAGATCGTCCAAAAACAAGAACTCAGACAAGAAAAAACAAACATACATGAAAAAGAACTGGCATCTCAACTATACATATATTTAAACAAAACTTTTTGCAGCCTGGAAGAAAAGTTCTCAAATTGTTTGACTTGATGATGCATTATTTTTTTTTGTCTGTGAACACAGCTGTAAATTTGTATGAGATTTTTGAAAATAATTTAATGTAATTTTATTGTAGCACTAAACAATGACAGTTAAAAATAATAATTAGAAAACAAATATCTGACAAACTTATTGTATATATGCAGAACTTAATTACATACAAAATAAACAAAATTTCCAATTTTCAGTGGTATTGTGATGTTATTCTTAAAGTCATTATTATTCAATTAATTATAGATTTAAGCTTGTTAATGGAATTTTGACACCGACTTCCAACAATATTTCACAGCTTGTTTAAACCATTTACTTAATTGATACCAATTACATTGATGCTAAATCTCATTTTCTGAGAGGCTTTCAAAAGCACTGTTTATCCCCTCCTACACTTACACAAATGTTTGATATAAAAACTGAGTTATAGGAACTCAGACATAGAATCAGAGACAGTAAAGAGACTGAAAAGATAAGGGAGGCCCTAACATATCTGTCTATAGATAGCATCAATCTGGCAAGATGTGAGGGAAGATTATGGGGGCAAGGTAGAGGGAGGAGTTGTAAGGTGTTCTATGTGGGCCAAAAAAGTATCAGTTATTTTTTGTTTTTATAAATATGCTAGTAAAGGAAAACAAATTGCAGATGAATAATTAGGCAAAAAATACAATGCGAATTAAACATAGTATTGACCAAAACAACATTTTAGTTGGTAAAACCCATCATTGGCAGGACCAAGTGTTTATTTACTTTTTCTTCACAAGGGCTGGGTGAAGGTGCCTCATCTTTATTTGTCATTAAAAAGATGTAGCATTCCATGCTTCTTTTTTCTCTCTAAATTATGGTCTTTAAAAAGGCTTGAGGTAAATAGAAATCAAGAAGAGATAAGAATATCTGCAAAAAGATAACAACACTGGGGCAGGTGACAACTTGTTGCAAACTTAATGTTCCATGTGGGCGATTAAAATATTTCTGACATCAGCCAAATGTTAATTGTACTGACAGCTACTAGCCTAACAAAAATTCCAGCTGGTTGAGGTTAAAAGCTCATGACATTGGTTGGATATAGGATTCAGAAAAAAATAATACTTCAATGCTTGATAATTCTTCCAGCTGCATTTTCTCAAAAGATAGATCTATGTTCTAGATTGTGGCTTCCAAGTTAAACTGGGTGTCTATGTGCTCTAAGTTTTCTACAGGGATTTCTACATTTGAGACAATGTTTCACAAGCAAAAGTTCTTGGCCTTTAATAATAAAAACCTTAAACACATTGGTCCCTCCGCAAGAATATATAAAAACAAACATTATTACAATTTAGGATGCAAGTTTTCTTTGTAAAGCAAAAATAAATGTTTAAATTGCATACAATTATGAGTTTATGTTCTAGTAGATCATTTCTAGTCCAAATTATTATTGCCCTTGGACACTATCTTTTTGAATTTATGGCAAATGAAAAGAGATTTTTAAACCCTTAGGGAACTCCATATTTTTTTTTGAAAGTAACTCTCTTGGCACATTTACTCAACATGAAACTGCCTCTGTGTTGTTGTTATTTAGGTAAGGATGTTTTTTTAATGTTTTCTTGTAAGGTAAATGGTATGAAACATCTTAAGTCTGTTGTTGTTGCTACATCGCACTGACATATGGTCCTATTGGGAATGTCACGGTATTTAGTGGTGGAGACAGATCTCAGACATATGTCTTGGTAGAACCACTAGCACAGTGCAGGTTTATTAAAAAAACCTCCCCATATGAAATTTGTTTGTTTATTGGGTTTATCGTCCCACCAACAGTATTTTAATTATCTGGAGATGGTGTCTACTTGAAGCAGATATAGTGCTGCCTTCACTATGTATAGCAAGCCGTGAACACCTGACAATGATACCACACCCAGCCATATCATCCTGACACCGGGCCAACCAGTCATGGAACTACCCTTATATTTGCTTGAGCATAAGCAAGGGAGATATACCACTACCAATTTTAACGTCTTTGGTTTTGTTGCAGCCCGGAATCTAACCCAGGGCCTCTTGTACCTGAAGCTGATGCTGTAAAGCTGACGCTGTAAAGCAGACGCTGTATCAATTGCAGGTCCGGTCTAAATGGAATTTTCAGATCCAACCTGGGCTTGAAACAAACGTGTTGAGGGGCTGAGGAGTTACCAGTGGGCAACCAAATTTACTGGGCAATTCAATAGTGACTAAAGATTAAAGCAGTACTAGGAAGAAGTCCTAATGTTTATTACCAATTTACTTGTCTGGCTTATTTTCATTTATGAAACATTACTAAAAACTGTAATACAAACAATAAGAGATATGGTTTTGACAAATGGTAGAACTCTCCAATGACAATCAGCACACACTACATACAGTGTAGGCAGTGTTTTCATTAAGAGGTGGCCGGTGGCCAATTTCTCCACTTAGAAATCCAGCAGATACCAAAAATGAGTGCTTTAAAATGGTATTTCAATTCCTAAAAAATTTGCTCCTTTCGGTATTTAACTGATATAATTATGAGGTCTGTATCGCAGTGCACTTGGCACCATTTCCAAGTAATGCTTTTCCAGACTTTTCCATAGTGTTTTTACAAAAAGTTATGCCTTATGTAGCCCCCAAAAGTGTTCAGCATGCAGGATTTTGGTTCCTTGCTTTCAAAATATTGTTGCAACCTCTGCTGTGATGGTATATCAACCAATTGAAACAAGTTTTAGATCGCAATGGATTATTATACATAATCTTCGACAAAAACTCGGTGGACCATGGACCGAGTCCTTCAAAATCCGATGGTCACATCATTTTCAAAATTCTATATATTACAAAAACATATCTACTAAACTACATAACACTTTACAGCCTTTTACTGAAGCCAACCACTTGCTGTTATTTTTGTGTTATAATAAAGCTATGCATTGTTCCTCTACAACCTGTCTAATTGTGAAAATATACAGAAGCCCCCATGAGAGGTGTCTGATGATAGATGTTTGGGTTATTTGCTGGAAGTATAATTGATCTTTATAACCCCGAGTAAATGTTTATTGTTCCTAAGAAAGATAAACACTTCTTTAGTATGTGGAACTCTTGTTTTTTTCTGAAAACTAAGGAAAAGTTAATGGGTAGTCTGAAATAGACTTCCCAGTGTGTGCACCACATTTATACTTTGGGACTATGCCCTATTTAGTACTTTAACTATGAGACTTTGCTCAACTTTATGCTCTAGCTTCAGGACTATGCTCTACCTAGTGCTCTTACCTTTAGACTATGCTCTACATTATGCTCTAACTTTGGGACTATGCTCTACCTAGTGTACTTACCTTGGGACTATGCTCTACATTATGCTCTAACTTTGGGACTATGCTCTACCTAGTGTACTAACCTTGGGACTATGCTCTACCTAGTGTACTTACCTTGGGACTATGCTCTACCTAGTGTACTAACCTTGGGACTATGCTCTACCTAGTGTACTAACCTTGGGACTATGCTCTACCTAGTGTACTAACCTTGGGACTATGCTCTACCTAGTGTACTAACCTTGGGACTATGCTCTACCTAGTGTACTAACCTTGGGACTATGCTCTACCTAGTGTACTAACCTTGGTACTATGCTCTACCTAGTGTACTAACCTTGGGACTATGCTCTACCTAGTGCTCTTACCTTTAGACTATGCTCTACATTATGCTCTAACTTTGGGACTATGCTCTACCTAGTGTACTTACCTTGGGACTATGCTCTACATTATGCTCTAACTTTGGGACTATGCTCTACCTAGTGTACTTACCTTTAGACTATGCTCTACATTATGCTCTAACTTTGGGACTATGCTCTACCTAGTGTACTTACCTTGGGACTATGCTCTACCTAGTGTACTAACCTTGGGACTATGCTCTACCTAGTGTACTTACCTTGGGACTATGCTCTACCTAGTGTACTAACCTTGGGACTATGCTCTACCTAGTGTACTTACCTTGGGACTATGCTCTACCTAGTGTACTAACCTTGGGACTATGCTCTACCTAGTGTACTTACCTTGGGACTATGCTCTACCTAGTGTACTAACCTTGGGACTATGCTCTACCTAGTGCTCTTACCTTTAGACTATGCTCTACATTATGCTCCAACATTGGGACTATGCTCTACCTAGTGTACTTACCTTGGGACTATGCTCTACCTAGTGTACTAACCTTGGGACTATGCTCTACCTAGTGTACTTACCTTGGGACTATGCTCTACCTAGTGTACTAACCTTGGGACTATGCTCTACCTAGTGCTCTTACCTTTAGACTATGCTCTACATTATGCTCTAACTTTGGGACTATGCTCTACCTAGTGTACTTACCTTGGGACTATGCTCTACCTAGTGTACTAACCTTGGGACTATGCTCTACCTAGTGTACTAACCTTGGGACTATGCTCTACCTAGTGCTCTTACCTTAGGACTATGCTCTACCTAGTGTACTAACCTTGGGACTATGCTCTACCTAGTGCTCTTACCTTTAGACTATGCTCTACATTATGCTCCAACATTGGGACTATGCTCTACCTAGTGCTCTTACCTTGGGACTATGCCCTAGCTTATGCTCTAATATTGGGACTATGCTCTACCTAGTGTACTAACCTTGGTACTATGCTCTACCTAGTGTACTAACCTTGGTACTATGCTCTACCTAGTGCCCTAACCTTGGGACTATGCTCTACATTATGCTCTAACTTTGGGACTATGTTCTACCTAGTGCTCTTACCTTGAGACTATGTTCTACCCAGTGCTCTTACCTTGGGACTATGTTCTACCTAGTGCTCTAACCTTGCAAATATGCTCTACATAGTCCTCTTACAGGATTGTTGAAAGAGAAAATGTACATACATATCTTCATATACCTTGTTATTAATCACCAATCTGTTGATGACTATTAGATCAACACCCACTCTGTTGAATAGTGATGATTCTACTGTTTACATTCCTCTGTCATTACTGGTAGACTCTCCACATTAAATCTGAACCAGGTATCAAATTGTTCTAGCAGATGGCTACGAGGCTAGAAGGAAGACCAGAGAACAGAAATAGATCAAAGCTCTTGCATGATTTGGCAGCCAGGCGGCTGCAACTACAATGAAAGATTGTTGCTGTACCAGGTAAGGTACATGAACATGCTGCTTGCAAGTTGTCAGTACAGTTGTAGAGCTTCAGATAAATGCAGATAAGTTAAAAATGATTTCTAGAAGGAATAGAGCCTTTAACTCTCAAACAAACCCTATCTCGCCAGTGGCTGCTACTCATCTGAAGAGTCTCCATAATGAAACGGTTTCCAATTACGGGCTCCTGCCAACCCCAACTGAATGACCATAACTGTTTGCACATGAATTTAGGCTGTTTTTTTTTTGGTTTTATTTTGTAAAACCACAATCTAGAAAATACATTTTGCACATAATTTCTTACTTAGCATTGAAGCTGGGCTTAAGTGATTGTATTTGTGTTTTGGGTTTTACAGCACATTGACACTTAACAGGTCATATGGTGCCGAAAACGATGCAGTTTAACATAAAGAGGGTATAATCTGGTAAAAATTCAAATAGGTGAGTAGAAATATAAAAATTTATCAGGTGTGATAGATGTTATAGATATTAAGTTGTAGTAAGTTTTTTTTGTAATCTTCAGATGTTATTAATAGAGAAATACTGTAACATACTTGTCAGGTAGATGCAATGACTTTGGCATCTAGTCAAAAGAAAAGGAAAGGGTTCTGTGTGGCACTTTTATTTATTATTAGTAAAAGAACCTTTTTTGAAGTTTGAAAATTGTTAATGAGCAAGCCCCTCTTTGCTCCCTCTTAAATTCTCATTCATTTTGTGGAAGTGTCTGTTTTAACCCATTACTTGTTGAAAATACCATTCAACCCATTTACATGAAAACATACCTGCCCTAAAGGTGTTTCAAGCAGGTAAAGGATTAAAACCATTGTTGTAACTAACTCACAAATCTTCTGTCTGAAGACCTACACAGTGAACTTCAGATTCCCCTTTTCAATGTCCCAAACAGATATGATACTTTGCTGCTGGGAGACTTATCATCAATGTTAGGGCCTATTGATACCAAATAATCTAGCTATAATTACTCAAGAATGATCAATTAATCATAGAAAAACTTGGCATATTGACAGATTTATTTGCTGATGCTTAAAGGCCCCATACCCCATCCCCTTTTTCAGAAAAAACAACAACAAAAACTGTGCTGGTCATATTGGCAATGTCCAGCCTACTTATTTGCTGAGCAGGACCCGAGACATATTTTTTTGTAGAACCAGGGGTGCATAGCTGACAAGCTGGAAGATCTCTCCACAATGAATTTCTAGTCCTACACAAGACCCAAACCAGGGAGGGGCTGAGATACATTTTGGTGACTCTAACTGCTCTGCCATGGGTGTACCATATTTGTTTATAGTTATTGGGTTTATCGTCCCACTAACAGTATTTCATTTATCTGGATACCACACCCAGTCACATTATCCTAACACCAGGCTAACCAGTCATGGAACTACCCTTATATTTGCTTGAGCGTTAGCAAGGGAGCTAGCTATACCACTACCATTTTTAATGACCTTGGTATGTTGTGGCCTGGGATTGAACCCGGGGCCTCCCGTACCTGGAGCCGACGCTCTACTGAGTGCACTACCACGTTCGGTATATGCCACATCTGATAACTGGCATAAGTCAACATTTATTGTCTTGCTGCCATACTGGCATGCAGTGATAAAAAAACAACATTCCAACAAACTAGAAAAAAATCTACAACCAAAAACATCAATCTTTCATAATGTGTGCATAATAAGTGCAACACCTTATGCTGTAGCCTTGGTGCACTTTTGTGTACCATACTGATACAGACACAATATTTCATAAAAAATATGCATTCAAAGGCTTAGCTTATGTCAGAAACAATCATAGTTAACAGAAGAGGGTTCTCACTTATATTGCAAGCTGCTGCTCACACTGTCTTTTGGTTTTATCTTGTGTAGCAAAAGTCTAATTGTCAGAAAACAGGAAAAAAATAATGGCCATTATATTACTGTGCTTAGTTTGAAATTTTTGTTTGCACAAATTATATTTTTAAGGTATTTTTTATTTCATATTAACTGCAAAGATATCATTTAAAAAATGTACATTGCTTTGTGTTGCTTGTAATGACATGGTCATTAGTACTTTTTTGTCAAAAAAATGTCAAAACTTTAAAGTTTGACATTGACTGAAAAAAAATATTTAGTCAAAGAACACATGGTAATATAAAATACATTCTTATTGTAATTTATTTTTTTATTAAATATGAAATAAATACAACCAAATCACTGAGTTAATGCAACCAGATTTAAAACTAAGCAAAAGAAAGTGATTGTTCCCCCCCACCCCACCATTTATCTGAAAAAGATCCAATAACTAGTAGTAGTATAAACAGTCTACACCAAAATAGCGTGTAGCCTCAATGACTCATGTGAATAAATGCTTTAATGTTTTAATTCCACCATCAACAGCAAAGTATAAGTACATTCTATAGATTAAATAAAATTGAGTCTTTTAAAGCTGGCTATTTTCCTCTAAATTAAATGTGTATTGAAATACTTTTTTTTTATTAAATATTGCTGAACTATTTAGGTATATTTTTATAACTGAAGAGTATATGTTGTGTATAAGGGCCCTATACCTATTTAATGTCAAGATTTTGAAATATCTTGGCAGATTTGAACCTGGAGCTCTGAGAATCTTGAGCTCTACATTGTACCTTCAGATAGAATTATGCTGTTTTTGTTGTTTTTTGTATTGTTTTTTTAAATAATTTATTGCAGCGACACAATTATTGTAATTTAGTGAAGTCCAGCAACTTAGGTAAATGAACCAGACAGTCTGGGCAGAACAACTGGCACACCATATGTCATCTAGACTGACACACTATACCTATTAAATGTCAAGAATTATGCTGTTTAATTTGTTTTTGTGTGTGTGTTTTTTTTTAATATATTGCAGCGACACAATTATTGTAATTTAGTAAAGTTCAGCAACTTAGGTTAATGAGCCAGACAGTCTGGGCAGAACAACTGGCACACCATATGTCAGCTAGACTGACACACTATACCTATTAAATGTCAAGAATTATGCTGTTTTATTTGTTTTTGTGTGTGTGTTTTTTTTTAATATATTGCAGCGACACAATTATTGTAATTTAGTAAAGTTCAGCAACTTAGGTTAATGAGCCAGACAGTCTGGGCAGAACAACTGGCACACCATATGTCAGCTAGACTGACACACTATACCTATTAAATGTCAAGAATTATGCTGTTTTATTTGTTTTTGTGTGTGTGTTTTTTTTTAATATATTGCAGCGACACAATTATTGTAATTTAGTAAAGTTCAGCAACTTAGGTTAATGAGCCAGACAGTCTGGGCAGAACAACTGGCACACCATATGTCAGCTAGACTGACACACTATACCTATTAAATGTCAAGAATTATGCTGTTTTATTTGTTTTTGTGTGTGTGTTTTTTTTTAATATATTGCAGCGACACAATTATTGTAATTTAGTAAAGTTCAGCAACTTAGGTTAATGAGCCAAACAGTCTGGGCAGAACAACTGGCACACCATATGTCAGCTAGACTGACACACTATACCTATTAAATGTCAAGAATTATGCTGTTTTATTTGTTTTTGTGTGTGTGTGTTTTTTTAATATATTGCAGCGACACAATTATTGTAATTTAGTAAAGTTCAGCAACTTAGGTTAATGAGCCAGACAGTCTGGGCAGAACAACTGGCACACCATATGTCAGCTAGACTGACACACTATACCTATTAAATGTCAAGAATTATGCTGTTTTATTTGTTTTTGTGTGTGTGTTTTTTTTTAATATATTGCAGCGACACAATTATTGTAATTTAGTAAAGTTCAGCAACTTAGGTTAATGAGCCAGACAGTCTGGGCAGAACAACTGGCACACCATAGGTCATCTAGACTGACACACTATACCTATTAAATGTCAAGAATTATGCTGTTTTATTTGTTTTTGTGTGTGTGTTTTTTTTAAATATATTGCAGCGACACAATTATTGTAATTTAGTGAAGTCCAGCAACATAGGTAAATGAACCAGACAGTCTGGGCAGAACAACTGGCACACCATATGTCATCTAGACTGACACACTATACCTATTAAGTGTCAAGAATTATGCTGTTTTATTTGTTTTTGTGTGTGTTTTTTTAAATATATTGCAGCGACACAATTATTGTAATTTAGTGAAGTCCAGCAACTTAGGTAAATGAACCAGACAGTCTGGGCAGAACAACTGGCACACCATAGGTCATCTAGACTGACACACTATACCTATTAAATGTCAAGAATTATGCTGTTTTATTTGTTTTTGTGTGTTTTTTTTAAATATATAGCAGCAACACAATTATTGTAATTTAGTGAAGTCCAGCAACTTAGGTAAATGAACCAGACAGTCTGGGCAGAACAACTGGCACACCATAGGTCATCTAGACTGACACACTATACCTATTAAATGTCAAGAATTATGCTGTTTTATTTGTTTTTGTGTGTGTGTTTTTTTTAAATATATTGCAGCGACACAATTATTGTAATTTAGTGATGTCCAGCAACTTAGGTTAATGAGCCAGACAGTCTGGGCAGAACAACTGGCACACCATAGGTCAGCTAGTCTGACACACTATACCTATTAAGTGTCAAGAATTATGTTGTTTAATTTGTTTTTGTGTGTTTTTTTAAAAAAATAAATTGCAGCGACACAATTATAGTAATTTAGTGAAGTCCAGCAACTTAGGTTAATGAGCCAGACAGTCTGGGCAGAACAACTGGCACACCATAGGTCATCTAGACACCTTCGCACATTAATTCCTTCACCCTGATCTGGACTCTAACCGATGCGGTTTGAGGCGAAGCAGTCAGAGGAGTTATAATTCTGCAACTCTATACCACTAGGTGAGCCTAAAGTCAGAACTAATAGTATTCATTGGAAGATGGTTCTTACCTTTATTCTTAAACTGTTGCAACCACCATCTTGTTTTTTATTTTATGTTTTGCACCATAAACAACCCAAAATAGCACACTTCTTTGATGATTCATGTTTGTATATAAATGAACCATCCGGTGGGTAGTGGAATGCCATACTCATACTTGTCATTTTATTTCGCATTTTATTTCAACTGCTTTATGTACACACCTAGCACCTGCCTACCAGCAGTGTGTGTCATTTTGTTTGTTTGTTGGGTTTATCATCATACAAACAATATTTCAGTTTTTTGGAACAGTGTCCATTTGAAGCAGATACAGTGCTGCTTTCACTGTGTATAGCAATGCCGTGAATGCCTGGCATGATACCACACTCAGTCACTTTATACTTGCAAACGGCCAACCAGTCCTGAAACTACCCTTAAATTTGCTTGAGCGTTAGTAAGGGAGTTATACCACTACCATTTTTAATGACGTTGGTATGTTGCGGACCTGGATCGAACCCAGACCCCTATCTGGAGCTGACACTCTACTGATTCTGCTTCCAGGACCAGTAATGTGTCATTTTGTCATATCAAGAGTTTGTCAATTTATGAATGATGATTCTATAATACAATGTATGCTGCCTTCATTGTCATACATAACAGTTAACAGTGAACATACAACAAGATCATCACTACGGCATCCTCTATTAATCTGAGCTAACCAGTCTTGACACATGCCTTATGAAAAAAGCACCATGCCAGCAATGAAAATCGATATCAAACTGGACTATCTGTTGGGGATTCAGCTGGCAACCTTCAGTTCCCAAATCAAACTATTTACCTCTTCACCGCATAAAATGTATGATTCTGAGAGGAGGAAGGATGCCAATGAAGAAGAAACAGCTGGTGTTTGTTTTCTGGCTTAACCATGCTGTATTATAATTCTCCCTGTAGACAATATCTCCAACATTCTTCATAAACCATCTTGCAACAGCTTAATCTGCTAGACAAATACAATTCTAACAAAGGTGTACCACCAGTTCTCTATTACCCTGGGATGGAGTTTGTTTGAATATCTGTTTGCCCAGAGACATACTTGTAAAACAATTATCTTGCTTTAATTATAACAATGATTTTTTTTTAATGCTTACAAAATATATTCACATTATGTAACAATACATACAACTAGAAGCATAGCAGCAGATAGTTCAGATTTTGAGCCAATAGGTCTCATCTGGAGTTAACAAAATATTTCTTTGAGTCAACATATAAGGATGCTGGCCACATCCAGATAAGCAATTTTTTTATTTATTTATTTTAAAAAATGCTGAAAAAATCCCTTTCAGCATTGAAATATGAGTTCCATGACATTTTACAGTTTTAAATTGAGCAAGTAGACTGTAAAATCACTCCAATGAGTCAGCAAAATTGTATCTGTGGTTTATCAAACTTGCAATGAATGAGCACACCTTTCCTTCCTCCAGTTTGGCCTCCACTGAAGAGTTCTGCAGTACAAGCCAGAGTCTCTATCTCCTATCTCCAGAATGATCTTGAATTTCTGGCGCTCACCTTGTTATAACGACCAATGCAAAAGCTAGCTACATTTCTCTGAGTTTCTTATCAATATTCTTATATCAACACCTCCACAGGGATACAGGGCAGGAGGAACATAGTGAAAATAAACCAAGGGCGCAATTTAAGGCCACAGGGTTAAGTATGGAGTCCCTTTCTCATTAGCATGGTAATTTTCACTGCTGGCTGTTTTCATTAAGAGTTTAAAGTTGTTTTTACTAACAACTGCTTTGTTTTTTTCTTTGTTTTTGAAATACATTGCAGTGACCAGTTATGATCATTATAGCAATGTCGAGTTTTTTGGTGGAGGAAGACCCCAGACAAATGTCTGGGTAGAACCACCGGTGCACCGCAAGTCAGCTGAAAGAGTGTCCCATATTAAATCCTTCACCACGAACTGGACTTGAAGCCATACAGTGAGAGGCTAAGCATTCAGAGAAGTTACATAATGGTGACTCTACCGCTACCACTGGCGCCCCTGTACAAACAACTGTCATCTGCTTCCTTTCAACTATAAATGGGGTAGGGGGTGGATGAAGGGCTGTGGGTTTGCAATTCAGCGTCTAATGACAAAAAACCTTGGCATACCAATCAGCATGAAGTTACCAATTTGGAGAATCCTGGATTAGATCCCTTAAATGCTAAAAGCTAGTGTACCAGAAGCAAAAAAGAGGGCTCTCCACAGGGATTCGAACCACAAACCTCTCCAATACTAGTGGGTCTTTCTACCAACTAAACTATATGGCTAGAGAGTGTCTCAAGGAACTACCAGTGGAACTGCTACACTTCTTCCTCCTTTAACAATGAGATTCACCCTGAATCTCATCACTGTTTCTACTCTATAGCACTGCTGCATATCTCAGTGCAAACAAGCTAGTGTCGAAGGTCATGGCACCAAATGGAAGAGGATAAAAAAAGCGAATCTTCACTGTGATTCAAACCATAGACCTCCCCAATACAAATGAATCACTGTACCAACTGAGCTATAGAGGTTTTGTAAATGACTACCAGCGCCAGTTTAATTGCAAAATTAGTCCTTGGGCAAGACCTATTAACCATCCATTCTCCATGTTGTTACCAATCCACCTTAGGATTGGGCCGAATGTGATAAATATATCAGTTTAAAGAACAAAGAAGTGAACAATTATTTCAATTTTTTTTTTTGCTGTCATTTTATGCTTTAAACACTGTCGCCTTCTAATTCCATTTGCTTTTTATTTTTCACAGAAATCAATATTTTAAATTAGTATTTAACTAGGAGTTCATCTTTTTAAAACTGACCTCATATACTGATGAGCAGTACCATTTCCACCTCCACATAATTATACACTGCTGAAGAGTGCAGTGGCAGCTTTCTGTGAAGCTCCAGCCACAGCTGATTACAGACATAGGTAGACTTTTCGGTATTCTAAGAATGCCACCATCGTAAAACATGATTCACCACTAATAGAAATCTAAAAATCATCTACAAGTCATAGGACTTGGGGTACATTGCATCAGATGAGGATGTTTTGATAGTGACTTTTACAATCCTAGAAATTCACTATCTTCATACATACATAACAAATAGCTATGGCAATAATATAATTATTACAGTAGTGTATATCAAGAAAAATACCTCCCAAAACACCTGGGTAGAACCACCAACAAGGTGAGTTATTTGTACCAAACTTTTTTTCCAGTGTACATACTTTAACTGATGCCCAAAGAGATAAATGACAACCATAAGGGCACTTTTGGTGCTGGTAGGATTGTTTGGCTCTTAGGGATTCGGATGGAATTTGCCGGCATTTTGCCGATATTGTGCAGCGACATTTCTATCATTAAAGCACAGGGGCACTTATGAGGTGCGCAGGGACTGAACCCGGCCGGTCAATTACACTGACACCGACGAGTCAGGCGTAATGCCGTCCCCTTAGCCCTGAGCGTTAGAAGGGAAGCCACTACTTTCCACTTTAAAGTCTTTGGTTTGACCCGGCCGGGGTTTGAACCCACGACCTCCCAATCTGCAAGGCGACGCTCTACCACCTAAGCTAATGCAGCCTGTTGTTTGGCTCTTAAAAGTGGAACACATTTTAAGGAAGTAAACATTTTTATAACTCGCCCTCTTATATATGAAGAATGAAATCAAGGACATATAGAAGACATGCACAACTGCTACATGTATATACCACCTTTCAGAAGCATAAAAATACATACACTCATATAATGACAGAATATTATAAAATGTTGGCCATGTATTTTCATATATTTTGGTACGTGTTTGAAATTGGCAAATTTCCAATTATATTCACATTAACAGACCAAATACAACAATTCTATTGCCACATTACTAGCCTAATTTTATTAGCCATATTGTCAGTAATAGATGTACTCTTAGCAAACAATAAACCACTTGAACACATTGAACATGTTAATCGGCATACTTGTCTTTATTATACAAACATCCACATAAACTTTTATGCACACATGTATTAATGCTACACTATGAGGCTATATATGGAGACAGAATTCTTATGTGATAGGGTAAACATGATTCCTTATTCGACCATGTCTCAGGAGATTGATGTAAAATTTCCCAGATGTAAATTTGAGATAAATAAATAAATAGATTAAAACCTAAGAAGTGTTTCAATTACTGGGTTTATTTTCTCATTAACAGTACTTCAGTTATTTGGAATAGGTGTCCACTAAAAGCAGATACAGTGCTGCCTTCATGGTGTATACCATGCCATTTGCACCTTAAATGATACCATACAGTCACATTGTCCTGACAGTGGGCTGACCTAGTCGTGGAACTACACTTTTACTTGTTGGGAAGGGTGCTATACAATGTAACTTTATTATTTTTAATAACTTTGGTATGTCTTCACCTGGGATCGAACCAGGGGCCTCCTGTGTCTTGAGCTGATGCTCTAAAAATTGTGCTACAAGATCCTGTCCAAGGA
Source organism: Sinonovacula constricta (assembly GCA_007844125.1). Taxonomy (NCBI): domain Eukaryota; kingdom Metazoa; phylum Mollusca; class Bivalvia; order Cardiida; family Solecurtidae; genus Sinonovacula; species Sinonovacula constricta. The sequence goes on from CM017563.1 coordinate 34,527,545, forward strand.
CTGTGGGTTCAAGTCACGTACACCATTACCAATAAGATGGAGTTATCTACTCATCAAGTTTGGCGTTAAGTTTTTTGGAATTAGGTAATTTCTAGTTTGACCAAAAGCGAGGCAGACAATGTCAGACAATGTCGAAACACTACTCCACATCTTGTTTAAAGAAGGGCATAAGATAGTTCAATATTTATGAATAGTGGAATTTTAAGGATTGGTGTAAAAGATCCTCATAAATCATAATACAGAGGCATCCCAAAGGGTCGACAAAATTCTACTCTTACACTTTAAGTTTTCATAAGAACTACATATTCAAATCCCTTTTCTAACATTTTCTGTGGACAATTGTCATTATTTTGCCGGACACATCCAGAAGTTGTCATACCTATCAGGAAAATTTTGGAAACTTTGATGTTAATTGCTGATGTCAAAACCGTAAAACCCCCCAACAATTATGATGTCATAAGCAGAATATTTTAAAGAACTTTTGCAAAACATTATTATCAAATAATTTTTTTTTCAATATTGACCATATACTTGCATAGAAAATTAATGATATGCAAAAGAACAACAACATTGCTAAACCCATTTTTTTTTTAATTTGCAAAGTGTTAAGTTCACAACTCAAACTTAACACTGCAAGTTGTAGTGTAAGATAGTAAATGTGTTTTGTAATTTCATATCATTAGACCTCACAGTGAAAATATTCTATTGCCAATACAAAGACCATTTCAAATCTCTGGACAAAGTATGATGCAAGAACAGGGTAATGGGTATGTTAGTAAGAATAGTTTTTTTTATAGAGATTTATAAGTTCAAACGAGTACAATAAACAAGAAACATGGCCATGCCACGAAAACAGGGTTTCAACAATTTAACACAAATTATAAGGCAGAAACTGTTTTTTCTATTTTAATTTTCAGTGACCTTGACCTGACTGGCCCCAAACCCAATCCAAAGTGAGGTCTTCATACAAGCTTGCTATATCCAAAAGTTTTGGCAAGATTGGTTTATCCAAACTAAAGTTATTGACCAGAAACTGTGGTTTCTATTTTTAGTCACAGTGACCCTGACCCAACTGGCCCCAAACCCAATCCCAAGCAAGGTCTTCATGCAAGCTTGCTATATCCAAAAGTTTCAGCAAGATTGGTTTACCCAAACTAAAGTTATGGACGTAAAACTGTTTTTCTATTTTTAGTAACAGTGACCTTGACCCGACTGGCCCCAAAACCAATCCCAAGCGAGGTCTTCATGCAAGCTTGGTATAAAAGTTTTAGCAAGATTGGTTTATCTAAACTGAAGTTATTGACCAGAAACTGTTTTTCTATTTTTAGTAACAGTGACCTTGACCCAACTGGCCCCAAATCCAATCTCAAGCTAGGTCTTCATGCAAGCTTGCTATAGCCAAAGATTCAGCAGGATTGGTTTATCCAATCTTAAGTTATTGACCGGAAACACTGCCGTCCGCCATACCCCAATGAATAATCAGGATTTCTATTTAAAAACTGGTTAAAAATCCAGAAATAAATAAGGCACTACAAAAAGATGGGCATATTAATCTGCATACTAGTCCATAGTGTATCAACATCCAAATAAACTTTTGTGAATAAATGATAATTACGTGCATATTTTCCTTGAATTGATATAATGATAATGATAGAGGGTGCTAAGCACTATAAATCATTCCAAATTTACATAAGCATGGGTCATTTATTTAACAGGGATATAGTTAAAACTTGACTTCAATCAGAAAAAAAAAGTCAATAAATACACAATTTTTTTAGACATGATCTTGACATACTATAAAATTGTGTTTTTTTAAAAGCTTTTCTGACAAATATTGGCAAAAGAACACAAAAGATCTATTTGTTACAACAAAAAAAATCTTTAATATTTTAAACCTCTTTTTTTAAGCATCAAATTAACAACAATCATTAGAGGAAGCTATATGAAGTTAATGTGTATACATTTATCATTTGTTAATATAAATCAATAAATACAAAAAAGGGGGTTTAAACAAACATATTTGTAAAAATCCTTTCTAATCATTCAATTAACTTGGACAATTCATACCTCAACAGATTCACCCTCCTTGTAGTCTGGTTTCACGTCAGTGTGCTGAGATAAAAACCGAGCATCACAAATCTTCACAGTTTTCTGAGGCTGCCAGCTGAAACATTAAAGGTATTATGATACTATTTTTTAATTATATAATACATCATAAGTATTGTTGTATTTTTTCTTTGTTTTGCATTATCATGCTGTTTTTCAATAATCTGGCATATCTGAAGTAAGTGTTCTATATAAAAATGACAGTCATTTAATGTAGATTTTAAATATAAAACTTATACTTCAATATAATGTAGTTCGAATAATGCCCCATTATTTGTAATATTGTGGATGTCCAAATGATGATATTTCCTAAGTTGATTAATCTTAGGTAAACACTAACTGTCCAGATGTTTCACAACACTTACAAAATTAAGATTATTATTGCAAAACACTCAAACAGGAATTGTTAAAAGATTGGCAAAGTTTGTATATCTTGCATTTGAGAAACGTGAATCAATGTTGTAGTTATTAAAAAATGAAAATATTTCAATGTCAATACTGTAGGTAGTCAAAGTGTTATGTTTTCCAGGTATGCATAATTACTCTTATAGATTAGATAGATGTCTTCAAGCATCATAGTTAACTATGTTTATATGCGATCCGTTTTCTGTAGTATTCTTTCCAGAATTTAATGAATTCATACTTTTCTCATTACATGTATAAGTGTTTGTTTGTGACGCCATATGTATGGCAATGAACTTTATGTTTATGCCTAATAAAGAATTGAATTGAATCGAATTGATGACCACTGGCTGATTAGGGGGTTAATTAAGCAAAATCAAAGAGTCATTCAGCTGTGCTCAATGTGCTCTGCGTTTAGATTGCTTTGGTTACCAGCTGTAACCTGTCTAGGGCCATATCAAAGGTAGCCTAAATAATGTTTAAAATTAATAATTTGCATAATTTATTGCTTAAGCATTTGGCTTCTTATCACAGACTTGCTATATATTAGGCTGTTGTGACTTTGTATGATATAGAAGGAATTCCTTGATTCTAGAAGACACTTCTTATATATTTTTTACTGGAATATCCTTTGTAATTAGTTGTTGGAACTTTGTTGTGTTATTTAAATTGCTGTTATATTAAGAATAAAAGTGTTTAAACAAATGGCAAGCCATTCTGTTGTTTTTCCGCACCCGTCTTGTAACAGCTTGGGATTGGGATTTGCTGGCATTTTTTATGATACTGTGCAGCGACATTTCTATCATTATAGCAAAGGGGCACTTATGAGGTGCCCAGGGACTGAACCCGGCTAGTTCATTATACTGACACCGACGAGTCAGGTGTAATGCTGTCCCCTAAGCCCCCAGCGTAAGGAGGAAAGCCACTACTACCAACTTTAAAGTCTTTGGTTTGACCGGCTGGGGTTTGAACCCACGACCTCCCGATCCAAAAGCCGACGCTTTACCGCCTGAGCTATTGCTGGTATAGGATTGAAAATAGGGCCTAAGATACCTGGTAGTTACCTTAGTCTTAGACATATTTTCCCCAAAGAGAACAACACAGAAGTTCTGAAAATTGTTAAAATCATTTAGTTTAAATATATTTTATTTTGAATGTCTTACAGAATATAACATACAATATACAATACAAAGGAAAAAGAATTGAAATGAAAGCTAAAGCTTATCATGTTTCCCTCCCAATGATGGTAACCAACAGTTTGCACAAGACTGTTTTCCTTTCGCACAACAATCATCCTCGGATAGCCACGCTTGACTATTCTGTTTTACAACATTCTTCGACCGTGGGTTTGTTGGAAAATTATTTCGAACTGAATAGAACAAGAACTGGCCAATCATAATACTGCTTACAAAATCCATACTCTCTAGCGTGGAGACTAGAAGCAGAATAATGATGTTGCCATTTTGACAAGTTTGTCTAAACAATGACAGACTGAGCTTGATCATCTGAATGAAACCTTTACCGGATTATGAAGCGGCCAATGAAATATCATTACCAGAAACAGTGAACTAAATATCCCACAAATGAATGGTGGGTAATGGAACGGATCAAGTGTGTGTCCAACGATGCACAACCATGTTAATTATTGTTACCTGTAATTATCCAGTGAAATGCTGTTTATTTATGTCCAACTTTAATGTGAAAGTTAACATAACACCACACTCATCATTACAACATGCTTATCGTATCTGAGCCGAGTTGCAAAGTTAGCTATTATAAACCAGGAAAATCATATGACCACTTACTTAACAGATCCCAATGCATGATCATCCGGGTTAAGCTGAAATCCCAATTTCACAAACTGTACCATGTAACAAAAGTAATGTTATGAACAGGGTTTACTTATACTAAAGTATATGTTTATGAAAAAAATTATACATAAAATTTCCCAGAACAGGGATAAGATGTTGTATTACATGTTGATACAGGCAAACTGCTGGAAACCACATTTAACATATAATAACTCCATACTATAGGAGTTGTACAATGCATGATATAGAAAATTTAAAAGCTGTTGTACTTACTCATTTTCGAAGGATACAACCAGTTCATCCTCTAAAATATTTTTCACGTATGCCTGCAAGTAAAAAATATATAAATATTAATTACTTCATAACATCTTCAAACATATTTAGAAGTATCCAGTGCAACTGTTACTTGATTTTTGGGTATATATAAGAGCTGCCTAGTATAAAGGGTTAAAAAAAAGAACTTAGCATAATGATAATGAATAAAAGTTACCTATCCAGTGTTTGCATTTGTCAGACATTTTACGGCATCACAGGCATCCAAAGCCAAAAGAAATGTAGCGTCCCAACCAAGATGTACCAATTTCCATTTTTGCGTGTACTTTTTGTGTTTGTTAAGTGTTAGTTTACATGTGAATCAATCACTCCTATTGTCTATTGTAACAAATTTAAAAATAGTAACACTGACAAACACATTATGATTGCATTTTGTTTCTTATTTGCTGCTGAAGCCATTTTACATGGGACTTTATGCAAACTTTATTTAAATGAGCGAGATTGATTATATCAATGTGTAAGTTTATTCTAGGAGATTTATTGTTATTTTTTTGCAATGTTATGCAATATTTCAGCTCAGAAACAACAAAAATCATAAAAAAACATGTATAAGGTTAAACAAAAGGGCCATGATGGCCCTTAATCGATCACATGATGACACAGGCTTTTAGTAGGCTCAAATCTGGCATCAAGTAATTAAGAGTTATTTACTTTAAAAATCTTTGGTGAAGATTGGACCATTAATGTATCACTGGGTTAATAACATTTTCTAGAATTTTACCAAGAAACCCTGCAGAATACACATGAGCCACTTCAAAACATATGTAAAATTTCATACTGGCAAAAATTCTGGCAAAGTCTGGTGAAGATTGGGCCATCAATAAGGCCTTTAAGTGTTTTCACAAGGTTTTTTCTAAAATGTGACCTAGTGACCTATTTTTTGACCCCCATCACACCATAATATACTCATCAAGGATTTCATACAGACAAAATTTCTGATAAAGTTTGGTGAAGATTGGGCTATGAATGTGGCCTCTAGTGTGTTCACATGCTTTTCTTAGTTTTGACCTAGTGACCTCTGTTTTTGACCCCATGTGACCCAATAATGGACTCGTACAAGATTTCATGCAGACAAACATTCTGATCAATTTTGATGAAGATTGGATAAAAACTGTGGCCTCTAGCATGTTCACAAGCTAAAATGTTGACGACGGTCGACCGAAGATGGACGAAGCGGTATCACAAAAGCTCCTCTTGAGTACATTGTGCTCAAGTGAGCTAAAAATATCAACACGTATAGTAAGCTTGATCGGTCGAACCATATGGATTGACATAATCAGACTGTACATATTTTTAATAAGCAGTTATGGCGCAGGTGCTCTTACTCATCAGTTTATATCTCTTATTGCTTTTGTTCAATTTTGTAGATGACTTTAGTTATGATGATTAATAGTTTCTTTATTTTAATGGAAATAAACTAGTTATATGAACCAAAATATGTTGCGTCTAATGGATGCAATGACCTTGGCGATTTTCATCACAGGCAATTTCATTCATTTTGTAATTTGATAAGATTAAGTCACAAATTTGTTTACTACTTTAATAATAATAATTTTTCTTAATTTGACTTAAAACATGTGAAAGCAAATTATTATGTTTTTCACAATCTTTAGATATGAAATCAATTTATACTGCATGATAACAGTAGTTAACAAAAAAATAATAGGGTAGGGATGGGATGGGATTTGCTGGCATTTTTCAGGTACTGTGGAGTGACATTCCTATCATTATAGTACAGGGGCACTTATGTGGTGTACAGGGACTGAACCTGGCGGCAGCGGGTCCATCATACTTACACCCACGAGTCAGGTGTAATGCTGTCCCTTTAGCCCCGAGCGTTAGAAGGGAAGCCACTACTACCAACTTTAAAATCTTTGGTTTGACCCGGCCGGGGTTTGAACCCACGACCTCCTGATCCGCAAGCCCACGCTCTACCACCTGAGCTATTGCGACCGGTTTAATAGGGTAGACATGACTTATCAAAAGAACAAAAGACGTAACATCATTAAAACATTTCAGATTGGCTGAGTAACACATATTGCATAGAAAGTGCAATTTTGTGCTGAGACAATAGACCCCCATCAGTGGGTCACCATGACCCTCTATTGTGAGTTGTATAACCTATAGTTAACTGGGTATTCCCATTTATTATTCCTAATTGTTGTCTTTCACAACAGCATATTGATATTTCATTTTATACTTATGAAATATGTGCTAACTTTATTATAATAAAAAAAGATCACTTGTGACAAAGAAAGAACATCTGCCATACTCTTAAAAATATACTTTTATGTTAATCAAAAAACAACATCAAATCAAATGAAAGGTAACTTAAACAGCTTATATGTAAATGTGACATGTATAAAATTCTGACATTTTCAAGGAAGAAAATTTGAATGTTAATTGTGTTTGATCTTTTTTACATCTTTCACATTAGTGACAATTTAGTAAAAGTATAGAAGAGTCTAAAGGAGAAAGTTTATTTGCTATTAAATTACATGTTTCACAATGAAAAATAACTTTTTATCTTATATCTTATATTATTGGGCAGGTATACTTACTGCATGTGCAGTAAACCCAACCAAAGGAATACTTTGGACAGCAAGGGTCATTGATACTTAAGTCAAAATTGTCAAGGTTCAAATCCAAGTTTTGCTTGTAAATTTTGTGTGTCCTGCATCAAACTATGAATTGCAGATGAGTGCATTTATCAAGATGTTGCTCATGACTTTTGCTGTAAACAGTTTATTAATCTGCATAACCGGACCTGGTAGCGCAATTGGTAGAGCGTCGGCTCCAGGTTCCGTTGACCTCGGGTTAGATACTGGGCAGCGACATTCCAAAATGGTAGTAGTATAGCTCCCTTGCTAGCACTCATGCACATATAAGGGTAGTTCCACAACAGGTTGGCCCAGTGTTGGATAATGTGACTGTAGTATCATGCCAGGTGTTCACGGCATACTATAGACAGGGAAGGAAGCAATATATCTGGTTCAAGTGGACACCGTCTCCAGATAACTGAAATACTGTGGGTGGGACGATAAACCGAACAAACAATCTTTTGTTTATTTAGTATTTGTTCAATATGTTACTTTTTTTCTTCACATCACTATCTACCTTTAAAACCAACAATCTTTAAATCGCTTGGCCTGTTTTTGTTACTAATTATGTCAGTGATGTCTATATATTGTATAAAGTTACAATAAAACCTCGCTAAGAGGAACACCTGTGATTCTTTTTAGAGTGTCTCGCATAGCAAGGCGGTCCTCTTAGAGAGCTCATATATAATACTATTATATCTATTACAAGGTGTAATATTATATTGTTTTTATATTGTATTAAGAGTATTTAGTGTACTTTTGTGTTATAGTTTATTTGTTACACAAGAATATACTTAAACATAAAATAAATTTTCAGTATTTGTTATTTTATTTCATATCTGTGAACTAGAAATTTAAAATTGAAAATGTTTTCCAACTGTTTTCTAATGTGACAGAACATACATTTAATAGCAAATTTAATGTACTAAATAGCACACTGTAAGTAGCGGGGATTATGAAAAGTGTTAATTGGTTCTGAAATAACTGTTCCCGGTCCAACGGGTGCCTAGCTTTCTAAGAATGTGGGACATTTATATAAAGAAAGAATAAAACGGTTAGGAAAAAAAGTGTCCCGCATAGCTGGGTGCTCCACTTAGCAGAGTGGTCCTTTAGCAAGGTTTTCCTGTATAAGTATCCAGGGCTAGGCTAGACAAGTTCCTCCACATACTTTTTTGATATATTGTTTTAAATTATTCTAAATCTTGGTGCACCTTTAATCTTTGGGGCGCCCAGGATGTAGTGGCAGAGATGCTGACCTGTTACACCCCTGACAGCTTAGCCTCCTCTCAACACGTGGGTTGGTTTCATGTCACAATTGGGGACAAAAAGGGCCTAATGTCAGAAGGTCTTTCAGGTCTGCTATGCAGTGGTGGTTCTTCCTACACATTTGTTTGGAGTCTTTCTCCACCAAAATAGCTGCAAATTGCTATAACAATCATAATTGGTTGCTGTGATATATTTCTAAAAAAAAAAACAAAAAAACTTTATTCTCTAGCACCATGGGTTTAACTTTGTTTTAAAATGGATAAAACTGAATTGCACAACCTCTTCATAAATTAATGCTGCTTAAAATTGAGTAGTGTTATAATAATCTTCTGCATTAAAGCATTAATACATTTTCATAAGAAAGAGTATCATTAAGTTTCAGATTAAAATTACTCACTGGCTTAAAGTGGTTGAAAAGATTTGTTGAGATAAGATTGATTTTAAATTGTTGATGCCAAGGCTTGTTCATCGAAGTAGTTTGTTAAAGTGGCTTCTTCTGTTTGTTTGATACACAAACATAATATTTGCCTTCTCTTTGTCAGTAAATATCAGTCTTCAAGAAAACCCAATGGACCATGGCCAGAGTCCACTAAAATCTTGATTGGTCCATTATATTTTATAAAATAAATGGACCGACAGTCCACCAGACCTTTCAGCCAAATGAAAACATGTCAAGGTTTTCTATCACAGAAGGTTTTTGTGGTACTTGTATTGTAGCATCATAAAAAACAAGAATGTGGAAGCATGTATTTCCTAAATTACTTTGTCTAACTCATTTAATCTTTTATTTTTATGCACCATTATGGCCCTTGTAAGCTGTTTTGTCTCTTTGTACAGGAATCCCAAAAAATGTTGGCATCCGTGGTCTATAAGTTACGATGCTGGATTGGATGGTCCCAGAAACTGCTAGTCCTTTAGCAAAACTATTAACTGTATATTACTCCAGGCACTTTATGCCGGATTACTGGTTTGATCCAGTCCTGAGGGATTAATATAAGTTGAAAGAATTTGTTTCCCAAGCAATAATAAAACGATACAACTCAGAATTAACAGTTGTCAACTATTCAACAGTAACTAAGTCACTCATTTAAAATCAGCGTGACATCTTATAACAGGGAGAAAAAATCAATTATGCACTCAATGTAAAAGAAAAAAACAAAAATGAAACAATAAATGAAGAAATTTCCAACTTGTTTGCTCAAAAGCAACTTATTGCACTGTACATAAATGTACACGAGTTTAAACTAGAATGGATAGTGTATAAGAAAGCATGTGTCGACACAGAATGTATTATTATAAGCAACTATACCTATCTTTTATGAGAATAGATCTTTGATCAATGTCACTACACATTATTGCAGTCTTAGCAACCATGTCTTTGTTTCTGCATGTACAACTGAATATTACTGATTGGTCTAAATGTGAACATGAAATATCTTATATAATAAAACTTTAAAAGTCTGTAAAATAACTAATCAGAATCCAGTAAGAAAGTGGTATGTGTGACAATCACAAAATTAACACCAAATATTGTAAATGAGATCCATACCGAAAGTAGACATATGACCAAAAAAGTAAATAATACCTCGGTCAATTTCCATTAAGGAAAATCTTTAATTGATGGAAAATATAAACATCCCTTATAAGGCAGAATTAAAAATCATTCAAGAAAATTTTAATTAACCGATTATTTTATTATATAGGTATAGTACTTGGTCTTATACCTTATAAAATGCTCCGTTAGTGCCTCGAACTTCAACCGCTAGTTCTTCCATTTTGAGAAAAGTGCGTGCTGGGAAAAACCGGGATTGGTTCCTAGCTCTGTAGCAAGTTCATTGCAAGACAGACACTGGAGTAACGTAAAGCAGAAAACCAGCTTACCTGATCGACTGGTTCTCTGTAACATTGTTCGCCAAACGACATTACTTGTAGCGATTGAAAGCGGAAACACAGTCGAAAAGCAAAAAACAAAATGGACGAAATTTGACAGCTAACATCTCTGAAATTGAATCATGTTTTATTAGTGCCACTTACGACATTGATCTCCTGTAATATCATGCTCTTGATTAATTTTCACAGTTGATAGAGGGATTTAGTCCAACATTTCCCACACAATCATGTCTTCTGACAGCGAAATGGACGAGTTTTTTGATGCTGAGGATGTTACTCCAAACAAGTGAGCTTTTATTCTTTGGTTATTGTAACTGCTTTTGCATTATGATAGCATTCACATTTATTTTCCAGTTGAATTAAACTATTTATTTAGAATGTCAGGCAAGCATACCACCGCCTTAGTGTACCACTTGGTCGGACGGACGAATCAGACCACCTGTATGTTATGTAGTGACTGTAGTGCATAAAGGCACTTCCAACAGCCTTGCTGTTGGGTTAACCCTTTAGTGACGTGGTTGAGTGCCTGGACTACTGATCTGGCGGACCGGGTTCGAATCCCCGTTAGGGCCAGGATTATTGTCTCCTCTAAGATTTACTTTAATGGTGTCAGAAGTAAACGGAAGCCTGGTGTGGCTGTCCCGAGATGGGCTTGGGCTCAGAAAAGTAAAGGGGGAGGAGTGTAGTGACTGTAGTGCATAAAGGCACTTCCAACAGCCTTGCTGTTGGGTTAACCCTTTAGTGACGTGGTTGAGTGCCTGGACTACTGATCTGGCGGACCGGGTTCGAATCCCCGTTAGGGCCAGGATTATTGTCTCCTCTAAGATTTACTTTAGTTACAACTTATATAAATCAATAAAGTGTTTTAATTTAGCTGTGGTACCTTACAATAAAGACCATAACCCAGTCTTCCCTTTATTCTTTTCCCAGGCACTTGCTGTTTGGGTGAACAGCGCAGCAACAAAACTTCCCATTTTTTTTTGACTTGCCTGTAAATAAAGATGTAGTTTTGAACTTTTTCGGCAATCTGAACCATGATATGAAAAACTGTTTCGGATTTGGAAAGTTCATGTGTTTTGATCCCATCAATCCTAAAGGTGGCGGTAACTTTTGTAACAGTTGCCTATTTGTTTGATACCATAAACTTTCACCATTCACAGTGAAAGCATGATCCAGTGTGGTTTTAAGGGCATATCCCACTTGGCCTAGTATTGCTTCTTGGATGTATTATCAAATCAGCAGCCTTTTTTTTAACGTTTTTTGACATACTTGAAGTTCATCTTGACGGAAGAATGTAAAGCTACACATTTAAACTCTGTGGCAATACCGTAAAGTTTCATTAATAAGACGCACACAAAGATAAGATACACCCTCCTTCGAGGTCTAGAGTCAAGGAAAAAAGCAAATTCTCAAAGACAAGATGCATCCCCTAATTACTAATCCATCTGGTTACATTAAGCAATTCCCGCATCGCTTGATTTGACTAAAGGGAACATGTTCCAATTGTTTCTTAAATCTGTGTTTGCGCCGAGTGCTTATTGTTCTTTTAGAAGTGTCTTGAATAATATGTTGCGACTGTTTGCCTTGTAAGACCATGTGTATTATGTTATGTTATGACACTCTACCCCAGTATATCGTTTACACGCCAGACAGGATATTCTCATGGCTATCCCAGCCCTACACAACTGAGAGATGAAAGAACATCCTGTTTCACCCGGCAGCATGTCATAAAAACAAAAAGTTCTCCGCCTGTAATAAAGTTCTCGACACATGGGACCTACACACATTTGACAATTAAAATAACAACTAAAGGCTTTTAAATTTTCACACCAGTGTATTGAAGTGACTGCTTACAAACAGTTAGTTCTATGCACCTGTGTAATTACTTACGAATGATGGACGATCTATTAACATCAAAAGAGGTGTTAAAATTTGTTTTGGCACAAATAGCCAATGCTCATTTTATTGTTGTTGTTAAGTGGGTTTTTTAATTTCAACTTAAAAATTATTCGTAGTTAACATTCAAAACAAAATAAATTTCAAATAAATATTAATCAATTGAATAATACCATATTACTTAGACAATGATAACAGCGTCGTCAGTGAATATGCCTGTTTCACTTAAACTCAATAACCGTTTCTGGATTATGAAACTTTGCCGATTTTGTTAGAATAAGGTGAGATTTATGCAAAAATTTATTGCGTATTGTTTTTTTGTTGTTTTTTTTTTTTATACAGAAACGACTTTAAATGTCTCTTTTTATGTTAAATGCCAAATTTTAGGTAAAAACAACGTAAGTTTTCCCTTTAAATAGCACAATACAGTTGTCTATGGCCGCTACTGTCGGTGATACTCTTTGCAGTTGGATTAGTCTAAGGGTCAATTTTGGTCTGCGGAAAAAAGGGAAAACTTTACATCGCATGGACAAGACGCACCCCCCACTCTTTTATCAAAATTTGGGGCCAAAAAACTCATCTTTTCTATAAAACTTTACGGTATGCTTGTTCTGTTTCAATAAAAAAAGTGTGTTATTGACGCATGATATACTGAATGTTAGATTATATTCTCATTATCTCCCCCAAAATTCTGAGCTTGCAATATGTATATATGACTTTTCACATTTATTTATGTGAAAGTAGAAAATGTTAAAAAAAGTTACACCTGTCAGTTTGACTAAAATATTGATTCCAACAACTCAGTTTTAGACTAAACTGCTCCTCCAGTCAGCCATGTCAAAGAGGCCTTGCTAAACCACAGCATACTCGTGTATCATTTTCTCCTTTTTTACTGTATAATCCTTTCAAGCACAACTTACCGAGGCATGGTGAGGTAGTTTGGCAGATTGCACAATTTCCTGCCAGTGCTGCGACTAAGCCTCCAATAAGTTGTGGATCTTGCTTATAAAAGTAACATACATGTTTACTCTCTCTATACTTTTGGTCGGTTCTAAAAAAAATTCCAAATTTAATTTTTCACGATTTTCAAATATAATGTAATTAAAACTGATGAGGTTAGAGGCATCAATTTTGCTGCCATTTCTTTTAAAATAGATCAGAAATAACAACAAAAAAAGAAATTAATTGCCGAGTATTCCTCCAATGATCTGCACTCTAACCTAGCATTTTTATAAATGTAATTACTTCTGGTTTTGTTAACCTCCAATTACTAATAAAAGACAAGGATCACTTGAAGTTCACTGTCAAATATTACTGAGGTATGGACACAAGTTGTTCAATAAGGATTAGTCAGGAAATGATTGTTCACTCTAAACAGCGATATTTTTTCATTTGAAAAGTATGAGATAAAAAAGTCTACATATTTGAAAACAATAAGATTTTTTCAAAATTAATGAGATTCTTTAGTTATCTTTTAGCAATCTTTGACAAAAGTTTTATTTTTGTGCATAAAAAACAAATATCAATGTACATTAATTGTACAAAAACATTTTATTTTCGTTTGTGATAGTTTTGCTGTTTGAATCCTGTCCAAAAACTTTGATAATTCACTGATCACACGACGGATGAATTTTTTTAGGAGGTATGACATTTGCGTCTCTAAAAGGGAAATGTAAATGACTGGAGATCGATCTGGTTACCGGCATATCGTATTGTACTGCCAATATAAAAGGAAAACAAGTGCGCATGAACAAGTGCTCATGACATAGCGGAGTTCCGGACAATTTTTACCTTGTAGTAATTGCTCAAAGACAATGTATTATGGATATAAATTTTATCGGACGTTATGATTGCTAGTTTATCGATTGAGTTTTTTAAGCGCAGATGTATTAAAATTATGCATTTTTCTTGAAAAATATGCACTAAAATCTCAAATTGCACACTAAAAAAAATCACTGCTGTTATATCTTTTTTTTTCTAGGGCATTTCTCTATTAGATGAACTAGTGCACTTGGTTTGCATAACCAATCTTTACTTCAAACTTGGAGATTGGATCGATCTTTATGCTTAGGAGAACAGTGCACTTCACTTTAAACTTGGAGATTGGATCGATCTTTATGCTTAGGAGAAAAGTGCACAAGAACCATAATTCTTCTGATGTTAATTTTTGATGCAATGCACAAGAACTTTACCATAGTGTGGCTCGTAAATGGCTTATCTTCATGTGATTTACATTTATTTGGACATCATAACTTAGATCTTCTGAATCCTTGCTAGTCATATTTCCTTGCAAAGAAAAATTTAGCCATACAGCAATTTCTGCATCAAAGCAAGAATTTTCATGTGGGGAGGTTTCCAGATAATCTGTGGTGCGCTGGTGGTTCTACCCAGATGTAAATCTGGGGTCTTCCTTCGCCAATAATTAGCTGGATGTCGCCAATATGACCATAATTGTGTCGTTGCAATGTAAAAAATTAACAAAAACTTTTCTTCATATTAATGTCATCTGTCTTTCATTTCAGATCAGTACTTGACCCTGTGGGAGAAACAGCAGATGATTCAGAGTTAGATGAGGAAGAAAAAGCCTTGCTTGAATTAAAGAAACAGCAAGAAGAAAGGTAATGCTTTTTTGGGTAAAGTAAAGATATATAATTCAGGGAAGCAGATAAGGGGCATATCTGCTTATTTTACTCATTTACAAAGACAAAATGCACACAATATTAAACTTCTGGATGTAACAGATATGCCCCCAAAATACAGTTTATGTAACGATAGTTGTGTGTAACCTATTCAATCATATATTGTCTTACAAAAATGACAGATAAAATTTATCTTAAATGGCTGACTCAGCAGTACAATGAAACGATGTTATTGATTATTATATATAACCAGAGTAAAATCCCAACAACACTTACCTTTTTACTCTGTAAATGCTGGAATTGATCAGTTTCAAAACTGAAGGTAAAAAAAATGTACTCAATTTTTTATTCCGCTTGTAAAAACAAACAGAAAAATTCCTTTTGCTCAGTTTTTATTATCTTAGGGAGTTTTCACTCAATTTACTAAAATTCTTACCTGGAGCCCTGTATAATAAATAAAGAAATACTTAAAGAGATGATTAGAGTTGGATTTGCAGACATTGTTGCAGAAATGTTGACATATCAATAGATCAACAGACGACTATCCTCACTTAAAGCAAATGCAAAACTATTCTCTTTGCAAAAATTGAAATATTGTACAATATAATATATTTAACAAAGATTTAATAACCGTTTGAAACAAATGCAAGAAAACATTGTTTTATTATCAAAAAAGTAAAAAAGTTTCCAACTTATTTTTATTTTCTTATTCTGTGAAATATGAAAAAACTACAATATAGTTTAATAGTCTTCTGTTGACACAGTGATATGCAGGATGCAGACAAAGAATCGTCAGACTATGATGTTAGTAGTTTATCTGAGTTTGAACATGTAGAGTGAGTTTTTCATGATTATTACTGCCTAACAATAGAGGTACTGCTGAAAATCGTCTTTTTTTTTCTAAATTAAAAAATGAGGTTCAAGTCCCGTTCCAGGCAAGGGACTTAATGTGGGAAGGTATTCCAGCTGACCTGCAGTTCGCCGGTTGTTCCACTCAGACATTTGTCTCAGGTCTTCCTCTGCCAAAGCAGCTGGACATCAATATAATGTTCATAATTGGTTGCTGCGGTGTATCTAAAAAAAAAATCTTTTAAATAAAATTTGAGTATTCTTTGCCAGTATGTTCTTATGACCCACAACCTTATGTACCAGAAGTATTGCTCCATCTGTCCCAAAATGCAGCTAATCACGGAAATACAGGGCTAGCAATGGGCCATTTTTTCTTTGAGCCAATTCTGCGCTGAATGATATTAGACATTTGCTGGCTACATTTGAAGCATGTTAAAATTTTATAATGCCTAACTTTGTGTGTTAGTAAATACATGCTGTAAAATGTTAGACAGATTAGTTCCACCATTGATTATTTATGAAAAAAAAACAGTATTTAAATAAAAGTTAATTTCCCCGGTATTTGCAAATGGTTGCTCTTGTCAGCAGGCTAAAAGTGAATATTATGAAAATAAATGCAATAAACCTCATTTTGAATAAAAAATGTTCACCTTGTGCCACACATTTTATATAAGTGGTATTTTGCTATATGAAAACAACAACAGCAACAATTTAATTGAAAGTTACACTCAAGTCAATTGAATTTTTTAAGGTATTCAAAATATTAAAAATCTTAGTTTAAAGTGACTTAAAATATTTAAAGAACTAAAATTTACACTCATTTTATGTTGATTTAGCATATTACTTGATAGTGTTATAAACTGTGTTGTGCTTGCATGATAGATGTCATCTCTCAATACCGCGCTATCTCCTAACTTTTACTGAAATCCCATTTTTATGAAAAGACTACATGTATTGACCTTATACATCAATGAGTCAACTTAAGAGTTTGTTGTTGTTGTTTTGCTATTTATGCTCATTTGATATTTTATGCGGCCAAAGTATGCTTATATACAATATGTATACATTCTAAGTAAGCCCTGGAAAACATGAGCTATCACAATCGGAACTCCTCGGGTAATTCTGTCCTCGGGACAATCATCCCTCGGATATATCTGGTGCAATGATACTTAATGAAATCATGATCATTTTGTTCTCCGGAAGTGGGAAGAAGAATATGCCTAAAATGTAGTTCGCTCAAAACATGAATAATAGCATCGTTTGAAAGCTGCATGTCTGCTGCTGTGGGTAAATTAAACCTGGATGATTAAAATTGAAGCCACCATAATTTGAAGTTTTACAGACTTCATACTGTAGTGAGCCGTCATCTGAGCTGCCATCTTTGTTTTGACATCTGTCACAAAAGCAGTCCCATTTATTGTAATGGCGAGGTAGTCCGACTACCCACATACATTCGAGAGATGATTCATGAATTATCCCAGGTGTTCTGATTGGAGCTAACTGTCGCTTAACATGCACATCAAAAGCGATTAATCAGAGCAGGCTAGCACATTCGGCTTAGGTGTTTTTTACATTGATTAGCATTTATAATTTATAGCTGGCCACAATCACTGGTTGAAAAAGGTTACAGGTTATGGCTATCTTGAACTATTTTTAGAACTTGAGATTGCGCAAATTTTTGAAGTGATGGTTTTCGGCAATTTTGGCCAATCATGATTATTTTAGCCAAAGTTGGTAATTTAAAGCCACTGTTCTTTTGGCAAATGGCAGCGTAAGCCATGAAATAGCAGGCTAGTGGGAATATAATTCACCTTTAGTCAGCAGGTTTTTTTTCTGGAAAAGGGGACAGGACCTGGGGCTTCATAAATGGGGAAATTTTGCATCATTTTAATAAAAAAATAGGGCAGATGTGCATGTTAACTTTTTATTTATCATACTTCCCCCAAGCTACCACTGTAGTCATTGATCCGCATCAATGTGTCTTATTTCCGCATTTTGGCAATAAAATGTTGAATTTTATCAGGTGGGAATTTTCATTTTTAGGGGAAAAATTAGGTGTAATTTCTGAGGGGAATGAGCCTTTAAAGGCCCCATCTATATAAGGTAAAAAATAACAAACAGTAGTGATAGCTGTTGTAATGTTTGACTTATATTATTATAAAAGTATAATAACCTTAAACACAATCAGGGAAATAGGTCACATTCAATGTAGGAATGTAGTAGAAGTAATGACAAAAGGTGAGATATTAAGATGAGGGTGAATGTTCTACTGTTGTTTTATCTTGTATCTCTTTAACATAACCTATTGATAAACATTTAAGATATCAAGCTGTGAACATTCCAGGTCAAAGATTATCAAATTTTGAATGATTTTTAATAATACACCAAATGACCCTCATAAAATTTACTGATGACTCACCGGACCTGGTAGTGCAATCGGTAGGGCATCGGCTCCAGGTACAGGAGGCCCCGGGTTTGATCCTGGGCCGCGACATACCAAAGTCGTTAAAAATGGTAGTGGTATAGCTCCCTTGTTAACGCTCAAGCAAATATAAGGGTAGTTCCACGACTGGTTGGCCCGGTGTCAGGATAATGTGACTGGGTGTGGTATCATGCCAGGTGTTCACGGCATGCTATACACAGTGAAGGCAGCACTATATCTGCTTTAAGTGGACACCATCTCCAGATAACTGAAATGCTGTTGGTGGGACGATAAACCCAATAAACAAACAATAAACAAACAAACTGATGACTCAACTCCTGTTGATGACTATCTTGTTGTTCCTTTAAATATTGCAGCAGACTTTAAAGGTGGTATCCAAAGTTTGGACCAGATTTTTCTCTCTCAAAGAACCAAATAAATTATTGTTGCCTGAAAAAGATCACCCCAAATGCTGACTATTGATGTCCTACATCTATGTGAAAAATGAAGCTTAACAAATCACTCGTCATTATAAATAGATATTTCCTATCTAAGCCACGCTGCACAGTTAGCTATTTTTGAAATTAGAAAACCATGAAACCCATAACTTTATATAATAATTTGTGTAATCCGCTCTGATGTCGATGTCTATTTTTAGCAGAAATCACAATCATGCTTATTTATAGTTTTAGAAAGAGTGTGCATGCAGAGTGATTTACTGCTTGATTTTTTTTTGTCTTACAATTTAGACAATGTTCAAAATCATCTTTTGTTAAACTTAGATTTGACTTTTTGTAGAAATTATGCCCCAAATCCCCAAATCCATGTTTTTAAGACAAACTGTCAGATACCACCTTCAAGCTGCCTGTCTAAAGATTATAATAAAGTGTGTGAATCTGATGTTTTGTTTGGTTTTTGAAAAATATTGCAGGGAATGGTGGTAAATATAGTGATGATCAGTCATTTTGGTGGAGGAAGAAGCTAGACAAATGCCTAGGTAGAAACATTGCTACACTTCAGGTCAGCTGGAAGACCTTCCCATATTAAGTCCCAAATGGGACTCGAACCCAAGTGGTGAGAGGTTAAGCGGTCACTGCAGGTCAGTTGGAAGACCTTACATTCGATCCTTTGCCCTTATATGGTGATAGGTGAGCAGTCAAAGGGGTTACAAGTAGGTAACTCTTGCAGTCATCCTCTGCTTATATTTGAAAATAAAAGAAAAACAACAAAACATTGGCTCTGACCGATGAAACAGCTATATTTATCATTAAGCAGTACATTTTTTTCCTTTAAAACAGCATCACCTAATGATAACAATGCATATTTATAAAGACTGTGAAGCCATTAGTTCATATTCTATTCAGATATCTCTAATCTGGATCTACAGTGTTTGCCATAGTGTAATCAAGATGTGAGAGTAGGTTAAAAGTAAATTGAATTTCAATATGCCTTATCCGACAGTTTGGACCAAAAATATTTTCATAAAACATCTCAATAAATCATTGAAACCTGAACAGATCTCGCAAAATGCTGTTTATTGATGTCCTACACCTGTCTGAAAAGTGAACCACAATGTCACAAATGTCATTTTAAACATGTATTTCATACCTGAGCAACACTGCACAGTTAGCTATTTTTGAACTAAGAAAACCATGTTATCACTTACGCTTTAGCCCATCCATTTGTGACGTTGATGTCTTTTCTTAGCAGGAATCCCAAACGTTCTTATTTATAGATTGAAAAGAATGAACATTTTAAGTGTTGTTTAACTGCCCTAAAATTTAGATACTGTCAAAAATCGCTGAAGCTTAGACTAAAATATGATTTCTTTTCTGCAGAAATTATGTACAAATACCCCAAACAAAGGTCAGATATTGTTACCTATATTAGATACAGTAAAACTGTCGGATACCACCTTTAATATGTTAATTATGTATGTAAAATTAGATTTAAAATAATTAATTGAATTTGTATGAATTTATCAGTTATCTGTCTGATAAAGAAATTCTTTAAGGTTATTACACTGATAACTTATAAACAATAGAAGGAGAATATGTGCCAATTTTGATATAATGATTTCGCTTGCACACAAAGGTAACTTTTAGTTGCATTGATCGCAGAGACACAATCATGGTGACTGTTAGGGCTGCTCGTGGCATAGTGGAAGAGTCGCCAGTTTGTAACTCCTTAACTGCTTAGCTGCTGACAGTGTGGGTTTGAGTCCAGTTTGGGGACAAAGGACTTTATATCTTATTGTCTCCTAGCTGACCAACTGACTGTGCGCCAGTAGTTCTACGCAGACATTTGTCTGTTCTGTGCCATATATTTAAAAAACACACACACACACCCAGACATTTGTCTGTTCTGTGCCATATATTTAAAAAAAACAACACACACCCATACATTTGTCTCTTCGGTGCCATATATTTAAAAAACAACAACACACAAACAAAAATCAACAACACTGATGGTGACTTCTAGCAAGTGTGCAAGGCTGGAAGGGGCATGTCTTTGTGGGGTATGTGAGTTTGTGAGTTCAAACTTAACCAAAAATTGGCACTGCTCATAAGAAATGTATGAGGACTGTTTGGTCATAGATCAATATGATATGAGCTTGGTGGGGTATCTTGATTTCATCCCATGCATTCACAGAAATTCGATTGATGCACTGTGCTTTTCTTCAACCTTTTTTTCTGAAAATTTTTTTTTTGGTTAAGATCTATCGCAAAAAAAAAGCCATAAAATTATACCGGCCGCAATAGCTCAATTGGTAGAGCGTCGGCTTGCGGATCGGGAGGTCTTGGGTTCAAACCCCGGCTGGGTCAAACCAAAGATTTTAAAGTTGGTAGTAGTGGCTTCCCTCCTAACGCTCGGGGCTAAGGGGACAGCATTACGCCTGACTCGTCGGTGTCAGTATAATGGACCGGCCGTGTTCAGTCCCTGGGAACCTAATAAGTGCCCCTGTGCTATAATCATAGAAATGTCGCTGCACAGTATAGGCAAAAATGCCTGCAAATCCTAATCCCATAAAAATTATTAATGTCTAACATTGGATACTTGTTCCTTGGCAAATATGGAATATATTTCAAAATGCACTTGACCCTAAAATTCAGTCTGGCCTAATGTTGTAAATTTTTCCATATGGAACTGTAGAATATATTTTTTTTTCTATAAATGCTCACACTAAAATTTTCGGCAGATTGCCTTTTCTTCAAGAATTAAAACACAAACAATTGCTTTCTTTCATATTTGGAAAGTTTCATGGGCGCTGCAATATTAGAAAGCCAATCATAGAAGTGTACATACATATAAATTATACACGCAGTTGAAGAAGTTTATGAGGTTTTCTAATATTGCAGGGCCCATGAATATTTGCAAAAAATGTTGAAAGAGGAATTGTTTGTCTATTTACAAATGTTTTCCTTTTTTAATTTTTTTATTTTTTTTACAGGAGGAGGAAAGAAGATGAAGAACTACAGAAGCGGCTTGAAGCCCTCAGGCTCAAAAAGATGGAGGACCGCGAAAAAAAAATGGTAAAACCTATGGCAAATATTCTAATTCTTACTTTATATTGACCAGAGAAGACTCCATGGTTATTGAATATATCCTGTCATCTAAGTTAGCATGGATACTAATCAGTACTGCCTTAACTTCATATAATTGATAACATCACATTTCTTTACATTAATCTCTATTACCGGTAGTTCTAAGTGTAAGTTAAGTTTAGGTTGTTTCTTTTTTAGAAAAGGATTGCATTTTAAATTAAAGTGACTTGGTCTCAGATGGTCATACTCGCACACATCTTTTTTTTAAACCTCAAAGAATAATGGAATAAAATATTGCTACTGGCCTCCCTTTTCTTGGCAAAAGAACCCTGGTCGGTTTGCAAAATGAGTTGTGTTTTCATCAACAGAGTACTTTTTTTTTGCTGTTACTGAAGATGCATACTTTAACTTAAATCACCACTTTTTTCTTTCTAGGAGCAGGAACGAAAAGAGCAACAAGAACGAAGACGCCGAAAACACGAAGACCTACGCCGAAGAATCACAGAAAGTGGAGACACCACAACTGAGACCACATCATCATCCGCTGAGTCTGATATAGAAGATTTTGATGAGAGCTCCCCAGACAAAAGTCAGCCAGATCTACCTTCACTTACAACAAAACCAAACATCATTCATGAACAAATGGACAAATATGGCGATAATCTATCAGTGAATATAAACTCTGCAGGATATGAGAAAGACAAAGTGTCGAAACACATGTTTGAATTCGTTTCCGATCCAGCTCATAAGACGGAAACTCTAGACCACAATATGATCAATACGGAAAATCTCATTGAAGACGTTTTGCAGGAGACTCAGCAAATGAACAGCGAGAATGAGCCAGATATTATACGTAGTACCAAGACTCGAACACCGCCAAGCACACTGCAGTCAAACTCATCATTGCCATCTCCAACAGTTGTTGAACCATCCAGTGGAGATGCCTCTGGTTCTGTATCGTCTATGGAGCCAGTGGCGCCACCTAGGAAAAAACATCTCAAGCTCATTATATCTGGCGGAAGTGTCAGTAGCATAGATGGTTCAGTAAGTAGCTGACTTGTGTGTTGTATGTGAATTATGTATTGTTGAAATGCTGAGGCTTGTATGGGGGTAATATTTTGACTAGAATTCCATATTTTCTCTCTGGTAACCTAATTTTCTAACTTCTTTAAGATATTATGAGATGGACATGTAAATAGTTTTCTTCTGATAGTTCTTGCCCTGTAACGTTCTTGAAGTGAAGTGATTCTAGGGAACATGTTACCACTTACATGTATTTATTTTTTTATCTTTTGAAAGCAATATTAAGCAGTACATTATTTTTTCTTAAATCATAAACGTTATTCTTATTCGACATATTAAGACATCTACATGAAATCTACATGACATCTACATGACATCTACATGACATTTATTGTAAATCATAAACTTTATTCGAAAATTACATGACATTTTAACTGCTTATTTTGGCTATAAGTCAGTCTGCAACCTTATTCCCCCAAAAAGGGAAGCAGTCTGTACTGCTTGGCTCACTGCTGGATCATTGTTAATAAATGTCACATGACAGTGCAATGCTTTTTGTATGATTATTGTACAATGAATGTAAATTTATATAAGATTGGTCATGTGATGTATGCAGCCTGAAAAATGGCCATTATGAGTTTATCAAAGACTATAAGCAATTACTGGACTATTTGGCACACAAACTAAGTTGATTGTCATACAAATACTAATTAAAATTATTTTTTGAAATGTAAGCAACTTTGTGAAATAAGGAAAGACTGTTGTATAACTGTCACATGACCTCTAACGACTTCTTCACTACAATTTAATGGTGACATTGACAAGTTTACTTTCTGGCATATTTTTTTTTGCTGCCTGTAACTGACAGTCTGCAAGTAACAAAGATCAAGAAAGACCAACAGCTATATGTTATTTTTAACCCTCTTCTTAATGGAAACGGCATTAACACCCTTAACATAAAGCAATACCCACCTTAAGGGTGTTTCCAGAATTTAAAGGGTTAAAGACCAATAAAGACTAGCGGTCCCTTTTCCAGGTCATAACTAGTTGCAAACTCAAATATACATGTAAATGACGCATCACAGTCATGATTCTGTACTCTTCAGCCTTTCATTGATGTCAGATAATCTTAGTTTCACACAAATAAGGAATTGTATCAGCTTAAGACTATATCAATACTTAATATCAGCGCATAAAAACATACATGTAATTATGTATCAGTGCATCTTTTCAAAGAGCAATGAGAGCGCTTTGGAAGGTAGAAGGAGCAGATAACATTTTCAACACCTCGGTTGTGGTCTGTTGTTTTATCGCATACCAAAGTATCTCATTACAGCTGCATCGCCCCAGAATGTAGATTAGAGTGGTTTTGGTCAGTTTGTTAGCAGGGCTTATTGAGCCATGTACATTGTGCGCTAGTCGTTGTAGTATTAAGTTTAATAATTGATTTTATAGTCGCTTATTTAGTGTGTACAAGATTTTTTAGTTGTCAATGACTTCACAGTCATCGCCATTTTTCATCATGTTAAATAGAATTCATGTTGTTTGGTTTCATGTTTAATCATCATTTTTCTCATGTTTATATTAGTTGTAGTTGGTTTTTAATAGTTTGTACATATTGTAGAGCACTTAATGTTGACACATGTTTGCAACTATTACGCTCGTCTAAACCCATAGCACCCAATGCCGGGTATCAATTTATTTTCATTGTAACTGTAGTCAAATGAAGCAAAGTCATTGACACCTTAGTGCCAGGACCGGTATTTAAGTCAAGGTAGTGTCGAGAGTGGTAGATTGGAACATTATAGTTCAAGGGAAATCTGCCTGAGCACATGCTGACAATTGAATGGTTTTACATCCCAATTTTAGCAAAAAAATCAAATATGTAGAAATTTTCCAGCTGCTGTCATTTGATCAACCTCCATCTTTATTAAATGGACATAGCAACAAGACCATAATTATGTTGCTTTATTAAGATTTAAAAAATAAATTAAATAAAAAACACTCCTTTCTCTAGTCATCCCAAAGAAGCAGTATCTCCAGCCTTCCATCGGAAGGCTCGTACATTCGTGATCCCCAGTCACCAGGCCTGCCAGCCGAGAGCTCCCTCAGCGTGAGCAGCCAAGACCTCCGCCACACCAAGGAACGGACACTGGACCTGCGGCACATGCTTAGAGGTCACCGGCATATCCTTGCAGAGGTAATGAATGTCAGTGTCATTGTTTTTTTTTCTTGTTTCTATTGACATAAACTATTGGTCAAATAATTTTTTTATTCCTTTGCAAATTATTTGATAATATTGGAGTTGGACAAACTTATTGCAGACTTGAAGATTTTAGCTCATAATGTGCATTATTTGCTAAAGTTAGATTAAACAATTTAATTACAATTAAAATTGTGTCACACATATCATTTGCATTTGCAAGACTTTTGTTTCTAATTTCCTTTGTGAATGAATGTGTTATTACTTTGAGAATGAATGTAGATGTTATTATTTTATGAATGAATGTGGGTGTTATTATTTTGTGAATAAATGTTGGTGTAATTATTTTGTGAATTAATGTAGGTGTAATTATTTTGTTGATTTATGTGGGTGTAATTATTTTGTGAATGAATGTGGGTGTAATTATTTTGTGAATGAATGTAGGTGTTATTATTTTGTGAATGAATGTAGATGTTATTATTTTGTGAATTAATGTAGGTGTAATTATTTTGTTGATTTATGTTGGTGTAATTATTTTGTGAATGAATGTGGGTGTAATTATTTTGTGAATGAATGTAGGTGTTATTATTTTGTGAATAAATGTTGGTGTAATTATTTTGTGAATTAATGTAGGTGTAATTATTTTGTTGATTTATGTGGGTGTAATTATTTTGTGAATGAATGTGGTGTCTTTATTTTGTAAATGAATTTGGGTGTTATTATTTTGTGAATGAATGTGGTGTCTTTATTTTGTAAATGAATTTGGGTGTATTTATTTTGTGATTGAATGTAGGTGTAATTATTTTGTTGATTAATGTGAGTAATTATTTGTGAATTTATGTGAGTGTAATTATTTGGTTGATTAATGTGGGTGTAATTATTTTGTGAATGAATGTGGATGTCGTTATTTTATGAACGAATGTAGATGTAAATATTATGTGAATGAATGTGTGGGTAATTATGTTGTGAATTAATGTGGGTGTAATTATTTTGTGAATGAATGCATATGTAATTATTTTGTGAATGAATGTGTGTGTAATTGTGAGGCATTTAAATTTATTAGATTGTTTACCTTATGCCCATCTCATAGCTTGATCACCCTGTTTGATCAAGACCTACATTGTTTGCTGCTAAATCTTGTGGCAATACCTTGCATTTCAAAGTGCAAAAAATAACAAATCTTATTAATCATCTTTTATAAAAACCCATATTGACAAGAGTCATTTGCTTAATAAATAGAATTGGGGTGGCTTTTTCAGAGCTGTTTGCTGTATTCAAATTTTAGTAACTACACAATACTTAATGGTCAGACACTTTGTCCTCCGCATTTGTAAGGTAAAATTCATTCTAGTGTATAATACCTTGTGCTAAATACACTCCACTTGGTGTTTCTGTGCGCCATTTAGCTGTCACTTATTCAGCAACTATTTAAACTACCTTCATGTAAAATATTTTTATCAAGGTATAAAAATGTTAGAGGCATGCTCTACAGACAAAATATACTGGACCTGGTAGTGCAGCAAGTAGAGCATCTTCTCCAGGTACAGGAGGCCTCAGTTCGATTCCGGGCCACGACATACCAAGATTATTAAAAAATGGTAGTTGTATAGCTCCCTGGCTAAAGAAAATAGAGTAGTTCCACAACTGGTTAGCCCGTTGTGATGAAAATATAACTGGGTGTGGAATCATGCTAGGTGTTCATGCTATACACAGTGAAGACAGCACTATATCTGCTTCATGTGGACACCATCTCCAGAGAACTGAAATACTGTTGGTAGGATGACAAACCCAATCTACCTACTTAAAAAATGACTCATATATCACATTTCTCACGTATCTGTTACTGACAGGATGGTGACATGACAGGGATGAATTCTGACTCGGATTCACCATCAGAGGGGCAAGACCTTCTGGATGGAGCCGTAAGTCCCGGCAGCAAAGGTTCGAGCCTTGAGCGGGATTCTGCCTTAGAAGCCATAGGAGGGAAGAAAAGAAGCAAGTCATCAAGTAAATCTTCAAGCCTGGAAAGTAATGGGAGGAAGACCTCCAGTCTGGAAAGAGATGCAAAGAAGAGTCAAAGTTCCAGCCTTGAAAGGTAATCTTGGAGTGAACAATTTTAACTTTGAAAGAATATAAGGCAAATAAGGCAAATAGTCCAGGCTTATCAGCATCTGCACTTTTGTTTAATAGTTTCTAATTTACTGAATTAAAAAGTATGCAGTAGACAAGGAATTTTAAAGTAGTCTGCAAGATTATTTGATAGTTGTTATGACTAATTTTTTTGTCTCCCACCGCATAGGCTTGAGTCCCCTTCTGGGCAGAATATTTAGTGTAGGAAAGTCTTCCATCTGACCCGCAGTGTTCTACCCAGACATTTGCCTTGGCTCTTCCTCCACCAGAATAGCTGGACATTGCTTTAATGATCATAATTGGTGGCTGTGTATTTTAAAAAAAAATCCAGTGTTTGTCTTTTGGGTATCTCCACCTCCTTCTGTCATGCTTCTTCTAGTGTTCATCGTAAAGCTAGAAGTTCCTCTTGATTTGTGTCTTCCAAGGTTTTCCTGGGTTGACCTATGGGGCATGTATAAGTTACTCCCAACTCTTTCTGGAGTTGTCTGTTCTTGGTTTTTCATTCAGTGTGGCCCAGCCAATAAAGAGGTTTTTTTCTTAAGGTAATATTTATGTTATTTAAGCAGTGCTTCAGAAAATTCATCTTTCAATGCACAAAGGCAAGATAACTTTATTGTTTTGATTGCAGTAAGAAAAGTAAATCTTCAACACTGGACAAAGAAGACAAAAAACGTTCTAGGCATTCTAGCAAGAGTGACTCCCTGCCAAGGAAACGGGACTCGTTGCCAAGGAAACGAGAGTCCTTTTCCAAAAAATCAGAGGCCAGTGGCAAAAATAGTATAAGGCCACGATCACCATCAGGTCGAGAACTTACAGATGAGGTGAGTAAAGGAATTTAAATTTGAGAACAGTTGGAGACTAAATTTAATTTATATCTATATACAGTTCTGGAACCGTAACAGTTGTCACACGATACGATGTACGTACGGTGCGATTACGTTCGATGTACGATACCATGTGCGGTTTTTACACGATACCATACACGTTACGATTCGATACCATACACGATATGCATTACGATAGAAAATCTACACGTTACGATGCGATATGGTGTACGCTTCGATACAACATACTGTACTGTTTCCGTTTACGTCACGTTACACGAAATACCATGGCAAATGCGGCATGTTGTTAAAGTAAAGGTTCAATCAGCCTATTTATACTGTACCAACTCGGTTTAGTCCAATTCGTTCTGCCCCAATCGGCCCACTTCCAGCGCATATAGGCGGTAATGTTTTCACACCTTTCAAATGAGACAATACAACTATTTCCGTCTAAATGGTAAAATGTGTAGGCAAATGATAAGTAAGTGACGCCAATATGATAGCCTGCTTAAACATTGAACACGTGTGTAAAAATGTACCATGTTAAGACAAATTAATTTAAATCTGTAATTTCCTAACATTCTTACACCACTCTTCTATACACGTATATTTCAATTTTCTACCCCTATTTCCCGCATCCGTATCTGTGTTTAACTGAAGTGAAATTTCACAGCCAGATTATGTGTGCTGGGATCTTCATACATGTATGACATGTCTTCAGACCGGATGCAGGTGTTGTGCACTACAGCTAAATGACCACTGCCGTCTAATTTGAATAGAAACGTTGTGTCATAAAAGTGGCAATCTGTATGGGGGCTTATAATCGCTCGCGTGAATTGTAGGTACATGTACCGAATAACCTACATAAATGGACTAGCTGCTAGAAAATAAATAACATCAGAAACATACCATTGTCTCATACTAAACCCTTTTTCAAGCACTATTTAAATAAAAAATTCGGTAAGGAATAGTAGAATATGGATTAATCGGGAAAAAAACTTAAACTAAAAAGATAGAAACAGAGCTATTAAATAATAATTATATTATTATGAGACAAAATTGAACTAACAACCGACAAATTAACACCTCCACTTAATCCTTTCCATGTAGGGATCAAATCCATTAAAACAAATTTAATCGACGTAATTGATAAGATTATTCCCTTAGTTAAACTCAACTCAAATACTGAGTACTGAGATATCGCTACCCACATCCACATCTACACCGACGGTAGCAAGGATACAAACAAAAATGCTATAGGAGCATGGGTCATTATGATTGAAAATCAACAGAATAAATAAACAAGGCCAAAATAAAACTAAACTCTAGACATTCTATATTAAGATGCGAAGTGTTAATTATAACCCATAAACTGTGTTCAAATAGAACAAAGTTGCCGATCAACAATAAATATTTACCCCGGCTCTCTTAGTTATTTACAAGCATTTCAGACAATTTATGGAAAGAATAGACAAGAACTAATCAAAGAAATATATAGATTAAAATACTAAAATACAAATGTTTAGCAAAATCTCTAATATGAATTTGGAGATTTAAACTCACCATCATAATATAGCCTATGATTAAATATTACTAAACTCAGACTCGGATCCAGCTACCTAGGTGAAGAAAGTAACCCCCCCCCCCCCCGACAAAGCAGAACTAATAAAACGCGCTCTTAATCTTTTTTAGAATAAATGCATTTCATTAAATATTTAATTAATAATATAGGATAACATTTACATAAACTGAATTAATACAATGTCCAACCGATATCATATCCAAATCAAACAATAACTAATGTTTCAAAACCCACAAGACACGTGATGGGGTGAAATCTCTTTAAAATCTAAACATTCCTAACAAACCCATTCTCTTATTGGCTGGACCACAATTTGGCGGAAGATTACGACTGCTCTTTGCTTAAAGGCATTACACCTCTAAGAAACTGTTTCTTAAAATTTTCACCATTGAAATGTTTTCTACTCCTGATTAGAGCTGGCACTTTTTGAACTTAAAGTGAACATGAAATCGGATGATTATGAACAAATAACACATTAAGTTACACACTAGTTACGAGGATGTTTTAAAGTGAAAAAAGTACGGGAAAAGTGTGTGAGTATTTAAGCTTGGGTTGGTAATTCAGTTAGTTTAGTATATCGTATATAATATATATTTTAGTAGAGAATTAAATGTATTTAATGAATTTAATATCTTCTAGGTATTAAAGTGTTTCATTTTTATTAAATCTGCCTTTTTCCGCTGGTACAATAAGCAAAGACACGTGTGAATAATATAGGTCTTTGTAGTTAATCTCTTGCTATTGTGTGCTGCCTTAGCCAAAACAGCACGGGGTTAAAGTATTTCTCTATGTCACAATAAGGACAGTTCCTTTTGGTGAAATTGCATTCTTTACCAGGGTAGCTTGATTCTAGTTTTAATTAAAAAACTATTCTAAACTAACGATATTGTGGCAGTAAATATTGAACGTAGAGTCCTACCAACATATCCGAATATCTGAATTTGTGCGTTATTTATTATATTTATTTTATTAATTATAGCTTTTCTCCATGGCTTGGTATCCACCCTAGTTTTATAAAGACATTGAGGTTTTTTGACAGGAGACTGTAAAGACTATATTTGTCTGCTGACTTGCTTGATTTTGCAATGATTAGATATTATATCATTTTCTATTGTTACCCCAACGGTATTCTTTTCAGTATCCATACTGACGTCAAGGTACATGCCGATGTGCGCTATTTATTTTAGGAGAGTATGTAAATGGCTTCATCATCCTAAAAAGACTTACAAAGGACCATTTCGTTATAAGAGGAAATCGATTTAAGAACAGACCAATTAACACATCCGGTCAACACGTAAAGGATCAAACCAATTAACATTACGAACGGCTGAAAATCCTACTTCCTTTAAGATTAGTGGTGCCATAAAAGTGTCACCAATTAATTGGAATTAACACACGTGCACGTGATTGGCAGGGCGGGAAAATGTACGGAAATTAAGAAGGCATGATGACAGATGTTTACTGTTATTTATGATTATGATACTAGCACATTGTTTTGACAAACACATTCACACCTTAAACGTTTGATCACATCACTGGCAGAAGAATAGTTATATTAATTTGTTTGCTTCACTTGTGAACATACTTTTATTGAATTTTCGTCGAGCACTGAATTGCTTTTATTTATTTATTTAAATTCGCATAAATGTGTATTTACGCGTTTAAAATAATTGGCGAAGAGACTATATCAGTGTTGATTGTGCCCAGCGACGACATAGGTAAGCTAGCTTTACAATTATCTAACTTGTCGGAATATCAGAGATGATTCCACACGGTCCAATCATTTATTAACAATGTTCATTGTATATGAGCCGTATCATTTGAATCCCATATTTGAGACAAACCTCTTTTCCATAACCTGACATAGAGCTAGATTATGTTAAAGCTAGTTTTTTTCCAGCTTTATGTTTATTCTAATTACGTCTTACTTCTCTTTATTTTCCATAAAAGCGTGGGCAAATAACCAGAATCCTAGTTTTCATGAATATTTTCCTAAACGTCCGTTCATATTCAATCTACGCATATTGTCATTCAAGTAATAAGTTCGAAGGTGTGCAATATTAATTTGCTCATCGATAGTATACATGTACCGGAAATGTGATATATAGTTTAGTTTCTGTTTAGAACCATAAACTTCTTTTTGTATTTTTGAAGCATTTATTATGACATTTAAATTTCCTGTGAACTTTTGTATGAGCATGATAATGTCATTAGAAAAATGTCACAATATATGTATCTTTGTATTAAAGAATTAAGAGAAGGCACAGTGCAATTATCCTTGTGTTATATTACCATACTATACGTTCCGTTACGATACCGCGGTCTTGTCATAAGCGTTACGTTCCGATACGATACGATGTACCATTTACGATAGGGCTCGTTACGTTACTTCACGATAGGCCTATTACGTTACACGATACGTTACGTTACCATACGATACGTTTACGATAGAAATACGCACGATATACGATGTTTTGGACAACTGGTACGGTGCCAGGACTATATATATATATATATATATATATATATATATATATATATATATATATATATATTTCATTGATGAAATTCCTCAATTTATTGAATTTAAAATAAGATTTGCCCATTTTTAACATCTCAGCCTGTCAGCGTGTAGGTTCAAGTTTCATGTGGGAAAGTTTTCCAGCTAACCTGTGGTGCACTGGTAGTTTTACCCAGAAATAAGTCTTGGGTATTCCTCAAATAATATTTATCAGGACATCACTAGTATGACTATAATTGTGTCAGAGTGAGAAAAAAACAAATATTTTTATTTTTGTAGGAGATTCTGATGGCTACAATGGTGAAAAACCTGGATACTGGTGAGACGGTGCCTCTGAAGGAAGCTGAGGTGAAGATACAGAAATGTATTGATCCGTTGGTTCTACACATCATGGAGAGGACCAATGATTACCCCAGGTAATGGGTTACCTTTATCGGTTTAGCATCTGTGCTTGGGGGTGGTTTGCCCTTGGCTGGGTGGTTAAATTGTTGACTTGTTTCTCCTTAGCCCCTTACCATGTGTGGTCCAGTCCCTGTTAGGGCAAGAATTTTCAAGCTGGGAGGTTTTCCAACTTACCTGTGACGTGACAGTGGTTCTTCCCAGACAGAAGACTGGGGTCTTCCTCCACCAGTAATTAGCTGGACGTCGCCTATATGACCATAATCGTGTCGATGCATTGTGACAAAAAACAAATACAAAATTGCATTCGCCTGGTTTTATCACTACATTGTTACTGAATGTCCTTGTTTGTTGAGATTATTATCAATTCTTGGAATACCTGACTGAGGACAAACATAGGCCCATAGTCGAATGATACAGAATCTAGTGCTTGATAACAAGCAAAGGAAGAACAATTAGTCTGTGAGAAATGTTTTCAATTGATCAGTAGGAGACAACTGTTCAAACATTGCAATAGGCGTGTTCAAACTTGTTCAAAGATCACTAATCATCAACAAGTTGAATAGACTCTTTTCCATTTTTGTCTCAAGGTTTAGATGCAGAATAGCCAAACAATATTCCAGCTGATGCTTTTATGAATACATGTATTGATTATCCCTATTTTCAATTGATTTCTTTTCTACCTTCAGTGCTGAAGAGTCCGATAAAGATGAAGAGACGCGTTCTGAGGGGAGCAAACCCATGTCAACAGAGAGCAGGCTCAGAAAGAAGGGGTGAGTGATGCCCCTAAATTAGGTTTAACAATGATAACACTTAACTTGCTGGAAACACCTTTTGCACATAAATATAAAATTATCCTGACACCGGGCTGACCAGCATGAAACAACACTAATATTTGCTTGAGAGCTAGCAAGGGAGCTTTACCACTTGTATTTTTTATGACTTTGATATGTCATGAAGTATAAGAAAAAGAATGTGTATAGTTGGTACTTTGAAACATGCATGATAAATATGAAATGTAAGCAAGTAGCAGCAATAAAGAATTTGGATATAAAGTAGAAAAAAGATGAATTATTCAAAATGAATTCTCCCAAAGACTTAGTGCTCTGTTATTATCCTGTTGTAGAGCCAAGATTAAGAGACTGATAGGGAAAAAAGTCGGGAAAACAGTCAGCAAGGTGAAGTCAGTTGCAGACCAGGGTAAGTTTTCTTTCCAACCTTCTTCCCTTTTGTTACTTTTTTCAAATATTCATTTGCTAATATAACAGCTTCACTCAGAATTATATGCTCACTTGAAAGATAAACAACTAAAAGGTTAGTTAGAACATAAATCACACTACTTGGCATACACCCTTTATTCAACCTGATAGATTTCTTCTCATATTTTAGGTTAAACCTGATTATACCTTATTTGTGTTAAACTTCTTTGTTTTCGGCACCATAGGACCTATTAAGTGTCGGTGTGCCATAAAACCCAAAATACATATACGAATACACCCTCAGTTTATTGGCTTGGGCCAGTCATGTGACATGGCTAAAAACGAGTACCTTTAAAAACAAAGGGAGCCTGGCTATGTATATTTGGTCAGTCAATGAAACAAAATCATTAAAATATCATGCAACACTGTAAAACATAAAGACTACATACATGCTACCATCACTTTACAGTTTGTGACATGAAAATAGATTATTTACACTACATGTTGTATATAAAACATTTCTTGTGAAATCAATTTTTTGAAAGTAGATGTTTGTTTTTAAGTATTTTTGATATTTATAATGTGTTTTAGTATTGTTTTAATGATTTGAAACATTTGCTTATCTAGTGATTTGTCACCTGTAATTCCCCTTTGTCCGCTATTTGGATTTGCTTCTCGCTGGTCCATACAGAACAGTGCATTCGGCTTAATTGGGCTTGTAATTTTAGTGGCCAGTGTAAATGAAGTCACCCCATTGAGTTTGTCTTTGCAAATGGTCTTCATGCCCATAATATTAGTTGTGATGATAAACAGGAAGAGGATAATCAAGATGATGATAATGATAATGATTATGATGATGTGGATGAGGATGGTAGTGATGATGGTGGTGATGGTGGTGGTGAGGATGATGGTTATGATAAGATTATATATAATTAAAATGATGCCAAATATGGATGTGTTTATGATATGTCAGCACTTTTATCTAGAATGATTACTGCTTTTGATAAGAGTAGTACAATTATAAGTGGTAGTGTTATGGACAATTAAAGGGTTGATAATGATAATGATAATTACCATCTGTAAATACTATTGTTATAATTTATTATTTTTTTATTTATTTATATTTTTATAACAGCTTTCCCTTATAATAACTGTCAACAACCATATATTTTGTAGACCACTGGTCTGTATCATGTAGGTATCCTAGTAACAGTTTGTATAAAACAACATTTCTGTCAATGCATGTCTGACTTTGTCAACTCACTAGACTAATTATTAATATATCATCGGTATTATCATCATAGGTCCAGCATCCATCTCCAGCTTTCTGGGGTGAACAGTTCTCTGTTACTCCTCTCCTATTTATTTTGGTTTTAGGATCATCCGACGTGAAATGTAGGCTTGTACATTCTTTCCAAAAGGTGGTTTGCCAAGACCTCATTGGCTGACCATGTGGTCTCATCCCCAGGACATTCCAGAGGTCCCAATTGTTCCTCACCCAATCATCGCTCTCTTAGGCCTACATTCTGTCGACCATGTATGACTTGTCTGTTCTTTCAAAAATATGGTTTGCCAAGATCTTATTGGCTGATCATGAGGTCTTATCCCCAGGACATTCCAGAGGTTCCAATTGTTCCTCAGCCAATCATCACTCTTCTATGTACGAATACATATCCAAACCGTCATAGGTGCGCAATTGTCAAGCTGTCAATAATGATGTCAGGTCCATCAGCGTGGGTTCAACATTTTTTTAAGTACATTGCATCAGCCAGTTATGATCATTATAGCAATGTCCAGCTATTAATGGAGGAAGACCCCAAACAAATATCTGGGTAGAACCACTAGCACACCGCAAGTCAGCTGGAAGACCTTCCCACATTAAGTCTGTTGCCTCAACCAGGACTCAAGCCCAGTGCTGGGAGGCTAAGCAGTCCGAGGAGATTCAAATCGGCAACACTATTACAACACCACTGGAACCCCTGCGTTCTCACTTGTATTCATCTGTTTTTCATTTTCAAGGTTGAGTGACTAGGGCTCAGTGCTATTGAATTAATAATTTTCTGCACTGTTTTTTTATTTAATTGCATAAAAATTCTTCATACATACAGGATATTTGTCGATTTTGGTGTATGATCATATTTTATTTCACGTGTGGTTATAGAAAAAATATGATTTAATTTTTATTTTTTATTTTTATCATAAGTCCCTAATTACCTCCCTTGTCATTTCACTCTAGGCCAATGTTTTTTTCTCTCTCTTTCATCCAAAAGCATGCAATAAAATAGCTGTCTGCACTAATTGTTCTTGTAATGTGTTGTTTTTGCATTAATCTAATCTTGCTATTAGAAAGGTCACACTGTCCACCACAAATATTGGCACAGCCACTTTTTTCTTTTAGTATTTAAATCTTAAGATAAGGCACCAGCCGCAATAGCTCAGGTGGTAGAGCGTCGGCTTGCGGATCAAAGGTCGTGGGTTCAAAACCGGCTGGGTCAAACCAAAGACTGGTAGAAGTGGCTTCCCTCCTAACGCTTGGGGCTAAGGGGACGCCTGACTCGTCTGTGTCAGTATAATTGACCGGCCGGGTTCAGTCCCTGGGCACCTCATAAGTACACCTGTGATATAATGATAGAAATGTCGCTCGCTGCACAGTATCGGCAAAAATGCCAGCTAATCCCATCCCTCTAAAGATAAGTTTAGGAAACGCGTGTACACCTTGCACAAATGATTAAAGTATGCAGTGTTTGATTTTTAGAGTAACATATTTTATACAGAAATGGTAATGATCCAAACAATTAATGAAGGGAACAATTTTTTTTAATAATGAAGATCAGATATAGTTTTTAAGGATGTAAATTAAAATAGAAAGAGTAAAGAAATTCTATTGATTAAAAAAAGTAGACTATATTTTTTTTTTCTGTTTTTTTTTTCTTTTTCTTTAGTTAATGCATTTTTTTATGAATTAATTAAATGTCTGATTTTAACTGACAGAAATCTAATTATCGCTTACACCTAAAACAAAGATCTTCATATAATAATATATATATACTTCCTAAATGTTAAGTATTCACTAAATGTTTTAAAGTATGTTTTGACACAATAAACATTTTTGATTCAAGTGTATAAATGTTTACAGTTTAAATGAAGAAAGCTAAAACTACAGTATATATTTTCTCCTGTTAACCTTTTACTTGCTGGAAACATCATAAAGGCAGGGTGTGTAATGGTTTAAATGTCTTAACCTGCAAGTAAGGGCTAATCTTTATTTCTAAAGTTATTTTAGTTTTGAGTCTTGTCTTTTATTCCCAAGTCACTGATTGGTTAGATTTATTTAAATTGTCTCCAAGTTTGACCAATCATATTGTTTGTCTCTTACTTTATCTTAACTTGTAAAACCTCACCCTTGGCTCTACTGTTTTGTTTGTTTACTAGAAATGTATGTACATGTGTTTAGTACTTCAGGGTCAGTCTATTTATAGCTGACCCTATCTTGTGTTGTTTACAATGTCCTACCACACCCTTCTCGTCTTGCCTGAGTCTGGTCATTCGTAATCATGAAATAACTAATGAGCTTAAGCATACAGAAGATAAAACCAACCAGTCAAATGATTTCTCATAATATCTTAGCGCCAGGTTAGTTAAGAATTTCTTACAATAACAACCTGGTGGTGAGGTGGTGGTGGTGGTGATGATGGTTGATGATGATGATTGATGATATGATGGTGATAATTGATGATGATTATTATTATTGCTGCTGCTGATGATGATTGATGATAAAGATGATGATGATGATGATGATAATGATTGATGCTGATGATAATGACGATGATTGGTAATGATGATTCACGCTGATGATGATCGATGATAAAGATGATGATGATACAGATAGTGATGATGATGATGATTGATGATAATGATGATTGATGCTGCTGATGATTGGTACATGTAATGATGATTCATGCTGATGCTGATTGATGATGATGATGATTAATGACCATGATGGTGATTAGGATAATGATTTAATTCACAATAACAATCTGATCATATATAATGGGTATGCAGTAAAATCCTTTTGAGTCCCCAAAATATAGAGTTTGGAAGAAAAAAACAACATATTAAGTTTTTAATTCAATGTTAAGTTCCTGTATCAGTCAAGCAAAGTAAAATGTTAAATTTTTAGCCGTTTTTATTCTAATTAATTATTCAATTAAGAAACACATAAAACACACCTTTATACAATAAAATGCTGATATGAAATTATTGCCTTGCCTGGTTACCCGATTAGACATGCGGAGAAGGGTCTAATTAACAAATTGGTTAATTAGGAAGACATACCGGTATATGCCTGTATAGGCTGACTTTTTGTACCCAGCCAATTAATGTGTGTAGTAGACAGAATGAGATTGTAATTACAAGTGCAGACATGGGATAATGATCAGTTGTTGTCACTGATGTTAGAGAATAGGGTTGTAAAAGAAAAAAAGCATGGATTTTGAAATGTTGATTCATGAAGGATATGTCATGACAAAAGATAAAGGTAGAAATAATTATCTTTTTACACATGTAAGGTGCTTAAATTAAGTAATTTATAAAAAAAATGGAAAAGGTTGATTGATAAATGGAAATTTTATTTTTTATGATAAATGGATATTTTTATGATAAATGGAAATATCTTTTATGATAAATGGACATTTTATTTTTATGACAAATGGAAATAAATGGAAATTTTATTTTTTATGATAAATGGAAATTTTATTTTTTATGATAAATGGAAAAAATTTTTTTATGATAAATGGAAATTTTATTTTTTATGATAAATAGAAATTTTATTTTTTTATGTTTAAAAGATTGTGTTCCATGACATGGAAAATAAATCTAGGATATGTCATATGGACAGAGATAAAGATAAATCATAGAATTAAGACATTGCAGTCTTAGGAAGGAAAAAAAAATACAGAAAAAAAGTTTTTTACTTGTTCTTTTCACAATTATAGAAAGAAAACCTGTTGCAGCAGCCATTTGTTTGCTGAACAATTTTGTCTAATAATTGTTTACATGTGTGTGAACCAAAAATAAATACCTAGTTAGTTTCAGTGAACAAGCATACATTTGATGTCTTATTTTGACATTTCTAAATTTACCTTTAAAAGAATATGTGCCAACAAGGTTCCCCCATTAAATTAATTTATGTTGATAAAATATTATTATAACAAATTTTGATAATGTCTTTTAATATTATTTTAATAATCTTATTATTTAATCAATCATGACTAATTTGAAAAGTTTTGCCTAATACATTACCAGTGTCATGCTGTAAATTAACTTTGATTGGTATAATTTGACAATCACCATTTTGCTATTATTCTTGAGAAAGAATGGAGATTAAAGTCAAGCAACACATATTTTAATGTTTCTTCATTTTTAAAACATATTTTTTACTAAAAAAATGTATTATAACAACATACATGTAAACAAACACCATATTATCTAGTAATAAGACGATGCTTCAAAAGCCCTGTGACTCTTCTTAATTTATATACTTTCCTAATATACTAATACTATCAGTCTTTGACAAAACCCTGTGGACCCTGGCCTGACCAAAATCTCTGTCAGCCCATTATATCAAGTTAAATGGACTGATGGTCCACCAGAATTTTCAGCTTCATCATTTTCAAAATTCTGAATTATTATAAAAACATATATACTAAACTAAACTAAACAATGCTTTACAGCTTTTTACTGAACCCAACCATTCGTAACACCTCGATTAGCTTACCAACCTTTTGTGTCATATTCCAAAATCATACTGGTCCTCTAAAATTTGGTCTTGTCCAGTACATATTGCCAACTTGTTGGATCAAATATCCAGTGTATTTATATTTCTTTTGTGAAGATTGAACTATTTTGAGTCAACCACAACAATGGCCACAGTGCAGTGGACCATGATTGTCATCGGATCAGCTCCATAGGGCTATTGTAACATCTTTATAATACATAGGAAGAATGATGGGACCCTACATTGTATTTTAAAAAAATACATACAAACATAAAATTACAATCAAAAATTTTGTGATCCATCAGCTTAACCAGTGAATACAGTGTAACTGTTCCCGCTAATGCAGCCAACCTAACAAAGTTTAACTATTCCTAGTGCGACAAAAAGTAGTTCTTCAAATTTTCCATGAAAGCATGTGAAATGAAAGGCAGAGACACACAGTTTAAATACTGTAGCAGAATTATAAAAAATGTTTACATAAATATGCCCAGCCTGTTTAACTAGATGAAGATGTGATTATAAATACAACACTAAGTAAACATTGAATGGAAAATTGAAC
Source organism: Sinonovacula constricta (assembly GCA_007844125.1). NCBI lineage: Eukaryota > Metazoa > Mollusca > Bivalvia > Cardiida > Solecurtidae > Sinonovacula > Sinonovacula constricta. The sequence continues at coordinate 34,567,520 of CM017563.1, forward strand.
CACCCTTTAGAGCATGTAGAAATACAAAATCAGTGAAACATGGTACACGTCCTCCTTCATTTCACTACTAACAATGGTTACCTGTCATGATGTAATTTGACCCTTAACCTTCTGCTTATATCCATGACATTGAAGGCAGCATTGTATATTTTGAGAAGAGACAGTTACCTTTCACAAAGTATAAGTGACTGGTATATACATGTATGGGAGCAAAAAAGAACATCAGATTTTTCTACTAACCATGTATATTTCTCATTTTAGTGATACACGGAGAAGAAAAGACAGAGGTTCTGTCTGATGCCATCTCAGAAGATGGTCGCAGATTCAAGGTAAGAAACTTTACTGCCAGGCAATTTAGTGTGTAGATCATTGGTCACAGGTATGAAAGACCTTATTTTAAACCAAGGCCAGAGTCTTAAAAAAGTAGGGGTCAATCTGTTGATGGTACAATAAAGTTACCAAATTAGTTCCTTTGTAATTGATGTGCAGGGATAATGGAACTGGGTTTGATGGACATGTCATCAGCAGTTCGAGATAAACTTGCACACTGAAAGAAGCAGTTTAACTGCTTTAAAGTAATATACTCACACCTGACCTGGTAGCGCAATAGGTAGAGCATCGGCTTTGGGAAATAGAGGCTCAGGGCATAATCCTGGGCCACAACATACCAAAGTCATTGAAAAAGTTAGTCGTATAGCTCCCTTGCTAACATGCAAATATGAGGGTCGTTCCACAACTGGACAGCCTGGCGTCTCCAGGTGACTGAGAGAAAAGAAATTGTAGTAAGTTGCTCATCTTAATAACAAGAAGGAAAGCAAGTGCATTATTCCCTTTTTTTTGACAAATTCAATGTTTTATACTAACATGCATTTTACCTTTCCAAAGTTTTCATTTTTTTTTATACCTTTTACTACATTTTTATGTAGGTTAATGTTGCAAACACTCAAAAGTTACTGTAAATTGTTGTACTTATGTATAAATCATTGTTTGTATTTTTCTCTGCTCATCTCAGTTTAAGGCAAACCACAACAGGAAAGGTCCATATGAGTTTGGGAAGCTTCAGTTTGTCCAGGATCTTAGTGGAGAACATGTGGTAAGTTACACATAGTGTGTTTTGACCTTTTATCTCTTATGATGCTATATTTAGGAAATAGATTTTAAGTTTGCATGATCTAACGCCCAATATATCACGGTTTCGAGTTCAGATGCTTAGCCTCTTATCACGATCTGTTTGGGATGAAGGAATTAATGTGGGAAGGTCTTCCAGCTGACCTGCAGTGTGCTGGTAAATTTACCCAGACATTTGTCCTGGGTCTTCCTTCACCAAAATAGCTGGATTAATTATAAAAACTGAAGTGCACCTTTAATCAGGTCTTCAGAATTAGTTTCAACATTTTTTCTGTTGCAGGGTGCTATATGGGCAATGAAGTTTTCACCATGTGGGAGACTTCTGGTAAGTTTGATGTAACTACACACACTGACTGAAACTGGAAACTCCATTGAAAAAACACCGACTAGAGAGCCACTGAGTTTAAACACAAGCACAACCAAAGTCATTAAAATTGCACTTGTGTAACTCACATGCTAGGACTCAAGCAAATAAAATGGTAGTTCAACTACTGGTTGGCTCATTGTCAGGATTATGTGACTGGGTGTGGTAAAATGTCATCGTAAGTTATTTACAGGCACCCTTTCTTTATTGTTAGACCATTTTTCTGTTTCTTGCTTTTTGTTTTCATTCTGATAAACCACTTTGGATGATAGACATTTTTGTTTCAAAAAATGATGAAAATAAACACTTAAATCACTAGTTTTCACTAAAATTTATTTTTTTATAATCAAAAAAACAAAACAACCTAATTCAAACTCATACAAAGTCATTTATTTTTAAGTCAGTTAAGTTAACCTTACTGTAACTGCACTATAGAAACTCACTGTAAACAAACTTATAATTTTAACATGATAACTTATACAAACTCAATAGTAACTTAATTAAAGCTCAGTTCTTATTTATTTTCAACTCATTTCCCAGAATCTTAGCTTTATTCTGATTTTATTTGACCCATATATTAAACTTTTTCATAACTTTACTTTAATTCTGATTCATCTTTATACTACTTTATATCCACAAATTTATTATTTTACATAACTAGATTGCATGTGATACAGTAAGGGACACGTATGGCATTGTGGGACTAATAACTCCTCTGACTGCTTAGCCTCTTCTGGTGAGGAGGTGGCTATAGTGTAGTGGTAGAGTCACCAATTTGTAATTCTTCTGACTGCTTAGCCTCTCACTGCCTGGGTTTAAGTCCTGTTTGGAGTGAAGGACTTAATGTGGGAAGGTTTTCCAGCTGACTTGCGGTGCGCCAGTGGTTCTACCCAGACTTGTGTCTAGGGTCTTCATCACAAAGCTGGATGTTGCTATAATGATCATAATTTTTCACTGCAATGAAAACAACAACAAAACAAACTCTTATGGTGATGGTCTGAATCCCATTTGGGGCGAAGGAATTCAATGTAAAAAAAGTCTTCCAGCTGACCTTGGGTGGGCCAGAGATTTTCTCTACCAAAATAGCTGGACCATAATTGTGCCCTGCAATTTATTTAAAAACAAACAAAAAAACAACAAGAAAACATGATAACAGCAAACTGTTTGTTTCCAGGCTACAGGGGGACAGGATAGTGTATTGAGGATCTGGGTGCTTGAGTCAGCCTTTCAGTACTTTGATGACATGAGGCAGAAATACGTCGAGAGTAAGTCCTGTTTTGATATTTTTTAGGGAAATTTTAATGGCTGCTTTTAGTCAGTCAGAATACCTTTTGCATGAAGTTAATACTTCTAAAGATAATTATTTACTTGCTGGCATCATAATTTATATTTTAATTTCAATATATGATATACTGTCTCTGCCCTTGACAGGGACAGATGGAGAGCTGCCATTGTTGGAATAATGGGCAACCTGGACTGCAACCTTATCAACGATGATGATAAATTTAACTATTGCCTAAGTATTGTTCTCTGTTATTTCTAGTGAAAGTATCACCTGCTCCATCACAAGAGAGCCTCAACTCTCTTCCTTCATCCACCTCAGAAACTTCAGCCACTGTAGATCTTGGGGTAAGTCTTGCATTTACATTAGGCTTTCATGTGAATACCGTTGTCCGGTCAAATTTTAGTATATGTTGCAATGCTCGTCATGTTTCCTAATTGTTGCATACTTTGAATTTCTTGTCTATTTAATATATTTTTCTTCCAGATTGGCATATATATTGTTTAATTTGAAATTGCTCTCTCTATTATTTCTTTCTTCAATTTTAGTTTGATTTCTTGTAGACTTGCAGTAAAGACCTTACTATTGGTATTGTTACAAAAATAATAAATATGATATTCTGAAATCAAAATTAATGTTAATATTTTCCACGGTTCTCAGTAAAAGAACCAGACAACATATATCAAGGTAACTTATCTAGAAAACAGGAATGAAAGCATTTATAGGACTTCAAGTTTCTTCTTGAAGTAATAAAACATTATATAAAACTACATATTAGACTTATACTAGTATGAAGTTGTCTTAAATAAAGAATTAAAATCCAAGGATTTAGGGTAAAAAATATTTTTAAGGACAGTGTAACCAATTGTATAACAATGCAGAAGTTACTTAACAACTTCAACATTACATTTCATATTTATCCAAAAACACTATTTGTTTTGGAAATCACCAAAAGTGAATTCTTTAAACTGAAATTTTGAAATGTTTTTTGTCTTAATCTGACTTACCTATGCATTTTCTGAAGACTGCTACTAAAATTATTGGAAATTTTAAGTCTGAAATAAATTGATAGCTACCTTATTATCAATTTTATGAGTAGGATGGTCTTGTGTAAAGGAATTGTAAGTTCAAAGTTGGTTGAGTCATCATTGGGCCAATGCACATTCCAGCTTATTTATTGAGCAAAAATTAATCAGCAGTGTTCCTCTTAACCCTTTCAGAGTAGACACGTGTAACTCATCAGCCTCTCACTGTGGGTTTTTGAGTCCATATCGCACTGAGAACATGGGGAGTTTTTTCAGCAAACCTGTGTTACTGCGGGAGTTCTACCCAGACATAAGTCTGGGGTCTTCCTTCACAAATAATTAGCTGGATGTTGCCAGTATGACCATAATTATGTGATGTAACAAAAACAAAGAAACTAAACTCTTTTCTTGTTGGAAACGCTATCTAACTCATGAACATTAAACATACCCCACCCTAAGGTGTATCCAAGATTTAACCCTGGCATATAATTGTGTACCTACAAGGGCAGTTCTGGAATATTTGAGTGGCTGCCTAGCACTATAAATAGCACTATGAATAGGCTGAATAAATCTGACTGATAGGTATACTGCATCATCAATTCCCAAATTAACTTAAAATCAGTCGGGTGCCCATGGCATAGTGGTAGAGTCGCCGATTTGTAACTCCTCTGACTGCTTAGTCTCTCATCACGGAAGTTTGAGTCCGCATTCGGGGCAAAGGACTTAATGTGAGAAGGTCTTCCAGCAGACTTGCGTTGCGCTGCTGCTTCTTCCCAGACATGTGTCTGGGGTTTTGCTCCACAAAAAAGCTGGATAATGATCATAATGGTCAATGCAATGCATTTCAAAAACAAAACCAAAACATGACTTAGGTTTTGCTTGGTTTTGGAGGGGTAGGATGAAGTTAAAATGTACCTACAAATAGGTATCTATTAGGTAATAATACCCACCTACAATTTCAGGCTACAGCTGAGAGTGAGGATGAGAAGAAAGGACCGTTCAAAACCAAGCCATTCTGTCGTTATCGTGGTCATACAGCTGACCTATTGGATATCTCCTGGTCAAAGGTTAGCCATGATACTGTGTTTTATCATTGTAACCATAATTAATGTATTAATCTGGACATTAAAACAAGTTGTTCTTTTTCCAAAATATGATGAAAATTAATAGTTAAAATAATGTTCCATAACATAATGGACACAAAGTTTTAAGTATGGTCAAGATGCTATGTTATTTAAGGTCTTTACCTTTACGGGCTTATTCATCTACTTTTAACAAAAAGATCAGGAGTTTACTTGTTAACTTACTCCCCTAAGTTTCTTGGCGTGTAAATGGTCCTCCAGTCTTCATTTCTTGCTGGAAAAAAAACATTCACTCTATTAACATACCCCATCCTTATGGTGTTTGCAGCAGGTAAAGATGAAAACCACAAGGCTGACTTAGGTAGACATAGGTAGACATAGCATCATAGGATTAAAGAATATCTAGCCTCACTTTATCGTAACTCCATAGATGCCTTGAACAGAAAAAGTTTGGTGATATACTGTATAAAACAGGTTCAATCCAGTATTTGGACATGCACCTATAAGTGGATAATGATTGTTGGTGTACTGAAAGTTGCTGACTTGTAACTCCTCAGTCCCAATATGGATGAGAACCTTTATGTGGAAATGCTTTCCAGCTAACTTGCAGTGCACCTAGATGTAAGTCTGGGGACTGTCTCCATTAACAATTAGCTGAACATTGCCAATATGACTGCATTTTAGTCGATGTAACAAAAACCTGTGTTGTAGCAGAAGGTTCACTTACTTGTAACTCCTCTGACCGCTTAGCCTCTCACCACATGGGTTTGAGGCCTGTTCAGGGAACAGGGCTTAGTGTGGGAAGGTCTTTCAGCTGACCTGCAGTGCGCTTGTGGTTCTACCCAGACATCATCCAAAATAGTGGACGTCAATATTATGATCATAATTGGTTGCTGCAATTTTTTTTCAAAAATAAAAATAAAACTAGAACCAAAAGTGGTTGATCATGTGTGTTTGTAATGAAAGAAAAGTACAGAAATCACAGAATGCAGTTAATTTATAACTTAATGACTTGAGAGTTTTATTGCACGTTTATTTTTATTTTTTTCAGAACTACTTTATTCTCTCCTCCTCCATGGATAAGACAGTTCGTCTCTGGCACATCTCACGCAGAGAATGTTTGTGCACATTCCAGCATATAGACTTTGTCACGTCCATTGTCTTCCATCCAAAGGTAAATCTGAAATAGCTGGATATTCTGTTGGGAAATGCTAATCTAAGGGAGACAACTCTTATAGTTTTATATTGCTCCACTTAGTGTTGATGTCTGTATGTTTTATGTAATTTGATTATACATGGCCACTGGCACCAGTGGTTCTACCTAGGCATCCGTGTTGGATCTTCCTTCACCAAACATTGGCTGCAAATCGCAGCTATAACCCTAATTGTGTCAGTGCCATGTAGCAAAAACAAAAACACAAATAGAGTGATATAGTTTCAACATATTTTATGTTGTTATTTTGAAAGTTATCAACCCTGTAGTTACCAATTTACTTGGATTTAAGTCAGGCTTACTGATGATCATTCAATAATTTTTTATCAGTCCCCTGTGCCATATAATTAAAGTGTTAATTTTTTCTGTAACAATTACTTTGGTACTGTGGTACATTGGTACATTTGTAATGCTCTAAATCTCACATGTATTATGTCCCATTTCTAGGATGACCGGTACTTTCTGAGTGGATCGCTGGATGGCAAGTTAAGATTATGGAACATCCCGGACAAGAAGGTGTCTCTATGGAACGAAGTCGGCAATGGAAGCCTGATCACGACTGCCAATTTCTGCCATAATGGAAAATTTGCTGTGGTCGGGACGTATGATGGAAAATGTATATTCTACAGTACAGAGGTAAGGTGGAGTGTTTACTGAATAAAATATGCTGCTGAGGTTTTTCAATTTAATTAAGGAACCAGAATGATGTGAGTTCACTCTTGCTTAATGTGTATTTATACACTTTATTCATAGTGTAGATACATATCAGTTACCTGACCAGGTTCTGCACTATTTGCTACTGAATCTCTAGCAATATGCCTGGCACCTTAAGTCAATGTAAATAGATGACTAAGAATTAGTCTGGGTCATTTACAAATGCAGCAAGTTAAGGATTAAAATATCAAATACTTATCAAGCGATATCTTGGTCTTATGTTTGACTGATGCCATGGTTAATGATTTATTATTATTAATATTTAACGTTTATTATTGGTCATGGTATAGTGTTCCTTATACACTTATTTTGGTTGCTACAGAAGTGGATAAAACTCAGGGCTTTTCCTTCCTATATTGAAATTAAATAGTCATCACAATGAGTTGTGAAAAACAACACAAACAAATCTTATTTCTCCTAGCGAAAAACAACATTACTACCATAATTTTAATTCTTACTTTTGTGTCAGAAATTCAATCCAAATACCTGTGCATACAGTATATCACTTTCACTTGAAGCAATACTATAAAAGGTCTGGTTGTTTGCCCCAGAATTTAAAAAAACAAACCAAAACCTGCTGACCTGGGAACAGGATATTTTTACCAAATGTATTGTTTGGTATGTAGTTATAGCATACTGGAAGTGTGGAGCCATCATATTGTGTGTCTTTTTGTTTTGTTTTGTAAATAATTCACTCTGACACAATAATGTTCATTATTTGTGGAGGAAAATCTTACACATATATCTGGGTAGAACCACAGGTCAACTGGAAATCTCTCCAAATGAAGGTTTCAATTTGACTGTTACTTAAAACTTTGTTGTCATTCAAACTGTCTATAATTGGGCATCCCCCTGTTATGAGTTCTCCAAAGAGACATTATTTTAGAATTAAAAAAAAAGTATTAATAAATAAGCCAAACATGAACAAGTGACAGAGAAGGATGCAGATGTCAGGAATGAAATTCAAATGCAACACAGGACTATTGTTACTGTGTTGATCTTTGTTTATTCAAACACGCCATATGTATGATAGTAACTTACATAATTATAAGAGGTTTAATAGTAAAGTCGCCAACTTGTAACCCATCTGACTGCTTACCCTTTCACTGCGTGGGTTTGAAGCCTGTTTGGGGCAAAGGTCTTTATGTTGGATGGTCTTCTCCTGCAGCAGGTCAGTGATTCTACCCAGACATTTGTCTGGGGTCTTCCTTCTCCAAAATTACTTGACTTTCCTATATTGATGTTATTTGGTTAATGTCATGTATTTAAAAAATAACAACAAAAAAACAGCAACAATGTACTTGTAATTCCCAATTCTTTTCAGCATCTAAAATACTACACACAAATCCATGTGCGATCAACCAGGGGCAAGAACTCACGTGGAAGAAAGATAACAGGTATTGAGCCTTTGCCTGGAGAGGACAAGGTAAGTCCTTAGACCTTAGAAACACAGTATATAGACTGTCAGCTTGACAGCTCAATTCATCAAGTGTTAGGACCCCAAAGTCATATATACCTTCTAAATCACTTTGTATTCTGAAACCAATGTTATATTTTAACAAAAATTCATAAAACTTACTACAAGACCAGTTTAGAAATAAAAGATATCTTGCACCTGGCCTGGAATTGTAGCTAAATGCCAATATATGTATTTTTTAATGGCAATGTTTCATTCCTGACTATTAAATATGTTAATTTTGTTATTAGTTATAATTGTTCCTGATACTTTTTGATTTGTGATTTGTATTAGGAAGGAATAATTAATCAACCCTCAATAATTGGCTGATTTGTCAAGTATGTGTAAAATTAATAATCCAATATCCCAGTGAACTGGATTAAAGGGTCAGTCATGTCCGAGCCATTAAAAGTTACCAATTCCTTAGACAGTGAGTTTGATTTATGTTTATGAAGAATTCTTCATTTTATGGAGTCTTTTAGACAGCCTGTGGTGTGCCTATGTTCAAGATATTAGTCTACTTTAGTAAAAGCATCGTTAAAATGACTGTGATTGTGTTCATTTTAATTGACAATCCTTTTTTTTCAATTCTCTGCTATTTTGTCCCGTGTTGCAGGTGTTGGTGACGTCCAATGATTCGCGAGTCCGGTTGTACGATCTACGTGATCTCACACTTACCTGTAAATATAAGGGGCTAACTAACACAAGCAGTCAAATCAGAGCAACTTTCAGGTATGTTCTCAATAAAAAGTTATCCTTAAAATTAATATAATTAATAAATTAATAAATCTAAATTTTATATTCATCCAGGTGTATAACTGAGTACAGGTACATGTTACGATATCAGAAATGCAAATTTTTGAGTTTCCATCAAAAATGTATGCTTTTTTTTATGTTAAAGTATTATATTAAATGCATAATGATCAAGGGGCATTAAAATTAAACAGCAAATGTTAGACAAAACATACTACTGTCAAAGTTTTTTTTAACAGCAGACGTCAAATAGAACAATGGTTGCTTGTAATTTTAATATCATTTGGAAGTCATCGAGTAATTCCGTCCTCAGGACAATCATCCCTAGGATGTATCTGGTGCCATGATACTTGCAGAAATCATTTGTTTTGTTCGCCGGAAGTCTGAAGAAGAATATGCCTAATTATAGTTTACACAAAACATAAACAATGACATCGTTTGACAGTTGTATGTCTCCAGCTCTGGGTAAATTAAAGTTGGATTATTTAATTTTGAAGCCGACACAAATTGAAATTTTACAGGCATCATACTGTAGTGAGCTGTCATCCGCGCTGTCATCTTTGTTTTGAAGTCTGTCACAAAAGAAGTTCCATTTAGGGAAATGGCCAAGGTGTTCCAATTAATTTTGATATATGACCATCCACCTTTTAGAATACCGGTTTCTGATCTGAGTAATATTTTCATGGTATAAAGCTGATTTTGTTGTGAACAATGGCCTCCAGTAGCCCCCAGTGGTACAGGGAGTTAAGTTGCAGTCATGTCCTGTTGGTTTAAGTTTTCATTGCAATGAGCTCTTACATCTGGGGAGGTATTCCAGGTACACAAGTGGATCTGCTTAGATATGTCTGGAGTTTTGGTCCACCCAAAATGGCAGGATGATTGTGATAATAATTGTGTCTCTAAGGTATTTAAAAAAAACAGTTCTGAATTTTGTATCCTAAAATATATATTTCCATAATCTGTTTTAATATACCTTGATTTCATTTATTTTAAATAATTGGAGTACTATTTATTTGATCCTTCTAAACATATTTTGATGTTATGATGGATGTCAATATGGACAAAAATTTGAAAATTTCTTTGAAATTTCAGTCCCAAAGGCCGGTACGTCATAAGTGGATCTGAAGACCATTTTGTCTACATGTGGCGAACACAGCACGAGTTTGACAAATTCTCTTCAGCACGCAGGGACAGAAATGATTACTATGAAGCTGTTAAAGGTAAGGACACATTTACCTAACCCCATATCATCATATATAAGACAGCATTGGTTCTTCAGTTGAGTGTCAGACTAAGATCCAAACGGGGATCATTTCCTGTACTTAGGGTTGGTCATTCAATGTAGGTTACTTTCACAGCATATAAAAGTATGTGACGTAATAGCCATCATGTAACTCCTTTGACTGCTTAGACTCTCACCACTTGGGATTTTTAACTGGCCGCAATAGCTCAAGTGGTAGAGCGTTGGCATGTGGATCGGAAGGCCACAGGTTCAAACCCTGGCCTGTTAAACCAAAGACTCGGTGTCAGTATAATGGACCGGCCGGATTCAGTCCCTGGGCACCTCATAAGTGCCCCTGTTCTATAATGATAGAAATGTTGCTGCACAGTTTTGGCAAAAATGCCGGCAATCCCATCCCAGGCGTGTGAGAAATATAATTATATTATATAAGCTACACATGGCTGTCAGGTTGATGGTGGCTATTGTCAGCATATGAACCAAACTATTTCCCAAGGCATGTATGATATTCAGAATGATATTCTAAATTACAATTGGAAAATAATCTGTGTCATGGTGATAGTCAATCAGATTTATATCACTGTATTAAAATCATATTATATTAAATTTGAGTGTAAATATTGTTGTTAATTTCTTTTTTATTAAAAAAGAATTGCTATGATTGTGATTTATAATTATGGCAACTAAAAATCTAGAAAATATCTGCAGAAGAAAGTGATCATTGATAGTCTATCGATCTGAAGAAAAATTCCATATTTTATTATTTTTCTCTCCACACCCACACCCGGCCTCCCCACCAACTCCAATTCTCTAGTAAATGCAAATCCACAACAAATATGTAAGAAAACAAGTTCCGTTGCCTTTTTTAACATTTTTATTCACTTACATTTTCAGTGCATAATGCAGTCGCAACATCCGCAGTGTTTGCTCCCCATCCAAGTCACTTTATCAGTTCAGATGACTGTGGAGGGAAGAAACCCAAGGATTCCAAAGATATGGTACCAGACTGTGATGCTGAGTTCTTTGTGAGCGCAGATTTTCTAGGATCTATAAAGGTTGTCCGTGCCAAATAAAACTGGTGTAGAATATATCCTGCACCTTATTTGGGAGTCAAATAAAGAACAAACAATAAATATTTTGTGAGATGTAACAAAGTAAATAACTGTTCATGTGATCTGAGGTTTTCTGGTATATGTCACCATCATGCAAGATAAATTAATTTTCATTTGTTAGCTTAAACTATGTTAGATTTATAATGCATTTAGTTTTCCTAATAGATACAATTAAAATCAATGTATTACCTTCTGTTTACTAGGATTGTTATGATAAAAAGCTTTTGAGAATGAAAGAAGTTGATTAAAATTATTGCAACTTACATACCAGGGTAAAACACTGGCATTTAGGACCCGTATACACCAACCATTTTTAAGCCTAAGTCATGTCTAAGCCCGTGTCACAATTTTCACACCAATAATAATAAGCTTATGTATGAAGTTTCAATGTGTTTTAAGCTGAAAGTAGCAAAGTTAAAGTGTCATGCAAAAATACAGACATGTAGCTAAATACATTATGAAGATATTGTGGATTGAAATCCATGACTTGACTAATTCTTACTTAAGAATGGTTGGTGGATACGGGCCTAGATCTTCCTTAGAGTAGAACCTTATGTTAAAAACCTTCAAAGCCTCAAATATGTGACTAACAATATGTACTTAGTTTTTTGTGTTACAGTTATTGGTTGTTTTTTGTGTGCAAAATTGCACAAAATGGCCATTATTTATTTAATGTGGTGTATTATTCGTCTCAATTATTCACTTTGTCTTGATATAATTCTAATACGAAAACATAAATGAAGATTTCTGTTTTCCCCAGATTTATTTAAACTTTAAACCCCAGGAATTTCTATGAGTTAGTATGTAAAATGAGGTCTTTTAATGCTTTAAAGTCAACATAAATACTTCCTTTGAGTTTAACTTTTAATATAATGATCAACTTAAAAAATGTGTTGAGTTGCATTGTAAGGATTCTAGCCTAAAGACTGATACTTTTATTTATAATCCATGCTGAATTTCATGTTTTTGTTACATTTCAATACATTTACCTAAGCCTGATCAATCCTTAAATAGCAAGCTAAAAGAATTAGGAAGCATCCATTTTAAAGTAGATATCAATCAAGCAAACAATCTCTTGCATATTCTTGACATTATATTGATGGGTTAATATTTATAAACTGATTACTCCAAATGCTTTAGCTATATGCAAAGGATTGCCTGACAAGAATGTTCAATCATAGTTATTTATTTGTAGATGTTGTGTTATTATATCTGCAGGATGAAATTTTTTTTCCCCCTGCAGGATAGTGAAGTAATATGTCAAATATGTGTCCCGGTTATGATCATTTTACATTTTCACTGCCAACCAAAGTACAAAATATCTCTAGAGAGTTCTCACATTGTCACAGATATTAATTAACTACCAGTAATTCACATACAGTTGTTTATCTCTCTCTCCAGAGTATTATAAAGCCAACAGAAAATGGCGTTCCATTAATTTGCTTGCACAGGAACTTACATTCATAAAGCTTGAGTGGGAGGCATTGTTAAATGATATCTTACAAAAAGGTGATTGTTTATTGGAGGTGGTATCAAAAAGCTTGAGCTTGAAGCAAACTGGGGAATAAAAAGTACAGTTCATATGTTGTAGTAGTCATTCTTTTTACTAAGAAAACACCTCTAATATTATAAAAAGAACTGAAGAAATTGTTGAATGATCTCTTTAAAAGGTGGTTGTTTATTAGAGGTGGTATTACAATGTGTTATTTTTGATATTGTTTTAATACTTACATTGATGAATGATGACAAATGAATTTCTGTGTTTACTTAAATTAAAATGATGATTGAGTTAACTGTATTTTTTGTTTATATAAATAAAAAAAAGGAAAAAATTCCATTAATGATTTTTATTTAGTGATTATAAAAGCTAAAATTAATGTTCTGTAAAATAAAATGGTATCATGATTATAAAAGCTAAAGTTAGTGTTCAAAATGGTGTCGTGCATAAGTTTTCTTTTTCTGATTTTACTCTTTACACATTTTGCAAAGTCTATCAAATGCATATTACCATTTTTTTCACATTGATGACTTTTGTTTAAGCCCCAGCGTATCCTATTTTCAGTGATATATGTTTACATTTAATGTAATTTTTTTATAAATACCTCTTTGTATTTTACTGCCTAGAAACACTGTTTGACATAAACATATATCAGTTGACTTAATAATATTGGTGTAAAACTTTTGTCTACATTAAAACTTGGGCACCTGTTGTGTAGTGCTAGAGTCGCCGATTTGTAACTCCTCTGACAACTAGGCCTCCCACAGCGTGGGTTCGAGTCTCGTTAGGGATGAAGGACTTAATGTGGGAAGGTCTTCCAGCTGACCTGCAGTGCGCCATTGGTTCTAGTCAGACACTTGTCTGGGGTCTTCCTCCACCAAAACAGCTGGACATTGCTATGATGATCATAATTGGTCGCTGAGTTGTTTCTCAAAAACAAAAAAAAACATTGACAGTGAAAAGTTTTAAAATGAATCAAAATGCTGTTTCTAATCTTGTTGCAGGATTTCAAAGTTTACTTTACTTTTAAGATAAAGAACAATAAATATAAAAGCTTATTGATTCAGAAAAGTTGAGACAACTTTAGACCATGTTCAGAAAGCAGTTTCCTCATCCGACACTCACTGACAGTGGGCCCAGTACAGTCTCAAAGTTGAACTATAAGCATTTCATAATTTGTCCTAACTCAAGAAGTACGATAGATACAGAAGGTTGCAAGTTTCATAATCAGGGTCCAAGGTTATTAAACTTAGAAATCAAATCTGAGATTGGCTCTCAGGCATCTGATTGGTTGTAATTTAAAATTAGCTAAAAATCTGACCAATCAGATGCTTGAGATTGATCTCGGACTCTGCCTCAGATTTTTTTTATATCCTTGGACAGACAGACCTTAGTCATAAACAATGGATTTGGTATATCTCCATCACTTATGCTTAAGCAAATAATTACATGGTTAAATGGTCAGCCTAGTGTCAAGATGATGCAGTTTGGTTTGAAATCATGGCATGTGTTCACTGCCAGCTACTGCATTAAGGGCAGTGCTATATCTGCCTAAAGTTAACACAGTGACTGGATAACTGAATCATTGGGGATGTTAAACCCAACAAACATTTTTATAAGCATTTGACAAAGTAGGTCACTAGGTTTAAGCAGTTTTATTAACAGCTACTTCACTGTTTGAGCAAACAGGGGCGACTCTGATCAAGGTCAGTTTCCTGATATGCATCTGCATTGTTTGACATGTTTGGTTTTTTAATTTTATGTTTTGAAAAATGGGTTTGATTTCTGTGTAAATTTGTGTTTATTATGAAGTGAATGCTTTCTTAACTATTTATATGTACATGTTTGAAAATATATATATATATATAAATGTATTCTTGGTAAGATATCACTTGTTGTTAATTGACAAAATGGATCGGTAACTTATGTTCGAAACATTTGTATAGTACATACACGATAAACAGGCCAACCCTAAATATAGAAATGTAAATAAAAGCTTCAGTCAGAAATTCATGTTAATAACTGTAAATGGAGTTTGAAAAATGTTTAATGATAACATTTTGAATCAAAATTGATATGAGAGTATAAATAAATAGGGGAGTGTACATGGTCTGATGTCGATATGTATATTTTGCAGAATTCTCAAATGCCTTTTTTTGATAAATATAAAGAGGAAAAAGATGTATTTCACAATTTCTATAATTTATTTGGAAAAAAAGATTTAGAGCCATTTATCTCATGATTAAAGTGTCTAACAATAGACTTGCATTTAAAATTTGCCTTCTTTGTGCTTTGAGAATGCTCTATGCAGAAATTATAACAATATTCTCAAACACTGAAGCAAAATATTATTTTATGAATTTGATAAATGCAAAGTGTTGGATACACCTAAAAATGTTTATTTTTCAGAATTGGCATCCTTCATTTTGGAATTAGTGGTAGAATTGGCTAAGATGTGGAGTGGGCATCAAGTGCCATAACTCTTGTCTGTACAAACATTTATTTATCTCCCATAATTACAAAAACTGGCCAGCTTGTGGCAGATTGTATTCTCATATCTAGGAGGCCTTGATTATTATTATACACTGGCTGTAAAAATAGATACAAAAACATATTTTTATCTGTAACAGAATCATCATTAATAGATTTTAACTGACTTGTGTTTTGTTTATTTTTGTATATTTATGGATAAGGCCATTCTTTTATATGTGGAAGATAGCTGTATATTTTTCTTGACACATTTTTTATAAGTTTTGAACTTTTGTACTTGGTGTTGAAAGAATTGTTCTTTATTTTCTGCTTGAATAATGAATATTTATTGTAACTAACATTTAAAGATTTAACAATATCAGTGAAAACAGTTCACTCAAAATTTTGTGATATTATCCATTTTTCATTTTAAGATGTGATCATCTTCAGGTGTAAATGATAAAATCATGCTTTCATTGCATAACATTTCAAATATTGTCTCATCTGAAATTTGTTGCTAAAAATAAATTATGCTTATCAGAGAACCTTAAAGAAAAATCGCAACACTCATTTTTTGGACTCTAAATTCGTACCAGTAAATGAGCCTGGAGGCTTTCATGTTTCTCACACACAACATTTTTCTAAGAAATAAGGCATTGAGCTGGGGAAATTCAATGTCACATCTGAAATGTTTATTTGAATGTGGATTTTAGTTTACACGCATGACTAGTAATTTGTTCATGTCATAACACTGTCAGGTTGTCTTAGCTATTATATTCTACATAATCATGACCTTATATTGTTTAACTTTATGTAATTTAGAAAATGTCCCACAACATCTCTTATCTCCTGTTGATAACTTGCACTATTGTGGTTTCAAGATTGTTTTTTGTGTCCTAACCATTTACTTGACGGAAACACCATAAGTAGGGGGACCGGACCTGGTAGCGAAATTGGTAGAGAATCAGCTTCAGCTATGAAGGCCCCGGGTTCGATGCTGGACTGTGACATACCAAAGTCGTTAAAAATGTTTTTGGTATAGCTCCCTTGCTAACACTTAAGCAAATATAAGGATGGCCCGGTGTCAGGATAATATGACTGGGTGTGATATCATGCCAGGTCTTCTTGGCATGCTATACACAGTGAAGGCAGCACTATATCTGCTTCAAGTGGACGCTGTCTCCAGATAACTGAAATACTGCTGGTGGGACGATAAACCCAAGAAACATAAACATTAAGAGTGGAGGGATTATGTTTATGGAGTGACTAGTGTTTCCAGCTAATCAAGGGTTAAATGCTGGCTTCATATGTGGACAGTTTAATTCTCAGAAAAGACAAAATTCCAGCATAATGCGTGAAAAATGTGTGCCATAAACATGGAAATCACAGAGCCTGCTTCAAATGGTAAGAACTAACTTTAATTGGTTCGACATTTATGGGGGACATGTTAGATAATAACCTGAGGTAGACCAAATAGTAGGTAGGTCCTTTTAGTTGGAATCATTTTACTTTATCGCCTGTTTTATTGGAGATGGTGCCATTTTAAACTATTTTAAACTATTTTACTTTTACTTAATTATTAGGTCTATGTGCAATAAAATTCTACAGAGGAAGGCAATAAAAAAATAAAATTGACATGGTTGTTGATAATGGTTGATCTGAGTTCCACAAGGCAAGCATTGAAGTCAACATAAAAGCAGAGTAATCCAAACAAAAGGACCTACTTGCATTTAAGAAGAAATCAGGGGAGACTATCAACTAATGTTTCTCATTCCCACCAAATCATTGTTCAAGGCCAGTATCTTGATTACTTGGCAATACAGTTTGCCTCTTTTCATATTTTTCATTATTCTTGAAATCGTTTGTAGAAAGTTGCCCCTGTAGGTGAGCCTTTCAAGTAGCGTCTTGTAATTCCTCAGGCCATCGGCAAGTTGGTTCGAGTCCCAGTTGGGCGAGAGCGTAAGTGTGGGGACATATTCCAGCTTACCTGCAGTGTGCCAGTGGTTCTAATCTGACAATATTCAGGGTACTCCTCCCCCTATAATTAACTGGCCGTCTCCAGTGTGATTATAATTTTGTTGGTGCGATGTTATCCAAAATAAATTTTTTTGCATAGAAATTAAATGTAAAGAAGTTGAAAGTACATTGATTAATTTGGTATATGTATTTCAGTGCTTGCTCAAAAGGTTTTGTTTTCTTATTTCATGAAAGATTAAAACATGAAGTTTAGATTTTGCTTGGTTAATTAATGTAGTCTCATTGTTGCGTTTTAAGAGTAAAATAAGACACAATGAGTTCAATAAATAACTTTTTTTTATCAAATTAAAAAAATACATTTTAACGTTTGTTTCAATTGGCCTACTGTGCACATACATGTTCATTATTGTTTTGGCTTTGTAGTATTAATTAATTAATTATTAATAACATGTGTATTAATTTTTTTAATTATCAGTAATTTCTATTAATTTCATTTAATGAAACAGGGTTTGAATAGTACTGGACACGTGCCCTTTATGTACTTATCTGAAGATTTTGTTGTTTTAAAATTTGTACTTTAGTATATGTACTCAAACACAGATATTTATCTATAAAAATTATAACAACTTGGTATGATATTCTTTCTGCTAAGTAACTTTTCCGCATTTTAATTTTGTTTCATTGTAGAGAAAAGTTCCGTAGTACATGCCATTTTATTAAAATCTGGCATACTTGTTTATTGCTTTGTTATATTGCTTGTAATATTAATGTAAGGCAAGTGCAATAGGTCAGTACATCTTCTTCAAGAGTTGTAAACTGGTAAATGGATAAATACATTATTATGTAATATACATGCTTCTTGATATTGTCTGTTGTCTTTTATTTCTTGTCCATGTTTATCTTATAACATCATGCAGTTAAATATGATTAAAAAATCTTGTTGTTGAAAATGTTTGCAAGTTTATATGAAGAATACAAAATGACATTTTAAGAAAAACTACAAACACTAAATGCATTTTTTAATTTTATTTATTATCTGTTAGTTTTAGTAAAATCTAATATAGATAAATTATTAGATAGATCAAAATGTGTAAAATCTTGTTAAAATCTTGCTCACCTTACTCCTTGTTCCAGGGATGGATCCAGTGGGGGTGGGGATGGGAGGGATGCATCCCCCCTCCACTAACCAGGTAAAAGTGTAGAGTTGTGAAAACACATACATGTAAGTTTAAAAATACTAAGCTTTTAAAGTAAATTTTATCTGTTGACTGCTTAGGTCGAAGTGATGGTCCCGTACTGTGCATATATATATATATATATCTAGTATATACTGCGATAAAGTTGAATGGATCTTGATTCATACCCCGCCACCAAAATTTTCTGGCTTGCCCTGCCATGTCCTATTTCAAACCACAGAATGCTCGGTTTTATATACCACTGCTTTTTTACATTTTTATGTATGGAGAACAATAGTAGCAGACTGTGATCAGAAACAGGGGCATTTCTAGGCATGATATGATATGATGTGTTTGCTGGGCTGCCAGGGGGTGAGGTCGGGGTTTTGGCCAGGAAAAATGTTTCTAGATTGTACCTGGTGGTTTCTGGTGATTTTTCGAAGTCAAATGTTATGTTACAGACATTTTAATATTGAAACAAGAATTGTATTCAACCATGACCTTTTTTATTTCCAAAAGAGTAGCCATTCAAACATGAACACCATTTTTCTGGCTGAATTGATATAAAGATATCCAAGGATTATTGAATGAAGATTTGTCTCTGGGATTTATGTCAGTAAACTAAACAAATGTCAGTGCATATGACATGGCGACTATTCCACCTCAGTGAAGATCCCTTATATTGGCGGCCATCTTTGATTGCAACTTGGAGAGATTTTCATATGAATTATATAGAAGAGTAAATTTAATTTTCTTGTATTTTCTTCATTTGTGGTAAAAAAAATAAAAGCTATACACCATTGAAGAGCTCTTAAAATTCATATTTTTAGAATACAATATTTTTTAATTGATGCATGCACTAAGAATTAATACACAGTGAAGATATAAATTATGGGATCATTTTTTTTACAAAATAAACAGTGTATTTTATTTTGGTTGTATTTTTTAACCTTTAACAATAACAAAATAAAGTTTAATATTTAAAACAGTTTATTAAAGCTGTAAAATTTGATATGAATTTCAGTAAAATAGACTGAAAAATAAGAACACAGAGGTGAGTTAAAAACAGCACATATTTTCAGATTTCGGCCTGCATAAGCTTCTGCCTTCAAAGATGGCTACCTTATTCTGCACAGATTAACATGAGAAGTTCTTATTTAAAATAAAATAGAACTCAATGTTTAAATATTTTTCATGGTGTAAATAGAAGTAATCGTGGGCGCAGTAAATATATTAGGGTAAGATTTTTTTAAAGATTTAATCTGTTTATGTAATCTTTCTTAGGAACAATGTGTACTCATTTTCGTATTTTGCGGACAGCCAGTTACGGGCCTGAGAAAGGGACGTGACCTCTGACTGGACATTGGAGTGCACCATAATATTTACAGCGGTTGCTGAAAGGAGACAACTCTAAGTTTACTGGTGAATTGTTTAAACGCGGTTATGTCCCTTCATTTGTTTTCCTAATTTAGGTTCGTATTTGAAAAGCACATTTACTTTGGTCACGTGACCCGTATAGACCATCCCACCTGACTTTTGACCTACTAGCAAATGGTAACGCATGGTCAGCCCGAATAAATATCAAAATATAAAATCAATATTTTTGCTTTTTTTGTTTTGACACAATTATGGTCATATTGGCGACCTCCAGCTAGGTGGTTGAAGACCCCAGACTTATGCTTGGTTTAAGCCACCGGCTTTTTTAAATGGGTGTCAATCATAAATAATAAATAGTCAAATTAATTCCCCACAACATTGATGTGTACAATGCATGAAGTAACACTGTTATATTCACTTCAATCTCAATAAAATACCACATCCACACTGTCTTATCAACGTAGTCGGATAATTAAGCTACACAACAAAGTTGTTTTTAATTGCCAGGTCAAGTTGGCCGGAAAATGAGGGAGCAAATGGCGTAAACGTGTCAAATTTATACTAATTTAAGTAGACCAATTTCTAAAAAAAACGCATTTTGATTGTCAACATGGTGTTCATTTATCTTTTAAAAAACAACAACAAACAACGTATAGCAGTTTTATGTCGTTACTAAGAACTCGACGCCATTTGCTTTAAATATTCATATTGCATTGAATGAATTATTCTATTCCGAATAAGCCACACTAGCAAACTAGTTCTAACTGAATGACACTGCATTAAAATTACGCCAGCGCATTGTGGTTTAATACAGAGTGACCACTAACCAGCAAAACGACAAAGTTTCGATATTTATTTATTTATTTATTTATTTATTTATTTATTTATGTACTTTTTCATTTAGGTACTTATTTATTTATTTATTTATACATTTATTTATGCATTTATTTATTTATATTGCTCTCACTTCACGTCAGATCAAATGAATACGGTCACGGCGACGGTAGAAGTGATCCAAAATACACTGTAAATATGTTTCGTTTGTTTTGTTTTTGAAATACATCGCAGCGACCAATTATGATTATTTTATATATTCTATAGCTATTTTGATGGAGGAAGAACAAATGTCTGTGTAGAACCACCGGCGCACCGCAAGTCAGCTTGAAGACCTTCCTACATCCAATCCTTCGGCCCGAACGGGACTCGAACCTCGCGATGGCCGATCTTTTCAAATTATGATAAATATATTATGGTAATATGAAGCCAGTTAACCGGTAAACCGGTCGAATGGTTGAAAAGGTTAACCGGTGACTGGTTTTGTAACTGTTTCTATCCCTAAATAACTGACAACTGGTTTATTTAAGGGCCAGCACACACATTCGTATTTTATCGTGATCCCTTCATGTCGCCCACGCATGACTTAAAGAGTTTTGACCAATGTGCCAAAAAGTTGATCCCTATCAGGTATCCATTTTCGGGTACCCATTTACACAGCTAAAGAGTTTTTGGTTCTGAAATAAGGTGAATATATATGTTTGTGAATTTCACTGCCTATCATTGATCCTGATCCTAGATTCACCTTACGTGTGTTCGGCATTGGACCCCATATTTTACCCACAATATAGGGTGTTTAATTTAATGTTTTGGTGTCTTGAAGGTATGGATCTTAGGTAGACTTCTTCCAAATTGAGAAACGAAAGTGTGGTTGGAAGGGGTCTGCCTATACCTGCCATTCAATCCCTAATTTAAAGGTGAGTTATACAAAGACATAATAAATTTATGTTTATAACACATTTATGAAAACAATAAGCTTAACAATTGTATTGGCAGAAATTGCGTGGTTTATATTCAATGTACGTTTTATGATTGATAAGAAATGGGAAATAAAGTTGTATTTTTGTTTATTTAAAGTAAATTTAAGGTATTTAAATAATGTAATATTGTATTAAGTTATAATCTGTCCGTCGTTGTCATTGTTCGGAAGTTTATAAACTTTTGGTGTCGCTGTTTTTTAGACCTCGTTTTTTTTTCTTCTATAAATTTGGTTAATTAAAGCCTCACACACGTCGCATATTTGTGTAACATATTTATGTTGTCCACAAATAATGAAGATTTGATTAGGACGAGACTCCCGACACAATTGATGCGTTTTCATAATGTAATATTCTACAAATTCACAGACAAGAACATCTGATGGCGGAAAAACCTTCAGTATAATACTAATTTGCAATAAATGGGCGCTACAACGTCTATGTTTTATTCCGTTTGTGTCTGACCGTTGTAATAAATTATGACAAGGATGGGCCGATGTGCCGACAACGCGGAGAAAATTATTGTCATGGTCATGTCGATAATTGGCCTTTGTTGATTATGTTGGCATGGCTAAGAAACATAATCATGATTTTTTTAAAAAAATAGCTATATTTTTATATGTTAATTTACCTTTGAGCGCACCGATCGTAATAACAACAATAAAATGGGTATTTCCATGCTGGTTTTTGCTTTATGTTTATAATTAAATAATTTAAGGAAAAGTCTGGGTTTATCTTTTTTGCATTTCTATTTCAAGATATTATCGAAATAATAATTGCTATCAACACTATCTCCAAGATAAATTACTTAGTTAAGATAAACAAATGATTGAGATATAGGAACAACACAACAACGGATAACTCTCTATGGGAACTAACGCTAAAAAATAGAAGGAAACACTAAAATATGTGCCTAGCCTTAAAATCACATAATAATAATAATAATAATAATAATAATAATAATAACAACAACAACAATAATAATAATAATAATAATAACTTAATACATATAATAATACATAATAATAATACATATAATAATAATACATATAATAATGATACATACAATAATAATAATAATAATACATATAATAATATATAAATAAATAAGTAGATTGTACAACAGGATAAACAAAAGCAAAAACCTGCCATACAGACGCATTAATTTGCCTGGCAAAAGCAACAACCGGCCTAGCAAAAGCAACAAGCGGCCTAGCAAAAGCAACAACCGGACAAGCAAAAGCACAACCGGACAAGCAAAAGCAACAACCGGCCTAGCAAAAGCAACAAGCGGCCTAGCAAAAGCAACAACCGGCCTAGCAAAAGCGACAAGCAAAAGCAACAACCCGCCTAGCAAAAGCAACGACCGGACAAGCAAAAGCAACAACAGGCCTAGCAAAAGCAACAACCGGACAAGCAAAAGCAACAACCGGCCCAACCGGCCTAGCAAAAGCAACAACCGGCCTAGCAAAAGCAACAACCGGACAAGCAAAAGCAACAACCCACCTAGCAAAAGCAACAACCGGACAAGCAAAAGCAACAACCGGCCTAGCAAAAGCACGGCCTAGCAAAAGCAACAACCGGACTAGCAAAAGCAACAACCGGCCTAGCAAAAGCACGGCCTAGCAAAAGCAACAACCGGCCTAGCAAAAGCAACAAGCGGCCTAGCAAAAGCGACAAGCAAAAGCAACAACCCGCCTAGCAAAAGCAACAACCGGCCTAGCAAAAGCGACAAGCAAAAGCAACAACCCTCCTAGCAAAAGCAACAACCGGCCTAGCAAAAGCGACAAGCAAAAGCAACAACCGGACAAGCAAAAGCAACACCGGACAAGCAAAAGCAACAACCCGCCTAGCAAAAGCAACAACCGGACTAGCAGGAGCAACAGCACAGTGATTGCTTAGTTAATGGTATATCTACATGAAATATGAATGCGCAAGATATCGGATTTACACCTATATAATTGACACAGATCTTCACTCAAGCCGATAAATTCGGCCGATAATGAATTATTAAATGCGTTCTTGCTGTTCAAGTTTATCGTCCGATTTGTCAATACTGAAAGCTACGGCACGGAATGCAAGAGAAGGACGATACCTAAAGTCCCCACTATAACGAACCAACGAAAACTACCTATCGATACAGCTAGCACAGAAGTGGGAGATCATTAGCTGGTAAGCAGTACAGTGAAATGGAAGTGGCCTTGCTACTTTAGGCTCTACCAAATAGTGACATTGGGATTTTTCATTGTTTGCAGTGATGTTCGAGATATTGGAGTAATATGAAAATGGTAAGTTCCATCCATATCGCTATTTGTGTTAAAGTATTACAAGAAACGAATTAACGATTAATTTTTTAAGATTATTTTAATGCACCGTAGCAACCACTTATGATTATTATAAATAGCGACGTCCCGCTGTTCTGGTTGAAAAAGACCCCAAGCAAATGTCTGGATGATCAAACCACTGACCGCAGGTCAGCTAGAAGACCTTTCCACATTAAAGTTGGTATACGACAGTTTGGACAAAAAATATTTTTAATAAACATCACAATAAATTATTGTTACCTGAACAGATCTCGCAAAATGCTGTTTATTGATAACCTACACCTGTCTGGAAAGTGAACCATAATGCGAAAATCGTCATTTCGAACAAGTATTTCCTATCTGAGCCACGCTTCACAGTTAGCTATTTTTAAACTAAGAAAACAATGTGAATACATATGTTTCAGTTCATCCACGTCATCCACTGTGACGTCGATGCCTATTTTTAGCATGAATCCCAATCGTTCTTAAGTATAGATTTAAAAGCAATGAACATTTAAGTGTTGTATCAAGTTTTACTGCCCTAAAATTGAGATACTGTTGAAAATCGTCAAAGCTTTGACTAAAGCATGATTTTTTTTTTCTGCAGAAATTATGTACAAATACCCCAAACTGAGGTTAGATGTTGTTACATATATTAGATAATATGTATAAGATAAAACTGGAGGATACCATCTTTAAGTTCTTGTGAACGACACTTCTTTACATATAAGATTTTATACATTTGTATGAAGGAATATAAAAAACTCGATTATTATATTAAATGGATATTACAGTAAGTCTACGCGGTATGTGATGTATATACACCGACCTGTCCATTCATAAGCATTTCATTCCGTGTGTTCGAGTCTTGGCCAATGCGAAAAATCACTGCTTACAGACCTTCTACATGACTTTCGGTTCGTCAGTGGTTTTACTAGGGCATTTGACAGGTGTCTTTCTCTCTGCACTTTGAAAATAGTTGTAATGTACCTCAAAATGACATTATTATGTAAGCGCAACTGAAACAAAAGACATCATAATGTTTCAAGAAAATCAATTAACCGGCAAGTACAATTTATATGGTAATATTGAGACTTGAATATAATTGAATTTTATTTACTGAAACTTATATAAGCACGCTGTAAAGTACAATTCGGTTAATGAATTCGGGCGCAATTTCAAAATTTATTACCAAGCTTTTGTTTTTTATTAAATTATCTTGGCGTGTTATTACATTGGAAGATTTTTTTTTGTAATATGAGTTGGCTTTTTATTAAATTAATACCGCTTTGGGTAAAGCTTAGTGAGAATTCCAAGTGAGAAAGGATTGAGGCAGCTTCAATATTGTCACGTACACTATTACATAAAATTTCAATACATTTTTTAATTAATTAAGCATTAAACGGTGTTGAAAGTTTCACTTACGGATAATTCCGAATATGTTCAGATGCAGGCACTGGTCGTTAAAAACCGCGAAAATACACATAACTTGATCAGATTGAAAGTGTTGTTGTTCAATTAAGAAATGAATTGTTAATTAACCGCAACGACACAATAATGGTTCTGATAGCGACATCGAGGTATATTGGTAAAGAAACATCCTAGGTACATATCTTGGTAGAACCACTGGCTAACCGCAGCACAGCTCGACAAGTGAATGAAGAGTCGGGGGAGTTACATTTCGGCGACCCTACGACCGGACCAGACTTAAGAATTTATATATAATTTTTATAGTATTTACAAAAAATATCTTTTAATATACGGTTGAAAGGTCGAACAAGTATATAATACAGAACAATCTGACATTTAACTATCAAAGCCGTGACACCATATATAAGTTAAGCATAAAAAATATTTTCAAACGTCATAACCCCGTATTTTTCATTGCGAATACTTAAAATTCGAAGGAAATGTGCAAACAACAAACCTAATGAAATTCTTCGAAAATACCGAAAGAAATATCCAGTTTGTAAAGTGTTTTGAATGTGTTTATACATACATTAACACGACAAGGTCCTATAAGTAGAAGCGCTAGAAAGGGGTAATCTAATAAGGCATGCATACAAAAATGCAGAACAACAACAAAAACGAATCAACAAAAACAACAACAAAACAACAACAATAACAACAGAAAAAACACAACAATGTCCGGATGTTTTAAATGATATACATTCTCGCATTTATGGACAATATGGCGACTGAAAATGTGGTCTCATTTATATAAGGGCACGACTGACAAATTCCAACAGTGACTGTTAGTCACCGTTTTATATAGTTTCAACGCTGAAAATTGAAATTTCTCAAAAGTGTACGAAAACGACTTTAAATGCCGCAAAGTGGCATATTTTCGTGGTGTATTAACGATTTTCAGCCATTTGAGGCAAGAAAATGAAGATATTGTATCAAAGTTTATTACGAAACGGGTTGAACGATGTTAAAGAGTTTACTACAAAACGGGTTGAAAATGCAAACGTCTCCAAAGTGTCACAAATTATGCTTAAATGAGAGATGGTGTATAAAGATGTTTCTGTACCAAATCCAACACTTTTGTTCTGATATCGTCAAGATTTGACGAAAACTAAGTTTACTACAAAACGAGCTTTCCCCTTATAATAGTGAAAATAAATTTCTCGCAACGTTGAAAGTTGAAATTTCTCAAAAGTGTACGAACACAACGAAAAAGCCATAAACCGTCGTGTTTTCACTGTTAATTAATGATTTCAAGCCATTTGAGGCAATAAAATGGATATTTACCCAAAAAGTTTATTACAAAATGAGTGGAAAGTTCAAACGTCTCCAAAACACCACACATATTATTAAATGAGAGAAGATATGACATCTGAAGATGTTTTTGTACCAGATGCAACACGTTTGCTCAGAAATCATCAAGATTTTGGACAAAAAACAAGGTTAACTAGAAAACAGATTTGAATACAAAACCGGTTGTAACTCTGCCGTACATCGAACAATTCCTGGCTCATAACAGTCATCATTCAGTATTTGGATTGTTGACTGGTTATCGCCGCGCATGAGCGAGGCGTCTATATATAATTGTTCGTGGAAAAGGCCTATGGATGGCACCACGTTGCTCTATAAACAAGTAAAGTCCGGCTCTTTCATGTATTGAATTTCAGTTATTATTCAACTTTGGTGAAAATCATAATTAAATATGATTTAAATGTTGCTTCATTATTACCTGCCAAATGAAATTGATAATTACTGTTCAATACGTGTATGAATAATTTGTTTAATTTAAATTGCATTTGTTACGATGACGTTCTATGTACAAATAAAATGTTATGCTCAATACGGTTTGTATTCGGACCTTTCCTGCATATATTTTAAGAAATAAACATTTGACGGCATTTAAAATCCCCTTTTATCGAATGTTTGTGCTGTTTTTGGTTGGTTTGTTGTTAGGCAAAAATGTTTATTATTTGACAGGCCATTTACGACGGCCTGTGATTATTTGCATCAATGTTTGTTTGTTTGCTTATTAGGTTTATCGTCCCACCAACAGTATTTCAGTTATCTTGAGACGGTGTCCACTTGAAGCAGATATAGTGCTGCCTTAACTGTGTATATCATGCCGTGAACACCTGGCATGATACCACACCCAGTCATATTATCCTGACACCGGGCCAACCAGCCGTGGAACTACCCTTATATTTGCTTGAGCGTTAGCAAGGGGAGCCATAACACTACCATTTATACTTTGGTATGGCACAGCCCGACGCTCTGCAGACTACGCTCTACCAATTGCGCTACCAGGTCCGCTATATTTGCACCAATGATCTCTTGAATGTACATATAATTATGTCCTCTTTATTCGACGCGTTATAAGGGCTTTATGAAATGTTAATATATTTCGTCCCTCTAAATGAACCTTTTAATGTTATTATTATAATTTATTATCATATGTGACTTTGTATAAACCTCATGTTCAACCGAGAAAATAAGATAAGTTTACCATGTTATCTTAATCGATGACTGCCATTTGAAGCGTTGGAAACATAATACGCATTTTTTTTTAAAAATTATTCGTAAATTACCTAGTGTACAAATACAGTTCTTAACGATGCATTATTATTATTTTTTGTTGCAATACACCGACACAATGATGGTCATATTGGTGACGTCAGCTTATTATTGGTGGAAGAAAACTCCAGACATATGCCTGAGTAGAACCACCGGAGCACTGCAGGTTAGCTGGAAAACCTCCCCACATGTAAGTTCCTGACCCGACCGGGACTCGAACCCACGCACTGTGAGGGTCTGAGGAGTTACAAGTCAGCGGCTCTAACCGCTCGGCTACGGGCGCCCTCTAACCATTTTGATGAATGGTATTGTGGAGGCGATCATATTACACACCTTAACAAACACGGTTATTGAATTATGAGAACAATTTTATAAATAGACGCATTCAGATTCCGATTAACAACTAAAATAAATCCAGGGAGTGTTTGTTTTCTGGATTTCTCTATGGCTTCCTGGAAGAAGAATTGATGTGTAACGTTAGTGTGCTCAGCTACCACGCTATCGAATGTTAATCGATCTTTTAATTACCATTTTTTATTTGAACTTTAAAAAAAAAATGTCACTTCAGATCAATGGGGTGCGCTGGTGAAATGGAAATTGTCTCCCTTGTTAGTAAATATCCGAGGTATCCCAAACAGTAGGTAGGTTCTTTTAGTCGGAATTCTTGGACTTTACCGCCTTTCCGTTTGTAGATATTGCAATAAGAAACTCTGAAATCTCTTACTTTTGCCTAAATATAAGCCTAAAGTCCAGTAAAATATTTATAGCGATTTGTTATTTAAAAACAAAATGGAAGTTGTAGTTGTAGTTGGTTAACCTGGGTATCACAAGAAAGGCCGAAAAGTCAACATACACGCCAAAGAGCCCAAGGATAAAAACCGAGTAAAACAAATGAAATGACCTACTTGTATTTAGGGATTATTCCGGGGATACTATTCATTAATGTCTCTCATTCACTACTTTTATTTTCTCCACACATGGAGATATTACAACAGTAAGGTAGGAACATGGGAACACATATAATACATTAAACATTACACAGCTAGGATCAGTTGCCTAGACCCTCTTAGTATGGCTAAGGGAGACAATTATATACAAATATATGGAAAACTCATTCATAAGTGTTTACATTAATTAATAAATTGAAATGTAACTGATTAAATATATCAATAAGTACGTTTACATGCTATTGAACCCTAGTTTACAATATTTATCCGAAAGCGAAATAATAAACATGTTAGTAAGATTTAATCTACACAAAAACGGACAACAACAAACAAACAAAAAACAACAACACTTGAACAGCTATTTTCCAAACTATAAGGGCAGTACAATAACGACTGTAGCTGCTACCGTAACGACAGATCTGATAAAATCATAAGTCTAAATGCAACACTTTAATAAATGGAAGGTCTGAAACAATCTTAATAGAGTGATAAAACAGATAAATCAAACAAATCGAAAAGCTGCGTCATAAAAACCTTGCGTACAATTACATTTTATGTGTTATACTTGCCTACATAAATATATGTCCCGATAAATCAACACAAGCTGCATTGATTTGAGTCTGCAATCATTTGCTTTTATTTAAACAGCCCCGCTGAGTGTTTAAATATTACACAGATTTCATTTTAACAGGCTTGAGCGGACACATAGATCTGTTATCACATGTGTAGTGACATCTGTCAATAGGATGACACTCATGGCTGCGCTAAAATCTCTGGATACATTTCCGAAGACAATAAAATTGCAAGTATACCGGATATTCGTTCAGAAAGTCAACACAACACGTTTAAATTGTAATATTTGTACATAAAATAAAAAGTGAATATTCTTGTAAGATTAAAGGTTTCCCTTTCAGTGAATATATGTGTACGATCGTAAGGTTTCCCTTTCAGTGAACACGTGTGTATGAAAGTAACGTTTCCCTTTCAGTGAATATGTGTGTATGATAGTAACGTTTACCTTTCAGTGAATATGTGTGTGTGATCGTATAGTTTCCCTTTCAATGAATATGAATGTATGGTCGTAAGGATTTCCTTTCAGTGAATATGTGTGTATGATAGTTAGGTTTCCATTTCAGTGAATATGCGTGTACGATCGTTAGGTTTCCTTTTCAGTGAACATGTGTGTACGATCGTAAAGTTTCCCTTTCAATGAAGATATGTGTATGATCGTAAGGTTTCCCTTTCAATGAATATGTGTGTACGATCGTAAGGATTTCCTTTCAGTGAATATGTGTGTATGATAGTAAGCTTTCCCTTTCAGTGAATATGTGTGTATGATAGTTAGGTTTCCCTTTCAGTGAATATGTGTGTATGATAGTTAGGTTTCCATTTCAGTGAATATGCGTGTACGATCGTTAGGTTTCCTTTTCAGTGAACATGTGTGTATGGTCGTTAGGTTTCCTTTTCAGTGAACATGTGTGTATGGTCGTAAAGTTTCCCTTTCAATGAAGATGTGTGTACGATCGTAAAGTTTCCCTTTCAATGAAGATAAGTGCACGATCGTAAGGATTCCCTTTCAGTGAATATATGTGTACGATCGTGAGGTTTCCATTTCATTGAAGATGTGTGTATGATCGTAAGGTTTCCCTTTCAGTGAACATGTGTGTACGATCGTACGGTTCCACTTTCAGTGAATATGTGTGTATGATCGTAAGGTTTCCCTTTCAGTGAACATGTGTGTACGATCGTACGGTTCCACTTTCAGTGAATATGTGTGTATGTTAGTAAGGTTTCCCTTTTAGTGAATAATTATGAATTGTCGTGAGGTATTATTTTTCATTAAATATTTGTGTAAAATCATCAGGTACTCCTTGCATTGAATATTTTTATACGATAGTAAGGTATTCCTTAAAAAAATATTTTTATACTATTATAAGGTATTCCTTTCATTGAATATTTTTCTATGATCGTAGGGCGTTCCTTGTTAGTGAATAATTGTGTATGATTGTAAAGGTATCCCGTGTAGTGAATACGTGTGTATGACCGTAAAGGTATCCCATGTAGTGAATACGTGTGTATGACCGTAAAGGTATCCCATGTAGTGAATACGTGTGTATGATTGTATATATATCCCATGTAGAGAATACTTGTGTATGATCGTAACGGTTTCCCATGTAGTGAATACGTGTGTACGATCGTAAAGGTATCCCATGTAGTGAATCCGTGTGTATGATTGTAAAGGCATCCCATGTGGTGAATACGTGCGTATGATCGTAAAGGTATCCCATGTAGTGAATACGTGTGTATGACCGTAAAGGTATCCCATGTAGTGAATACGTGTGTATGACCGTAAAGGTATTCCATGTAGTGAATACGTGTGTATGATTGTAACGGTATCCCATGTAGTGAATACGTGTGTATGACCGTAAAGGTATCCCATGTAGAGAATACTTGTGTATGATCGTAACGGTATCCCATGTAGTGAATACGTGTGTACGATCGTAAAGGTATCCCATGTAGTGAATCCGTGTGTATGATTGTAAAGGTATCCCATGTGGTGAATACGTACGTATGATCGTAAAGGTATCCCATGTAGTGAATCCGTGTGTATGATTGTAAAGGTATCCCATGTGGTGAATACGTGCGTATGATCGTAAAGGTATCCCATGTAGTGAATACGTGTGTATGACCGTAAAGGTATTCCATGTAGTGAATACATGTGTATGACCGTAGAGGTATCCCATGTAGTGAATACGTGTGTATGACCGTAAAGGTATTCCATGTAGTGAATACGTGTGTATGATTGTAACGGTATCCCATGTAGTGAATACGTGTGTATGACCGTAAAGGTATCCCATGTAGAGAATACTTGTGTATGATCGTAACGGTATCCCATGTAGTGAATACGTGTGTACGATCGTAAAGGTATCCCATGTAGTGAATACGTGTGTATGATTGTATATGTATCCCATGTAGAGAGTACTTGTGTATGATCGTAACGGTATCCCATGTAGTGAATACGTGTGTACGATCGTAAAGGTATCCCATGTAGTGAATCCGTGTGTATGATTGTAAAGGTATCCCATGTGGTGAATACGTGCGTATGATCGTAAAGGTATCCCATGTAGTGAATCCGTGTGTATGATTGTAAAGGTATCCCATGTGGTGAATACGTGCGTATGATCGTAAAGGTATCCCATGTAGTGAATACGTGTGTATGACCGTAAAGGTATTGCATGTAGTGAATACATGTGTATGACCGTAGAGGTATCCCATGTAGTGAATACGTGTGTATGATTGTAAAGGTATCCCTTGTAGTGAATACGTGTGTATGATTGTAAAGGTATCCCGTGTAGTGAATACGTGTGTATGACCGTAAAGGTATCCCATGTAGTGAATACGTGGGTGTGATTGTAAAGGTATCCTACGAAGTGAATACGTGTGTATGATTGTAAAGGTATCCCGTGTAGTGAATACGTGTGTGTGATTGTAAAGGTATCCCATGCTGTGAATCCGTGTGTGTGATTGTAAAGGTATCCCTCGTAGTGAATACGTGTGTATGACCGTAGAGGTATCCCATGTAGTGAATACGTGTGTGTGATTGTAAAGGTATCCCACGTAGTGAATACGTGTGTATGATCGTAAAGGTATCCCATGTAATGAATACGTGTGTATGATCGTAAAGTGTCCTATGTGTGTATGATTATCAAGGTATCCGTTTTAGTGTGCATGTGTGTATTATCGCAAAGTTCACCTTTCCATTAATCTGTGTGTATAATCGTATGTTTTCTTTTCAGTGAATATTTGTGTATATGGTCATATGATGTCCCTTACAGCGAGTATTTGTTAATGATCGAAAAATCCCTTTTTACGTTATCTGTATAAATGATCGAAAGACTTTGCTTTCAGTAAATATTTCAATGAATATTTGTGTTTCCCTTTCAGTGAACATTTGTATGTGATCGCAAAGTTTTCCTTTCAGTGAATCTGTATGTATGATAATAAAATGTTTTTGTTCAGCGAATATTTATGATTGATTGCAAATCTCCTTTTCAGTGAATATTTGTATATGACAGTAAGGTTTTGTGTGAATATTTTGTGCATGATCATAAGGTTTCTCGTTCGTTGATAGTTTCAGTATGGCTACAAGCATTTCCTTTTCGTCGAATCCGTATTCATGAATGTAAAGTTTCCTTTTCAGTCAATATTTGTGTAGGGTCGTAAGGTTTCTTCTTCATTGAATGTTAGTGTATGGTTCATACGATATCAGAATCTCATACACTCCTTGTAACTAAGAAAATTTCCAATACAAGTTGTGCCGACAGTTACAATTTACGTCAGTGTGAAGGGAGCCTTGAGTCGCTGTAGTGAAATAGGTCTCTGAGTAGGTGTGCGAGGAATGGATATTTATTCTTTAAGGGATGCATAGAGTTGTTGATTAATAATGAAAAGGGTAGGTATTATGTTTTCAGCAAATTCTAAATTTAAAAAAAAATGTTTACCAGAGTTAAGTATCACACACATATATGAAATCTATATAGGAATAAAAGGTTATACAGGAAAATAGTACAAAACAATAACAAAAATAAATATTCGAAATAAGATTTATCAGAAGCCGATTTTATAAGGGTTTAATAAAGATACCTAAGTAGGCAAAACAAATTCCACATTGTCACAAACAGCTTCTTTATTCTACACAATTCTTGCTCATATGCGGATATATGCGAGGTGTATAAGCACGCATGCATAAACAAATAAAGCAATACATTATTATTCATTGTATTTACTAAAGTTTCCGGCTATTTCCTGTTACATCAAATGTCCAGTCTGCTTTTATGGACAGACTCATTCGAACCAGCGGTGCACGCTTGGGCAGTGTTTATAAATATTTTTTATATATTATTTTATACGCAAGAAAATGACACTTAGACGACTAACCTCTTTTATTATTTTGCACAAAGTTATTGTAAAAGAAGTCTAACCTCCTTAATTACTTTACACAAGGATATTGCTGAAGAAGTTTTACTTCCGTAATAACTTTGGACAAAGATATTGTTGAAGAAGTCTAACCTCCTTAATTACTTTGCACAAGGATATTGCTGAAGAAGTTTTACTTCCGTAATAACTTTGCACAAAGATATTGTTGAAGAAGTCTAACATCTTTAATCACTTTTCACAAAGATATTGTTGAAGAAGTCTAACATCTTTAATCACTTTTCACAAAGATATTGTTGAAAAAGTCTAACATCTTTAATCACTTTTCACAAAGATATTGTTGAAGAAGTCTCACATCTTTAATCACTTTTCACAAAGATATTGTTGAAAAAGTCTAACATCTTTAATCACTTTTCACAAAGATATTGTTGAAAAAGTCTAACATCTTTAATCACTTTTCACAAAGATATTGTTGAAAAAGTCTAACATCTTTAATCACTTTTCACAAAGATATTGTTGAAGAAGTCTAACATCTTTAATCACTTTTCACAAAGATATTGTTGAAGAAGTCTAACATCTTTCATCACTTTTCACAAAGATATTGTTGAAGAAGTCTAACATCTTTAATCACTTTTCACAAAGATATTGTTGAAGAAGTCTCACATCTTTAATCACTTTTCACAAAGATATTGTTGAAAAAGTCTAACATCTTTAATCACTTTTCACAAAGATATTGTTGAAAAAGTCTAACATCTTTAATCACTTTTCACAAAGATATTGTTGAAGAAGTCTAACATCTTTAATCACTTTTCACAAAGATATTGTTGAAGAAGTCTAACATCTTTAATTACTTTTCACAAAGATATTGTTGAAGAAGTCTAACATCTTTAATCACTTTTCACAAAGATATTGTTGAAGAAGTCTAACATCTTTAATCACTTTTCACAAAGATATTGTTGAAGAAGTCTAACATCTTTAATCACTTTTCACAAAGATATTGTTGAAGAAGTCTAACTTCCGTAATAACTTTGGACAAAGATATTGTTGAAGAAGTCTAACCTCATTAATTACTTCTTTGTACAAAGATATTGTTGAAGAAGTCTAACCTCCGTAATAACTTTGCACAAAGATACTGTAAAAGAAGTCTAACCTCCTTAATTACTTCTTTGCACAGAGATATGGTTTGAGAACTGCCAGAGCCCGATGTTATAAAACGTTGAGCTTGAGTCTGAGGTCGGCATTAAGAATAGGATTGGTCAGATTTGGTTCGTATTAAAGATATGACCAATGGGATGCCGGAGGACAGTCTCAGACTTAAGGTCAAAGTAAAACAGAGTTGGGCTTTGACACTGTATCACACAAACTTGACTAGAATCAGAAAATATGACAAAAGTCCTATTAGTACTGCTATGATATATTAAAATCTGAAAAGGCACAGGACACAGTTTATTCAGTTGCCAGTCAAATGTAAAAGTTGCAACAAAACTGTAATGAGACATAATACAAACAAACAAATTGACAGCAAACCAAACAGTTACCACCATGGCACGGTCAGTTTGAAAATGAATCGACTGGTATGATTAATCAGGTTTTACAGAGCTCTAACCTCGCACTTCCTGATGAGTTAGTATTCAGTTATTTCAAAAGATTTCAATGTTTTAAAAATAATATCTCTTGTTTAAGTCTACCTTTAATTTGCAAAAGATATTGTTTGAGTTTATGCATGTCAAATAGTTACAATATTTATGGTAATGTCTATCTTATAGTTTTAGAAAAAAATGTAATTACACTACAACGACAACATTTCGCATGCTTTTACGAAAATTATCTTGGACATTATTAGCCGGTGAAGGCCCGAGATATAGCATAAGGAGTAAACAAAGCTTTCTCTTTTCTACTGTCATGTTTACTTGGGACTTTTTTCCAAATTTTAATTAAAAGCATCAAATACTTGCCGCAGGGAGCAATGGTTAAGATGTGCGCCTTCATTAGAAAAGACAAATTAAACTCTGACGGTAAAATTTTTAATTAAATATTTAATTTAGTCAACTCAGGATTAAGACAAGACAGGAATTTGAAATATATTTAGCGGGATACATAGCTTGTACCGGTCATTTAACCTGGGTATTCGAAACATATTTCGCAGGATAAAGCATCTACCGGTCATTATTAAGCTGGGTATTCGAAACATATTTTGCAGGATAAAGCATCTACTGTCATTATTAAGCTGGGTATTCGAAACATATTTTGCAGGATAAAGCATCTACCGGTCATTATTAAGCTGGGTATTCGAAACATATTTCGCAGGATAAAGCATCTACTGGTCATTATTAAGCTGGGTATTCGAAACATATTTCGCAGGATAAAGCATCTACCGGTCATTATTAAGCTGGGTATTTGAAACATATTTTGCAGGATAAAGCATCTACCGGTCATTATTAAGCTGGGTATTTGAAACATATTTTGCAGGATAAAGCATCTACCGGTCATTATTAAGCTGGGTATTTGAAACATATTTTGCAGGATAAAGCCTGTACCGATTATTATTACCGGAGGATTCGAAACATATTTCGCAGGATAAAGCCTGTACTGGTCATTACTAACCTGAGGATTCGAAACATATTTCGCAGGATAAAGCCTGTACCGGTCATTACTAACCAGAGGATTCGTAACATATTTCGCAGGATAAAGCCTGTACCGGTCATTAAGAAGCTGATATAGTCTGTAGTGTTACACAAAATAAGTGTTTTGTAAGGCAAATATTACAGTATGCTGATGAAGAAAGAAACTAGAGATCTTATCCACTATCTCTTTAAAACACCTAACATGATCATGTTGACATTGAGACTTTATATATTAGTAGGTGAATTTATGTTGTTTAAGTATCGATATGTTTATGATGAATCAATTATTCAGGGAGATATCTGATATCTTGCACAAATAGAGGACCGGGCAATCGTAACTCATCTGACTCCAGGTCTACCACCACTGGGGTTTGAGTCCTGGATGAGGCGATGGTCTAAATGTAAGATTCTGATCTGCGTTGCGCATGTAGTTTTAACAAAGCACTTCTCTAGAGATCTTCTTTACCAAAATAACTGGAATTCGCCATACTAGCCATAATTGTGTTGCTGCGATGTTTCTTTGAAAATAAACAACAACAAAAACAAAACAAAAAAGAACAAAATAGAAATTCTAGTTGTCTTGCGAGGTTAGAGCAATGTCATATCGCATGAAGCCCGCCAGTTGGCCCCTTTGCCGACTGATCTTTCCAAGGTGGTAACTTATGGTTTTTCTTTTTTTGTGTGTTATGTCTCGTCTCTGTGTTTTCGTCACATTTACATTTACCCTGTTTGCCTTTGTCTAGATGTGGTTTAGAATTTTAAATATCCGTGGAAATTTTGATAGGACCTTTTCTTATTTACCTTTTAACCAGATACATATTTTAAAAAAATTAAAATGTAAAGATTCAGAAAATAACCCACATATGCCCTGAGTGAAACAAAATGGCATTAAGACGGTCACAATTCTTGAACATTGTATTGTATTCCCCCTTGCTCTTGTCATATTTGGTTTGAGATTATCTAAACTCGCTTGAAAAATTATAATGCAACCTAAGATGTGTAACATTATTCATATTTCTCTAAAAAGTGTTAGAGTATTCCTTTGAGAAATATTAAAAGCTGTTGTCAAATTGCGCCTTTACAAGATCTTATGCAAGTTAAGTAAAACAAGTGTCCGGTTCTAACTGAAAATAGTGTCATAACTATAAAATAGAAAGCAGTCATATATGTTTAAAGATAATGAAAATAATACAATAAAACGAAAATCACACTAGCAATTACATTCGTTATATCATAAATATATTCATATACAAAAACAACATTTCTTGCCTGAGTTCATTTTTGAAGGAAATCCAAAACTCGACATAGATTGAGAAAATGGTCTTAAATAGTAGACGCCGGAATTCTTACATACATTAACAACATCTGTAATTAAAATATTCAACATGGTTCTTAAAAAAACGTTCTTATTTCTTTTTTTCAGATACAAATGGAAGACAAATTGCTCACTGAATTAAACCCAAGCAATGCATCAAACGAACAGAACGACAGCTACACGTATTACGATGGACAATGGCCATCTCACGAACAGTCGAATCTGCGAGCCTTGATGATGGCGAACATGGTCCTCATCCCAATCATCTGCTTGTCCGGCATCATCGGAAACACCCTATCCACAATAACATTTTTACGTAAACCGCTCCGAAATTCCCCGTGCTCCATCTATCTTGCCATCCGCGGTATCAGTGATAATGGTTTTCTCTGTAGTGTGTTATTAATATGGATATCCAGTACGTTCCAGTTGAGTTTAAGTCAAGTCAAAGGCGTTTGCCAGTTCATCATTTACGTTACATATCTCTGCGGATGTGTTTCAGTGTGGTTGTGTGTTTTCATCACTTTTGAGAACTTCCTTCTGATCTACAACCCATTCATCGCCAAGAGAATTTGCACTAATCGTTCATCGCGGATCGCGATCGCCGTCCTGATATGCATAGCTGTGGTTTATTACTATGTTCCTATGTGGGTGATGAACGCGGACTGTACACACGACCCTCGCTACATCGCTCTGACCCAGATTCTTGTGTACACTGACACGCTGGTTACTCTCGTCATTCCGACAATTCTTATTTTTGTTCTACTGTTTGTCATCAGCTACAAAATCATCCAAAGACTACGACGAATGTCGCAAAACAACGACAAGCAGACACAAGCGGCATCGGGAGGTCTTCTAAAGTATAAGCAGCAGATGCCCCGCGTCCCGGTTACGAAAGTTACAAAGATGCTGTTCATCGTCTCATTAATATTTTTTCTGTTGAATGTGCCGAGTCATGTTATAAGGCTACGCCTCCTAATTGCTCAATTTTTGAAAGGAAACATTCATACTCCACGAATCGATGCGATTATCCAGAGCGCATGTCAAATGCTGTATTATCTGAGCTTTTCTGTCAATTTTCTGGTGTATGTTTCATTTGGTTACAATTTTAGGAAGACATTCAAAAAGACGTTTAGTTCGTGTACGCTGTCTACGCAAAGTACATATGTGGCTAAAGAGGCTGTAAACCTCGTTCGAAGACGACGTTTGTCCCTGGACGGCCATTTGAATCAGAATCATCGGTTACTAACGGTAGAAACCCGGCTGGATTTCCACTCACACTAGTCTATTACTAGCAGACAAAAAAGCAACGATTGTGATATTTTCTGTGAAATTCCCTGGCATGCTGCACAAGACAAGTAAATACACTGGATTGTTTTGCCGATGATTGCAGTATGTTTACACAAATGCTGTACTACATTTTAAGATGGTTATTTTGTATGCGTATATTAATTTTATTAAAATTATCAACATCATTTCTTCTTTAAACCTGTATGAATGCGCTCACTCATTATCGTAATTCGTTTGATATAATTTAAATTTAATTGCAATCTTCTTTGTTAAATGGTGGTTTTGTCTACCTGTACGTTCATTTTCTTGTTTTTAAAAATACAGATAGTGTTGTTCAAAAGGGGTTATATTGAATACAAGCTTACTATGGAAAGTAAGAAATATAAACTTTGAAAAGATAATCGGTGTTGGGCACTTTCTCTTAAACACAATGGAGAGCAAGACAAAATGCAAGAAGGAGGCCTTAACAGTAAAAATAGATAATACACTGAGCAGTACTGTATGCCATACAAAACCGCCGACGGTAACTCAGGTTTTAACAACGTCCACTTGATCCGGTCGGCAATTTAATGTTTGTTTCAAATTTCATTTACGATTTATATAAATAAGTAGTTCTGTAACTGTATTTGCATTTTCAATGTTGAAGATTGTTGTCATTATATTTTCTTATTTGAAGTAAGTCGAGTGCCATTTAATATCTAATGTTGTTTACCAATATGTGATTTAAAAACAATGTTGTTAATATTGTATTAAAATGGCGA
The DNA here is from genome assembly GCA_007844125.1 of Sinonovacula constricta. Lineage (NCBI taxonomy): Eukaryota > Metazoa > Mollusca > Bivalvia > Cardiida > Solecurtidae > Sinonovacula > Sinonovacula constricta. Next base: position 34,607,406 of record CM017563.1, read on the forward strand.
TTCGTGACACTGTTAGGAGTATTTCATCTGATTCAAGTGTGTATCCAATGTTTGAATTAAAACTGACTCTCCTATTTCGTTGTCAGATATTTTACACCATATTTCTTTTTACTTTTAGATTTAAATTATATATTCAAAATATTCAATCGAAATGACGGATATTTCATTAAAGAACTCTTAATTAGTTAGCTGCGGTATTGCGGTATTGGGATTTAGGGATTTAGGGATTAGCCGGCATTTTTGCCGATACAGCGCAGCGACATTTCTATCATTATAGCACAGGGGCACTTATGAGGTGCCCAAGGACTGAACCCGGCCGGTCCATTATACTGACACCGACGAGTCAGGCGTAATGCTGTCCCCTTAGCCCCGAGCGTTAGGAGGGAAGCCACTACTACCAACTTTAAAGTCTTTGGTATGACCCGGCCGGGGTTCGAACCCACGACCTCCCGATCCGCAAGCCGACGCTCTACCAACCAATTGTGCGGCCGGTGGATTGATGTGACTAAAGGATATAACTATTCACTCGTGATTGTTTGAAACTATGAAACAGTGATAAGGGTTCTTTAATATATTGATGCACCTGATAGAATTACTTTTATTAACATCAACAAAAGGACATTATTTCTCATTCTTTCAAACATACATACACACATGCACACATGCATGCATGCATGCATGCATACATACATACATACATACATACATAAATACATACATACATACATACATATATACATACATACATACATACATACATACATACATACATACATACATACATACATGCATGCATGCATGCATGCATGCATACATACATACATCACGCACGCACGCACGCATGCACGCACGCACGCACGCACGCAGGCATACATATATATAAATAAATACATACATACATGCATACTAAAACTAAGAGAAACACATTGAAGAAACGAAAAAAAAAAAAACGATCACAGAAAGTATGACCTTATCATTTAATAAATTGAATTAAATCTGTAAGATACCTTCAAAACAGCTTCTCATCTATTATTGAGCAGAAAAATAGTAATAAACATATGAAACACTCGTAAAATGCGCCACGATTCAATAAAATATGGCAACATGTTGATTTCCCTCGGGCCCCTATAGAGACAATGTTTACTTGTCCCATCGATATATCTTATACTAGTGTACACCAATGCCGTAGATTAAATGATGTCTTCTTAAAATACCTAAACCGCATCACTTTGCTCAAAGGCACATCGAAAAAGGCATCAGCTAGACAGTTCTTTGTTCATTAAAAAATTGATGCAGAATAGGTAGATCTAGATAAACGTTGTCCTTGCGATCAAACACTAGAATATACGTACTTAGTTTTCTTTAAATATTAATTTGCAATAAAACGGATACAACATTTCACAAGTACGCACAACCTTAAGATATTTATGTGCAAGTCCTCTCTTCGCGGTAATTAGAGCCTTAATTGGTTTTCGTGAAATCTCAGGGTATCATTGCGAATCGACCGATATGCAGCTGTGCAGAAATTTCTCTGTGCGTTTAATTATTTAAGGGTTGCCTACATTTTAAACAATTACAAGACATATGAAATTAAAAACAACAACTAACCAGAAAATGTTATACACATACTTGTTGTTTATGGTGGAATCCAACTGTTTGAATATATCTGATACATGTAACAAAATTTCAATTCAATTCAGTTCTTTATTAGGCATAAACATAAAGTTCATTGTCATACATATGGCGTCACAAAAAACACTTATACATGTAATGAGAAAAGTATAAATTCATTAAAATCTGGAAAGAATACTACAGAAAACGGATCGCATATAAACATAGTTAAGTATGATGTTTTAAGACATCTATCTAATCTATAAGAGTTATTATGCATACCTAGAAAACATACCACTTTGACTACCTACAGTATTGACATTGAAATACAACATTTTACACCTGTTCTGGCGGAATTTGTGCATAAGTGCTGCAAAATCTTTAACTTAAGTTTAGTTAATCATTGCCTCAGTTGGTAGACAGTACACAACGTAAAATAGATCGCTTGAGATGTCCGTTTTGTCTAATATGTAAAAGAAATCACGAAGTGGATTTTACTAAAAATTATATCAAAGTGACCTCAAATGCTATATTACTCCTTCTGGAAAAGAAAGAGCTAAACCCCTAATTGCAATAAGCATGATCATAGGGAACAGTTGCTAAACCCCTTATTGCAATAAGCATACTCATAGGGAACAGTTGCTAAACCCCTTATTGCAATAAGCATGATCATAGGGAACAGTTGCTAAACCCCTTATTGCAATAAGCATGATCATAGGGAACAGTTGCTAAACCCCTTATTGCAATAAGCATAATCATAGGGAACAGTTGCTAAACCCCTTATTGCAATAAGCATGATCATAGGGAACAGTTGCTAAACCCCTTATTGCAATAAGCATGATCATAGGGAACAGGTGAAGATCCAATCGAAAACAATCGAAAGTTCAAAAACGATCATTCGTTTATCTAAAGATTAGTTTTAGTTAAAAAACGATCTTTCGTTTATCTAAAGATTAATCGGTCCATGCATAGTAGATTTTAACGTGTGGTAGTACCTTTTCTATGTTAGATGATATGACCTCAATTCCAATGTGCGTAATAGCTTAAATGCATGGCGATTCTTTTCACGCCCACCACACCACAACAGTAACATTGTTATACTCACGAACACATAATACGACAAGTTTCTATAAGAATTAAAGCATAAATTAAATTTGAAAGTACCCTTGACAAAGGTATTGAGACGAGACATTACACACACACACACGCACGCACGCACGCACGCACGCACGCACACACACACACACACACACACACAGAGGCACGCACGCACGCGCACACACAAATAGGGAAAACCCAACCGTTATCAGGTAGGAGCGGTCAGTCTTTAAAAAGGTTGACTGCGGTGTTACACATTTTTCTCGGCTATGTATGACTCAATACTATGCTGTACAGACAATTAATAAATAGTAGTACACAATTATATTTTATATAACCCTTATATTACACAAAATGTCAGAGATAACAAGTGATGTTTTTATTTTATTTATCCGTGTCAGATTATTATATCAACTCGAAAACATAAATAAAAAAAATCAAATTATTGTTTTCTTGATTACAAATTTTGACACTTACTTGATATATTTACTAGTATGGTTTTAAAGTGCTGAGAAATTTTAAGAAGACTCACCACGCCTATACGTGGCTTCAAATAACTACATTTCTGGGTGTTAATTTTATATAAATATACTAGTAATGCATTGTTGAATAAGGGCAGAAGTATCCTGAGATGAAAATTGTAACCAACATAACTTATGGCTTGTACCATACTAATATTCTGTGATCATGGTTTGTTCTACGTATATTTTAATGATGTTGCTTCAATATTTGAACGGAGAAAATCCTATCTCAGAGATTAATCTAAGCTCTTGTCTGAGACGAGATTTAATGTTGAGTTAGTTAACCAAAATCTGTTCAAACGTAACTACTGTAAATCTAAGATAGACAGACAGGCTCGTGCTGACGGCTGTATAATCTTCTGTTGCTCACTGGAATTAGCTTCATTGGCATATTATTATCGCCAGATTGGCTGATCATAGATGTGGTTCTTTGTTTGTTAATATGATCCGTCCAAATGCGTTTTGGAATTTCTATCTGCCTGTTTTTGTTATGTAAAAATAGTCGGGCAATTAATTTTATTAAAATTTTAATAAAAACACAAACAGAACAAAAACAAAACAATAAGGAAACAAACAACAACAAAAACACAACAAACAACAACACGTGACTTAAAACCACTAACAGATAAAAGTTTCATTCCCCTCTATAAAAGTGATAGGAAGGAATATAAGAACAATAATTACTTATCAACTATGTATTGCATGTTATATTAATCTCCTATATTCGGTACAATGATCTGTGAGATACTATCAATCAGTTGCAAATGTAAATACATATTTAACAAAATGACCCACTGCCATAAAGAGAGCAATCAGAAGTGTCGTGTGCTGATGTCACTATTGCCATGTAAACACCACAGCTTTTGCGGGTAGATCAAGGACTAGCAGACACAGTGCCGCAAACATATTCCGGATGTCATGACGAGCGTTCCCAAAATTATATTACATTACATCTGCAATTTATCTGCTTAAAGTAATTGAAAATAACCAAATAATGTTAAACGAAAGTAATTTGTACGGAATTCCATGATTTCCTCCATGTTCTTTTTAAACAAAATTAATGCATTTATATTGCGTACTTCTCTTTGCCCATCAAACCTTTAGATATACTGGGCTTTGGGTTTTAAATTTAGAATGTTTGTTTTGCTGCAAGTCTTGTGTTCAACTATTATTTATGTATTCAGCTACAAGTTATGTGTTCAGCTAAGAGTTATGTGTTAAGCTACAAGTTATGTGTTCAGCTACTAGTTATGTGTTCAGCTAAGAGTTATGTGTTCAGCTACAAGTTATGTGTTCAGCTACAAGTTATGTGTTCAGCTAAGAGATATTTATTCAGCTTCAAGTTATGTGTTTAGTTACAAGTATAACGTTCAGCTACACGTTATACGTTCAGTTGTCTATGACATGCTGTTAGTTCTAGTTTCCAAGAACATCACTGAGGCAACCATTGCAGAACGGCAAATTATTCCATGTCTTTATCAAACTTGTCAATGTAAAGACACGCGTTATTTAGTCTTTTCCTAAGAAAGTGACAGTAACTCCACCCTAATAGTCTGCTTGCCTGTCCATTTATAAATACCATTATATTCGGAAGTTTAAATTAAACCACCAGACATGCTAGTGGCAATACGAACATGATGTGCATCTTGAAAGACAACCTCGGCAAAGGTATAATTAAGCTGAGACATACAAATACCATATTAGTTGCATTAATAAATAAGACTAATTGAAACTTGGCAGACAAATGCCAGCTGCGACTATTACGCGGATATTTCGACTAATTATGAAACTGCCAATTTTTAAAAAAAGTAATTGAAGTACGAAGATTAAAATACGAAATAAACTTATGATTATGTCCATAAAACAATCGGAATTGATTTGTGTGTGTGTTTAATTTGACATGTTACAGTTAAATTAAATTAAAAGATGATCAATGATAAGAAATTCTTAGCTTTATCGCTTTCTGTGCTTGAGGAGTTGCACGTCGCTTTCTACACAAACATAATGTATAAATATTAGCACATTTACAATATGATTTGTCTCTGCTTGTTGTTCCTGAGGTAAGAAATTAAGTACTTATTAATCTTAAAATCACTTCATAGTATCTATTACACAAGATGTATTGTGTTTTGTACTGTAGACGAACCAATCTATGCAAACTCCTTAGATCTATGCTATGTAAATAATTTATAAAGTTATGGGTATAAATATACCTATTTATTACCTCTAGGTCCGAGTAGGGACACTCTTGCAGAACTGGCCTTCTGTGGATTAGTTGTTCAATCTAAACATCTATCGGGGATCTCCGTTAAATAACAGAAGCTAGACGTGATGTCAATGAACATACGGCGATCGGTGCGATGTACGTAAACATCTCCAAGGATGTCAATGAACATCTGTGTGTGTGTGTGTCTGTGTCTGTGTGTCTCTGTGTGTCTCTGTGTGTCTCTGTGTGTGTCTGTGTGTGTGTCTGTGTCTGTGTCGATGTCTGTGTCGGTGTCTGTGTCGGTGTGTGTGTGTGTGTTCCACTTTGTTCTTAGGTTTCATTTTTTCAGTATTGTACACATAGACATACACTGTAAAATGCTGGGCATTTTCGTCTGTAAGATGTGATTGCATGCTGGAAACTGTTTGGGGTCTCCTGTGTGAAATAGATATGTACGCTGTTCATCGTCTCATTAATATTTTTTTCTGTTGAATGTGCCGAGTCATGTTATAAGGCTACGCCTCCTAATTGCTCAATTTTTGAAAGGAAACATTTATACTCCACGAATCGATGCGATTATCCAGAGCGCATGTCAAATGCTGTATTATATGAGCTTTTCTGTCAATTTTCTGGTGTATGTTTCATTTGGTTACAATTTTAGGAAGACATTCAAAAAGACGTTTAATTCTTGCACGCTGTCTACGCAAAGTACATACATGTATGTGGCTAAAGAGGCTGTAAACCTCGTTCGAAGACGACGTTTGTCCCTGGACGGCCATTTGAATCAGAATCATCGGTTACTGACCGTAGAAACCCGGCTGGATTTCCACTCACACTAGTCTATTACTAACAGACAAAAAAGCAACGATTGTGATATTTTCTGTGAAATTCCTTGGCATACCGCACAAGACAAGTAAATACACGGGATTGTTTTGCCGATAATTGCAGTATGTTTACAGAAATGCTGTACTACATTTTAAGATGGTTATTTTATAGGCGTATAATAATTTTATTAAAATTATCAACATCATTTCTTCTTTAAACCTGTATGAATGCGCTCACTCATTATTGTAATTCGTTTGATATAATTTAAATTTAATTGCAATCCTCTTTGTTAAATGGTGGTTTTGTCTACCTGTACGTTCATTTTCTTGTTTTTAAAAATACAGATAGTGTTTTTCAAAAGGGGTTATATTGAATACAAGCTTACTATGGAAAGTAAGAAATATAAACTTTGAAAAGATAATCGGTGTTGGGCACTTTCTCTTTAACACAATGGAGAGCAAGACAAAATGCAAGAAGAAGGCCTTAACAGTAAAAATAGATAATACATTGAGCAGTACTGCATGCCATACAAAACCGCCGACGGTAACTCAGGTTTTCACAACGTCCACTTGATCCGGTCGGCAATTTAATGTTTGTTTCAAACCTCATTTACGATTTATATAAATAAGCAGTTCTGTAACTGTATTTGCATTTTCAATGTTGAAGATTGTTGTCATTATATTTTCTTATTTGAAGTAAGTCGAGTGCCATTTAATATCTAATGTTGTTTACCAATATGTGATTGAAAAACAATGCTGTTAATATTGTATTAAAATGGCGATTTGTGACACTGTTACATGTAGGAGTATTTCATCATTTCATCTGATTCAAGTGTGTATCAAATGTTTGAATAAAAACTGACTCTCGTATTAAGTTGTTAGATATTTTACACCATATTTCTTTTTACTTTTAGATTTAAATTTATTAAAAATATTCAGTCGAAATGGCGGATATTTCATTGAAACACTCTTATTTAGTTAGATGCGGTATTGGATTGATGTGACTTAAGATGTAACTATTCACTCGTTATTATTTGAAACTATGAAACAGTGATAAGGGTTCTTTAATATATTGATGCACGTGATAGAATTACGTTTATTAACATCAACAAATAGGACATTTTTTCTCATTCTTTCAAACATACATACATACATACATACACACATGTATGCATGCATACATACATACATACATACATACATACATACATACATACATACATACATACATACATACATACATACATACATACATACATACATACATACATATATACATACATACATACATACATACATACATACATACATACATACATACATACATACATACATACATACATACATCACGAACGCACGCACGCACGCATGCACGCACGCACGCAAGCATACATATATAAATAAATGCATACATACATGCATACTAAAAGTAAGAGAAACACATTGAAGAAACGAAAAAAATAAAACGATTACAGAAAGTATGAACTTATCATTTAATAAATTGAATTAAATCTGTAAGATACCTTCAAAAACAGCTTCTCATCTATTATTGAGAAGAAAAATAGTAATAAACATATGAAACGCTCGTAAAATGTGCCTCGATTCAATAAAATATGGCAACATGTTGATTTCCCTCGGGCCCCTATAGAGACAATGTTTATTTGTCCCATCGATATATCTTATACTAGTGTACACCAATGCCGTAGATTTAATGATGTCTTAAAATATCTAAATCTCATCACTTTGCTCAAAGGCACATCGAAAAAGCATCAGCTAGCCAGTTCTTTTTTCATTAAAAAGTTGATGCAGAATAGGTAGATCTAGATAAACGTTGTCCTTGCGATAAAACACTAGAATATACGTACTTAGTTTTCTTCAAATATTAATTTGCAATAAAACGGATACAACATTTCACAAGTACGCACAACCTAGATTAAGATATTTATGTGCAAGTCCTCTCTTCGCGGTAATTAGAGCCTTAATTGGTTTTCGTGAAATCTCAGGGTATCATTGCAAACCGACCGATATGCAGCTGTGCTGGAATTACTCTGTGCGTTTAATTATTTAAGGGTTGCCTACATTTTAAACAATTACAAGACATATGAAATTAAAAACAACAACTAACCAGACAATGTTATACACATACTTGTTGTTTATGTTTGCCTATATGTGATGCATGTAATAACAATTAAATTCAATTCAATTCTTTATTAGGCATAAACATAAAGTTCATTGCCATAGATATGGCGTCACAAACACTTATACATGTAACGAGAAAAGTATGAATTCATTAAAATCTGGAAAGAATACTACAGAAAACGGATCGCATATAAACATAGTTAACTATGATGTTTTAAAACATCTATCTAACCTATAAGAGTAATTATGCATACATAAAAACATAACACTTTGACTACCTGCAGTATTGACATTGAAATACAACATTTTACACCTGTTCTGTGGGAATTTGTGCATAAGTGCTGCAGAATCTTAAACTTAAGTTTAGTTAATCATTACCTCAGTTGGTAGACAGTACACAACGTAAAATAGATCGCTTGAGATGTCCGTGTTTTCTTATATGTAAAAGAAATCACGAAGTGGATTTTACCAGATTTTATATCAAAGTGACCTCAAATGCTATATTACTCCTTCTGGAAAAGAAAGAGCTCAACCCCTTATTGCAATAAGCATGATCATAGGGAACAGTTGCTAAACCCTTAATTGCAATAAGCATGATCAAAGGGAACAGTTGCTAAACCCCTAATTGCAATAAGCATGATCATAGGGAACAGGTGAAGATCCAATCGAAAACATTCGAAAGTTCAAAAACGATCATTTGTTTATCTTAAGATTAATCGGCATAGTAGATTTTATGTGTGGATGATATAAACCTCAATTCCAATGTGCGTACTAGCTTAAATGCATGGCGATCTCTTTACGACCACCACACCGAAACAGTAACATTGTTATACTCACGAACACAAAATTATGACAAGTTCCTATGAGAATTAAAGCATAAATTAAATTTGAAAATGTTGACTGCGGTGTTTTTCTCGGCTATGCAAGACTCAATACTATGCTGTACAGACAATTAATAAATACTAGTACACAATTATATTTTATATAACCCTAATATTACACAAAATGTCAGAGATAACAATTGATTTTTTTTATTTATCCGTGTCAAATTATTATATCAACTAGAAAACATAAATAAAAAAAATCAAATTATTTTCTTGATTACAAATTTCGACACTTACTTGATATATTTACTAGTATGGTTTTAAAGTGCTGAGAAATTTTAAGAAGACTCACCACGCCTATACGTGGCTTCAAATAACTACATCTCTGGGTGTTAATTTAATATAAATATACTAGTAATGCATTCTTGAATAAGGACAGAAGTATCCTGAGATGAAAATTGTAATCAACATAAGTTATGGCTTGTACCATACTTAGATTCTGTGATCATGGATAGTTCTACGTATATTTTTATGATGTTGCTTCAATATTTAATCTGAAAAAATCCTGCGTCAGAGATTATTTTAAGCTCTTGTCTGAGACGAGATTTAAGGTTGAGTTAGTTAACCAAAATCTGTTCAAACGTTACTACTGTAACTCTAGGAAAGACAGACAGGCTCGTGCTGATGGTTGTATAATCTTCTGTTGCTCACTGGAATTAGCTTCATTGGCATATTATTATCGCCAAATTGGCTGATCATAGATGTGGTTCTTTGTGTGTTAATATGATCCGTCCAAACGCGTTTTGGAATTTCTATCTGCTTGTTTTTGTTATGTAAAAAAGTCAGGCAATTAATTTTATTATATTTTAAAAAACAAACACAAATAGAACAAAAACAAAACAATAAGGAAACAAACAACAACAAAACACAACAAACAACAACAAGTCACTTAAAACCACTAACAGATAAAAGTTTCATTCCCCTCTATAAAAGTGATAGGAAGGAATATAAGAACAATAAATACTTATCAACTATGTATTGTAAATTATATTAACCGCCAATATTCGGTACAATGATCTGTGAGATACCATCAATCAGTTGCAAATGTAAATAAATATTTAACAAAATGACCCACTGCCAAAAAGAGAGCAATCAGAGGTGTCGTGTGCTGACGTCACTATTGCCATGCAAACGCCACAGCTTCTGCTGGTAAATCAAGGACTAGCAGACACAGTGACGCAAAGATATAGCGGATGTCATGTCGAGCGTTCCCAAAATTATTTTACATTAGAACTGCTACCTACGTATTTGGTTTTAACCTGATTGTATTCTATTGTCGTTATACTTTAACTTATTCGGCGCCGTATGACCTATCAAGTGTAGGTGTGCCCAAAATACAAATACATTAGAACTGCAACTTATCTGCTAAAAGTAAATAAAATAACCAAATAATGTTAAACGAAAGTAATTTGTACTGAAATCCATGATATCCTCCATGTTCTTTTAAAACAAAATTAATGCATTTGTATTGCGTACTTCTCTTTGCCCATGAAACCTTCAGATATACTGGGCTTTGGGTTTTAAATTTAGAATGTTTGTTTTGCTGCAAGTCTTGTGTTCAACTATAATTTATGTATTCAGCTACTAGTTATGTGTTCAGCTAAGAGTTATTTGTTCAGCTAAGAGTTATGTGTTCAGTTACATGTATAACGTTCAGCTAAGAGTTATGTGTTCCGCTAAGAGTTTTGTGTTCAGCTAAGAGTTACGTGTTAGGCTACAAGTTATGTGTTTAGTTACAGGTATAACTTTCAGCTACAAGTTATACTTTAAGATGTGTTTGACATGCTGTTAGTTCTAGTTTCCAAGAACATCACTGAAGCAACCATTGCAGAACGGCAGAATATTCCATGTCTTTATCAAACGTGTCAATGTAAAGACAAGCGTTATCTCGTCTTTTCCTAAGAAAGTGACAGTAACTTCACCCTAATAGTCTGCTTGTCTGTCTACTTATAAATACCATTATATTCGAAATTTTAAATTGAACAACCAGACATGCTAGTGGCAAAACGAACATGATGTGCATCTTGAAAGACAACCTCGGCAAAGGGATAATTAAACTGAGACATACAAATACCATATTAATTGCATTAATATATAAGACTAATTGAAACTTGGCAGACAAATGCCAGCTGCGACTATTACGCGGATATTTCGACTAATTATGAAATTGCCAATTTTTTTAAATAGTAATTGAAGTACGAAGATTAAAATACGAAATAAACTTATGATTATGTCCATAAAACAATCGGAAGTGATTTGTGTGTGTGTTTAATTTGACATGTTACGTTTAAATTGAATTAAAAAATGATCAATGATAAGAAATTCATAGCATAGCTTTATCGCTGCCTGTCTGTGCTTGAGGAGTTGCACGTCGCTTTCTACACAAACATAATGTATAAATATTAACACATTTACAATATGATTTGTCTCTGCTTGTTGTTCCTAAGGTAAGAAATTGAGTACATATTTATATTAAAATCATTTCATAGTATCTATTACACAAGATGTATTGTTTTTGTACTGTAGACGAACCAGTCTATACAAACTCATTAGTTCTATGCTATGTAAATAATTTATAAAGTTGTAGGTATAAATATACCTATTTATTACCTCTAGGTCCGAGTAGGGACATTCTTGCAGAACTGGCCTGTTGTGGATAAGTTGTTTGATCAAAACAGACATCGAGGATCTTCGTTAAATAACAGAAGCAAGACGTGGTATCAATGAATATACGGCGGTCGGTGCGATGTACGTAAACATCTCCAAGGATCAAAGATCTATGTATAACGGCAGCTACATTAAAATACCGAAAGTTCAGTGATATATATATATATATGTATGTATGTATGTATGTATGTATGTATGTATGTGTGTGTGTATGTGTGTGTATATGTGTATGTGTGTGTGTGTGTATGTGTGCGTGTGTGTGTGTGTGTGTGTGTGTGTGTGTGTGTGTGCGTGTGTGTGTGAGTTGTGTGTGTGTCTTCCACTATGTTCTTTACATAAGGTTTCATTTTTTTCAGTACACATAGACATACACTTTACAATGCTGGGCATTTCCGCTGGAAACTGTATAGTCTCCTGTGTGAAATAAATATATTAGCTGGGCGGATAATGCAGGTTTATTCTTCAAGGGAGGCATAAAGATTCATAATGCCAATGGTTAGAGTAATATGTATATATGTGAATACTCCTTTAAAATCACTGTCAAAGGTAAGGTAACATGCAACAGCCGATATATATTTATAACTTCTCCGGGAATTAGTATTAACCTTTGCTATTTTCACGACGTGTTAATTTTTCATGCGCATTGTAAACAAACATGGCGTCACGAAGCAAGCAGGCGAGAATGTTTAAAACCATGTCTTTGGATGACTTGGAAGCCTTGAAGGGTGTATAATGTTACAAGTAAATACTAATGTTAAGGTCAATATGTCATATATATATATAAACGGTCAATATCATGCTATACAGAAACATTACAGTCATACTGTTTGAAATAAATGCTTCATTTTAATTGCAAGATAGGCGGGCATAGTTCCATGTATAAATGCATCATTCGAAACACAACTATATTTTTAAATGGCATAGAAATATATGCTATTCTCTTCTCGTTAATTAAACTGTCAAATCATAAATCAATAAAAGAACACATTTTACTATTGTGCTCAACTTTTTGTTTAAGCTTTCGGAGAAATGCACAGACAACATGAATTCAGACAATGTGACAAAATATCAAATGGCGTGCTCTTTAAAAAATTCACACGAAAGGAACAACATGAAGGGCTTTAAGTATATTAACACAAAGCATAATTTGACGTCGAAATCTCTTCAAAACCTTGGCATTCACTTCTTGCAAACATATCTATATATTTGTAAAACCAAGTTTTTATCTACCAGTTAGTTACACAAAATATGTTTTGAAAAATTACATGATTTGCCGAAGGTCATATGCGTAATTATGCTTCCATTTATAAAAATGCAAGGTAGCAGTCACTGTAGGACGACACCATATGACATGTTTCCACATGTTCCATTTCCTTGACCTGTATCCTTAAAAGTGGTAAAGGTGTACCTTACTACTGCTTTTGGTCAATTGGCCTACATTGTTAGACAGTATACATTTTGTACATTGTGATAAAAACACCCTAAAAGGTCAACCATTCCAAATCTATAAATAAACGCGACAGTGATCACTGCTAAAAATAAATACCGTCGTCAGAGCTGATTACCCAGATGACGATATAACGTAATCTCATAAGTGAGTTGTCACGTGGTTTTCATTGTTAAAATAACTATAGTGCAGCGTGACTCAGATAGGAAATACCTGTTATAAATATTTATAATATGGATTGGGGATTTATGTTTCACTGTTCACAATGATCTAAGGCATCAAAGAACAGCATTTTGCAAGAGCTTTTCAGGTCAGAATGCCTTATTTGGTTATTTGAGAAAAACATATTTTGGTCCAAACTGTCGGATACCACCTTTCAGTCTGGGTTCAAAGTCAGGGTTTCAAGCAGCCACGGAGAAAGTTTTAAAATTACTCTCTGCGCCATAAAGTCACGTATATTCGAACTTAATACAACAACGAGGTAAACGTGCGTGCTGTGCTTCCTTCATCGTGTCACTTTACTGACCTTCATGGGCAAAGAAACAATTTAATTAAGCCAAAAACTAATTTTAATTTGAATAATAAACGGAAAACGCTGGTTTGCTTGAAATAAACTCGAGGAGGTTTACAAAGGGGGTTATCACGCTGGCTGTATGTCGGCGTCTCAGATGATATGCTTTCTTAAATAAACATTCCTTTTAGCTCGAATTGTTAAACATCTCGACAGATGAACTAGGACACAAGCTAGAAAATGACGATATCCATGGTATCTGGTAAATTTGATAGCTGCATAAACACATTGATTTATTACACTGGTATGCAATTACAAAGCCTGTCTTGTGAGAAAATTAACAGATAGACGTTATTCCGTGCGAAAGTGCTTTGTTTAACAATATTTTAAATTGGTTTAAATTCAGTAGAAAATATGATAGGGTCCTGTATGGCAGTGAATGTTAACATTTGAAACTAAACAAAGGAATATACGTGCACATTAAATGTATAGTGACGAAAACAGAGATGAGACATAAAAAAGGTAGTAAGTAGTTTAACATATTTGACATCGCATCTAAGAAAGCTGTTTAATTTTAAATATTTTATCTACAAATGCCGTACATTGCTTTACAATTCTACTGATTAAATAAACCAGTTTAAGTTAACAAATCTATGCAAATCCCCCCAAAACCATATACGAAACTGGCCACAATACAACTGCACTTTTATGACCTCTTTTATTTCTGTTGTTTACAAAGATAAAGGGTCAAACCAGTCGCCTTATCAAATTATACGTTATGTCAACGTGAATAGACTGTTTTATGTGTGCAAAATGGAAGTTAACGAGCTCTATGCATCCAAGGTTATCAACATTCACCATAACAGAATATAGATCTAAATGAACTATTTTCAATGCGCAAGCAGGCTCCCCTCCATTAGTAAAAAGCAAACACAGACGGAAAACAAACATCCTGCTAAAATATATTCCAGACACATCTCAACTGTTATCTATATTGCCTCTCAGGGCAGTAACCTACGTTACAATTGCTTGAGTAAACACAATTTTCTAATATATTAAAAATGATATCTGTTTTCATAACGCAAGGGAATTTCTTCTAGCTAATGCAATATATTTTTTTAATTTGATTTTAAACACAGAGACATAGATCTAAAAAGAGGAAAGATTGCACAATTTGATATTCCTCGCATAGGTCACAATAATCTGAGCAGACCAAGAAAAAAGTCTCATCAGATTTATATCGAAGTATTTCTTTTGTATCGAATGCATTTGGCGATTCTGTATAATTGAAAAAATAATAATGCAAATGGAAATAATTTAGCAACAAAAGCAGCATCAAAACGAAAATCGTAAAATAAAATAATCCGTTATTACTAAGAATATATGAGCTGAGGTTTAGTTGATCGAACAGTCATCTAAAACACAAGCCTCAGATGCGCCCTATTTTAGTTCGAAAGTCATAAAGGTGCTTTCTAACGATTCAATATTATTTTTGCAGTTGAATGTTCCAACTCAGGATACACAACACCTCCTTATTGCGTAATGTTTAAAAATTGAACAATACAGTTAACCGCATAAAAATACATTTTTGAAATGGTCTCAATTAAAAAGCATTAAATATTTTTCGTAACATTATTTTATCATGATTGTAATTATTAATTTGAAATTAACGTTTGATTAATGTTTGATTTATTTCATTATATTACTTATTGTCAAGAAAAAAAATAAAAATAAATGAATTCTTAAAAAAATACTTATTATCCAATTATCTATTATTAACTATAAAATAAATATGCATTTTAACTCGCTGTATCAAAATATATTTCTTCATTATTTACTATTATTTCAACAAATTTATAAACAGCTTAGTCTTCGTAATATATTTAAATAAAAATTTAATTTTGCTATTAGACCTACTTAGATTTCCTTCAATTAAAAAGAATATATCATCATTTACACAACTCATCTAAAATATTGATGCTTTTTTCATGATTCTTGTCCCTTTTCAGCACCATGCATTTCCAAGTGTCCATCAAAACAGATATTGTCATGTCGTTTTATAACAAATGTAACATCCACATGCAAGGCACTGCTTATTTAAAACAGAACCTAAATAATGAGTCTTTATTGTTTTTGTTCAGACTGTGGTTGACATGGTGTGTAAGATATACATTCAGATATTTCCACCAAAGACTTAGACAGTTAGCAGCACTTTTGGAAAATTAAATATCGATACCAGATATTGATACATCTACAAAGGCACTGAACACACATATTATATTTACCATGTCCCATTGTAACCACTACGATAACATCTTTTAAATAATTCATGTAATATATAATAGACTCTTCATGCGTTTGATGATGTGCACGTGTCCGCCAGCTCTCATTCCGATGCTTAATTCAACCTTTCAATAAAGCCTCTATAAAATCCACTTTTAGAAAGACAGATGAACACGGTGTATACAAGGATATAAAATTCTTCGCCCATGAAAACTAGAACAATTTGATTTTAGTCTTACCGTTTAAACATTACGTATTCACTGCCAGCAGCAGCAGCGTATTTGATGTGTTACTTAATCAATGCATATTGAGGCTCAAGGCAAAATGAATTATTAAAGTAAGCCGAGCAAATCCTAATTTGAATTATCTTAAAACCAAACAAAGCACAGTACTGATAGAAACACTCGCGCAGAGGCCAGAAGCTATCGGTATCACACTGGCAGGCTACTTGATTGCGTATTTCGTTTTGTAATAAAACTGAGTTTCCGAAATCCAGTTGCTGAAATGTGTGCCTCATTAAGGATGACACAAATTCACAAACGACTATATCCACGAAAGCTTGAAAAAAAGCTCGGTTACAAACACTTTGCTTGTCATTTAGCGTATATGCAATAAAATAACCTGTCATTTTTTCTTATTTCGATAGAAATTGTTGTGTGGTATATTTAGAAATAGTATATTCCCTTGTTCAGGAAAAAATCCACATTCAAACAGATTTTACGCAAAACGATAAAGTGGTTAATGCTATACAAAATATATTTGTATCTTGTATTGTATGAAAAATGAATAGAAAATACATACTTAATGGTTATTTTCTGTCCTGTTGTGATGACTACTTACGAAAAGAACTACACTTTTATGAACAATATAGAATACCTTTTAATGACATATTTTATTAAGTGTGATTATGTCTACAGTTATATATTTGACTCTTAAAGTCCGGCTTATGATTAGCTTTAAAATTTGTTAAATAAATCAATTTCAAATATAACTCGAAACATGTTTTTTGACCTATCGCTTAATGTTCAGAACTTTCCCAGACACACTATGATTTTCGGTTGTAAGGTTATTAAAGCTTTAAAAAATGTAGTGCTCTATGAATATACCTCGTTATTGCATTATTTAACTTAACAACGGACACGGTATATCCATATCATTAAAAACATTTGTTCATATCATGTTTTGTTTGGAAAAGGACAACGGACACAGTATATCCATATCATTA
Organism: Sinonovacula constricta; assembly: GCA_007844125.1. NCBI lineage: Eukaryota > Metazoa > Mollusca > Bivalvia > Cardiida > Solecurtidae > Sinonovacula > Sinonovacula constricta. The sequence goes on from CM017563.1 coordinate 34,624,822, forward strand.
AAAACATTTGTTCATATCATGTTTTGTTTGGAAAAGGACAACGGACACAGTATATCCATATCATGGAATCAATTGTGCTCATCATATTAAGTTGTGAAATTGACAACGGACACGGTGTATCCCTACCATAAAACGGTTGTTGATATCATATTCTATTTGGAATACGATCGATATTGACAGATGCCAATCATCTAGAAACTTAAAACGAATTACATCAAAACCACTTAATAGTGACATGTCAGAAAATCGTTCAATTCTTCTGTCTGATTGTGATATTCTAGCATATCGACTGATTCAAAGAACGTATGAGCAATTTTATTATATGCTGCGTGACATTTTCACATTATTGCTAAATACCACCAACATATTTGCATTTTGCAAATGCAAATAGCTTGAACAGCCTAGTTAGTATTTATGTCGTGACAGGTACATATGCAACTATCACTATCTGCTCTAAACATCGCATATTTAAAACTGAAATCTGGAAAAAATGTCAGTGATGCAGTGATGTATGACTACGTTTCTCTGGAGAGATGGCTGAATTTTATAGATAGTTTTTCTGAATAGTGAAGAATAAAAAATAGTTTTTCATATTTAATTAAGAACATTTGAAGAAACTGGGCTAAAATGGACGACAGATATTAGTAAATATTTCTTGAATTTACAGTACATATGTACCTCTTGAGGACATGTAAGTTAAACTTATTTAAAAAAGAAAGTTTAATCGTTATTGGGTCTACGAAAGAATAAAATGACAAATTGTTGTTGTTTATTTCTTTCATTTCATTCCAGTGATATTCAAAATTACATTTTAAGAAGTTTTATGATATAATGACGCAATTGCTGGTTATTTCCTTCAACCAATATTTCGAAATTCTGAAATTTGTCAAATGATCTAAACTTTTAAGAGAAAGGGGGAGTCGTATTGTGGAAAAAGTCATATGAAATCACTTTTTCACCGTTCAATGTTCAATTAGTTTCCTGAGTCTACCAATTAAGTATATAAATAGATATGGTAAAAGCCACAAATGTATTGAACTAAAATTCTTTTCCAAGCCAACAAATCATGATTATAACTTTAAGGACACACAAAATGCAAATAAATTCCATGTTTAAAGTCTTAATTGTCACATTAGCACAATCTTGGCAAGATCTAAGAATATCCACCAGAATAGAGGCGTCCGCTGACCGTCATTCAAACTAGACCAATCGTCATTGTGCGAATTATCAAACATTCGCAATTGTAAAAGAAATATCCAAGAAGATCCGGATATGTTTCTACAAACTCTCTGTTAAACTTTTAAACCAATTACCTTGCATTCCGACATAAAGAGCTTTTATCAGTTTTTGATTAATGATTGAAAAGATATAATCAGATAATGGCAGAAATAAGAAAGGAGGCCATAAGAACATAAGATAAAAACCCAATCAAATTGAAAAATATCGAAATTATTCCAAGACTTGCAACATACGTATATAGCAGTTGTTTGTTTGTTTGCTGGGTTTATCAACAACAATATTTAGTTATCTTGAGACAGTGTCCACTTTAAAAAAGATATTGTACAGCATGTCCTGAAAGCTTGGCATGATACCATACTGAGTAAGCTTATCCAGATACCTTACCGACCAGTTTAGCAGGAGACCTTTACCATTACCTTTAAACAAGTTTGTTATGACACTAACCCGGTTCGAGCCAATGGTCTCTAGTACCGGTCACCTGCGGAAATCTCAAGTGGCCAGTGAAATTCCTTTTTAACAACATAGCTAAACTATTGATTTCTTTTGACTGAATAAAATTTAAAAAACTTGATTTAGTTATGTTTTATAAAATAAACACACAATGTGCAGGTTTACGCAGGTCCAGTTTTGTTTGAACAGTTTAACAGTGTTGCAATGTCAATCAAAGCGTTGTAAAAATCACTAAGTTAAAGTCAAAGATTTTGTTGTGTTTAAAGCATAACGCTACCATTTTGTTTTTTTGACCTTGATTAAACAGTCCTGCAATCATCCTATGCAGACATAAACTTAAAATTGATAGCTTGCAGCCTTCTCTGTCTAATTAAAACATCACCTGTACTGATTTCTTATAGATGCTAGTGCTAAAATAAAGCAAGGAAAACTCCATGCAAAAGCTGGACGTTGCTATAATGATTATAAATGGTCGCTGCAAGGTATTAGAAACAAAACATATCAAATAAGGAAATAAGACAATAACTAGTTGTATAAATTTAATTACTAAAGAGGCAAATATATATTTTTTGTTTTAAGATGTGTTATGTGTGTCGAAACTTATCATGTATTTATTTACTTTATTTAAGCACACTTATTGCAGTTTTAGATGCGCTAACCATAACGACTTTGATAATTAATTTTTGAATCGCAATTTTCCATTCAACTAGCAGTGCAAGTGGTTCAAAAACTAATTATACCTCAAGAGGGTTATTGAATAATTATCCGACTATATTAATACTGGCTAGAATCTTTTCCTCATTTTACGACTATTTGTCATGCCATTTAAATGCTTCGTTACATGCCATGCACCATTCTACATCCGTAGTTACTGTTGCTAATTGCTGAAAAGTTACATTTCGCTCGAGAAGTTAATCGCAAACTAAAGTGTGGCAAGTATTTTAAATTAAAAGCATTAAGGCTTATATCCATTTTTGGCAACCCGATGTTTTTATTCGATAATATATAACTTACATACTTGAAATTCTTGAACTGTTTCTTTAAGTTTCTACCTAATCAGACTCGTGTTAAATGTACAGAGTGCAGGCTATTTCAAGTTTTCCCCTATTTCACTTTTGGGCAGGTTACGAGACAGTTGCAACTGTTAAAATTAACTGGATTGGAACTGTTTATTGAATTGTGTGGGTGATAAGCTTCCCTGATTGGCATCACAACAAATAGATTAAGTATTTCTAATTTAGAGTTTAACATTTTCAAAGTAATTAAAATAGTATCCGACGAACACAATTTTACATAAACGGCGCTCATTCCATTGAAATGAATATTCTCGCAAATTAACCGCGATTAAAATAGGTCATTTGGATAAGGCAAATTCACAGTCATGTTGTTTTGTAAGGGAAGCTGCTCATTATCTACGACTTAACGTAATTCTTTATTTAAAAGGACTAAAACAGATAAATATATGAGAAGCTTTCGTCCGGTAAAGTAACAAGATAAAGCCCGGTTTCTTTCAGAAACGGAATCAACCTAGATATTTTACCTAGCTTTAATGTCCTTTTGATTCCTCTGAAAAGTGGATAACATTTATTAAATTAGTATGGAAATAAACGTGTAGCGTTATAATAGTAATAATTTTATTCCTATATTGTATTACAATATATTGTTTTTACAGTTGATATGCTCTCGATATATTTATGTATATGAAGGGTATGCACAGTATAAAATCGTAAGTATAAAACTCCAGAAAATAATAACATGATATTGAGTGAAAATTACTAACCTATCACCTCTTAAAATGGGTCTTCTTAATCTACTTTATTTTCTGAAATTAAAATGGTCTGATTATATTAAATTTTAAAAACGTTTCCCCCAGTTTTTTCTTGTCATTATAAATGAAGAAAACAGAACATATTTTAATAAAGATTTGTACTCATGTACATCATCGTGTTATAAATACAATACACAAATATAGTATAATTAATTATTTATGCTAATTAAATCAATAGTTGTTGCTTTATTTTTGGGTTTGGTAGTTTCTAATTACATTGCAAAGATCTCGATGAGGATTATGGCGATTAATATCCTGTTGTTACTATGCTTAATTACATAAACTTGATTTAAGTGTTTAGCAAAATTAAAGTAATTAAAACGCTAATTGTTTAAAACGTTCCAAATGAACAAAATTACAAAATTATTTGCTATCATTTCCATAATTACCAGATAAATGGTGTCTTAACCTTCTAGTGCTATGAATTATCAGCGCATATACAAAATTGCTGCCAGTCACAGCGGAAATTCCATAAATGATTGGACGTTTGTCGTTAAACCTACTAGTGCTAAGAATTATCAGCGCATATACAAAATTGCTGCCAGTCACAGCGGAAATTCCATAAATGATTGGACGTTTGTCGTTAAACCTACTAGTGCTAAGAATTATCAGCGCATATACAAAATTGCTGCCTGTCACGCGGAAATTCCATAAATGATTGGACGTTTGTCGTTGAGGGTTTTGTTTGATTTCTAAATTATAAAAGGTGGTATCTGACAGTTTGCACTGCATTTTCTCTTAAAACACCGAGTAAATTATCGTTACCTGAATAGATCCCGCGAAATACTGTTTATTGATGCCCTACATCTAAGTAAAGCATAGCACCCCATTGGTATGAACTAAAAGGTATGTTCTATCTGAGCCACGTTGCACAGTTAGCTATTTGTAAACCAAGGAAACCACGTGACTTCTTACTTTTGAGATCACGTTATATGACTGTCCGGATAATTACATGTAGTTGTGACGTCGATGTCTATTTTTAGCAGAATTTCACATCGTGCTTATCTACAGATTTGGAAAGAATGGAGATTTAATGCGAATGTTTCATGACTTGTCCTGTCTAACAACCAAGGTACATGTAGTATTCAAAATCGTCCTTGCGTATATTATAGTGTGAGTATATGTTGGAATAAGGAACAGATTCCCCAAAACATGCATCATATATTATAACATGTTTTAACGTAGACAAACTGTCGGATACCAACTTTAAACAATCAACAGTGCCTATTACATAATATTAATATTATAGCTATAAATATAACTCGTTCAGCGTATTACACACAAAAGATGTATTAGAATGCAAAACAAGTTTTTTTTTGTCCAGGTAACATCAGACACCTTTTCCATGTCATTTTTATGGTCTTAAGTGTAACAACAGGGCACATGCTCTTATCTTCAACATAAGCGCAAAAGTAATATAAAAGTACAATAATATCATATAAATGCGTTTAAACCGGAGATTACCAAATGTTTTTTTTATTAAAGTCCGTGTATTTTACGTAAAATAACAATACAATTTCAACAATTTGACCAACGCTCATGCTTTTTAAAGTTACAATGAAGTAGTATACTTTTGTCGTATGGAAACTGGATGTGTATAGGGTGAATTTATATTTTGCTGGCGAATAATGATTGATATGCAATAATACCGATTTGTTTATCAATATAAGCCATAGAGGTATTATATTCAATGCTCCATATTATATAACATAAAACACAAATTTAAAGATGATAAATGACATCATTCTTCATCCAAGCTTGTTTATCCAAAGGATGACCTACCATTTTATTGTGATCGGAAAAGTAGTTTTGTTCAATTGACATATTCGGTTCAATGAAATTGTCAGGCAAGGTCATCTGGCAAAGAGTCAGTTTAGTCAATGATCTTGCATACCATGCACGCGTGTTTTATTTCTTACAGCAATTGAAAATATGACTCCTCCTGACCTGTTTGAAGCAGTAGCAGAAAGATAACGTTCTTAAAGCATACAATAACAATTTTAAGTACATAACATAACGTAATACCTAGAGTTAATTTAACCAATTACATCGTGTCCTCATTAACTGACATGATTGTTAAAAATTTCATGTCAAGTTTATTTTCATTAAATTTACCCATTACTTAAGGCAATACAATGTTGTAAAATGTTCCAGAGGGAACCGTAGTAATTTTTTTTTCTAAAAAAGCTTACACTCAAATTTTCGGCAAGTTGCCTTTGTCTCCAGGGAATACTTATATACGTTTTTTCAAGTATTTATGTTTTTATTCAATTATCCGAGGCTATTTTGAGATAAATTGCAAATTGAACTTTTATTACCCAAATGGTCTTTTGTGTTGCAAATGCTTTATGTGTTTCTTTAGAACATGATGAAAACAAAACACTTTTTGCCAAGCGTCTAACGGGAGAAAATTATTTCTCAACGGGTCGGATAAACTAGGACCATCTCAGTTATAATCCAATCATTCCACATATTATGAAGGACGTTTTGTAAAGATATACGTATGAAAATGTCATTAGTCGTGTATGGTGTCATTGCTGTATGAAGCAAATTGGTCAGGGCTATCATTTGTACATGACCCATAGAACCTTACGATCCGCACGTCTGATAACTTTATATCTTTGTGCCACAATAAATCAGTCAATTAGCGTACTGTCATAAATGACGTTGACAAATTACTTATATTACCGCACGCGCCGATCAGCTTCATATGGGTAAACTAATTAAAGGGACAAAATATATTCTAGTAGCGGTCAGAAGTGGTACTTTAATTATCTATTGGGATAAAACTTTACCTGATTAACCACACGTATAATTAAATCAAATGAAGGATGATAAGCTATTACTACGTTGCCGTTATATTTTATGTTAGTTTATATTTAATGTCTTACAACAATAGGACAAACGGTTCTGTCAAAGTTGAAACTGCACCTGACAATGATATACACATGGCATTTAAAAAAAGATAAAATGTCGAAAATACCAAAATAAGATATTACACACACAAGTATGAAAATATAGTTACCCCACAGCACGGTCATTCGGCAACATGACCGGTCAGGGTGCCAAAACCAGTTAAAGGAGCTTCCAGATTTATACAATGTCAAATTCTATAAATCATGAACATCAATAAGGTTAAAGATATTACATATTTAGAGCATAGACAAAAATTGACCACTGTAAACGTCAAGCGTACGCTGATGTCATTAACGGTGTTAACAATGTACTCTTAGAGAAAATATAACACTAAGTCTGCATTTTGTTAATCCTTTTCGATTGTGACTTACACATTAAAAAAAGAAAACCTTAGACACTCAAGCAAGGAATGATGTACATTCTGTACATTATTGTATACTTACCAAAAGTGGCAACATGTGGATGAATCTTTCTGTGGCATTTGTCTGCCGGTGCAATGGGGTCACCTAGCTTATAACCTTCGAGAAAATCATTTTTAAAGAACGGCAACATTCCCCAAGATATACAGGAAATTTCTAATGAAAACCAGCTGAAACAGAGCTCATACGGTGACAGAAGGCAATCCATGTCTTCCCTTATGGAAAATAGGAACAATTTGATCAGCAATTGATTCGAAACACAAAATATTCCATGCTGATGACACTCTGAACATTGCACAGTCATACAAATTAGGAATCTAGTAACACATTGCATAATACAATTGAGCTAAGAATCCCAAATTAATTCAAATGAATAAAAAACAAAGAGGAAACAGTGGATAAAGAAAAAAAAAACAAGAAAAAACGGGGTGTGTAGCTTTTTTCATTAGCAAGGTATCATTTGAAGGTCTTGTGTTGTGCAAGGAATATCCGTGAAATGTAATTACGAAGTGAACAATGAAAACTATGAGACATGCGAACTAAATATCATTGATACTTGGGAAGCCTGTAGATATTTTATAAGGAATTATATACTGTGACGGAATAACAAAGCCTTAATATCTGTCCGTTTGCGGCAGGTGCTATATGGTGTATTGTGTTTTTACAATTGCATGTTGAGTTGATTGAATACAAAGCATTTTTCTTTAACACTACTTAATATATTGAACAATCGAATTCATGATATGCGACACATAAAAAGAACTAGGCGTCAAAGCTTTTGTCCATATACAATTGCTTTTGCACATAGAGATGTTCATTTACATCAGTCATATGACACATCAGCTTGTATGCTTGTACCTGTTGAAGCTTACTATTTATGTAAAGTACTCAATAGGTAAATAAGAAAATGTCCTATCAAAATAACCACATATATTGAACGCTCCAACCTCGCACTTCCTGAAGGTTTTTCTATCAAACACACATTGTAAATAAAAATATCCCGTCAAAGTGTGACAACTAACAGTAAGAACCTGCATCGGGAGTTAAAACTGATAGTTAAAACTGATAAAATAGAGACAATATATAAGTCAATATATGCTGGAGGGGGAGTGGGGAGCTATGTTGCATTAGAATATGCCACTACTATAAAATATGCCTCTATACCTTTCATTTTACAATTGATATTGGAATAAAACAAGATATACATAGTAGTATAGGACCAAGTTCACTTTTCAGACACTTTGACTACTGGTTAATGTTTTGCATAAACTCGTATCTTCGCAAAGAAGAAGGAGAAGGAGAAGCCTCATTAAAATAATACCAACCTCAAAGTCAGTATTAGAAAATGAAATTCTGCTTCAGGCAGTTTTCAAATACAAACGTCTTTGGGAAATGTTCATATGACGTTCTTTTCACAAAAATATCCGAAAAGAACCAATGAATCGGCTGCCTTAGGCATGGCTGTCAATTAATTATTAAGATCGTTCCATTATGTTATGCATTATATATATATATATATCCGTTAAATATTTAGTAATAAACAAAACATCATTAAAAACTTTGTAGTGAAATGAGTAAAGGTCCCCGAAAATCAACACAAATGTTAAAAATTGATAAAAACCTAACAGTTCCAACCGAAGGAGTAGCCTGACACTTGTATAAACTTTTGCTGCTCATTGAAGTCGGCGTAATTAGCGCCCAATCATCGCTTACTTGGCTGGTGCTCTGGAACTTCATTTGTTAAATTGATCCCTCCAATTCCTTTTTAAATGTGCCTGTATTTCGTTACAAAGAATTAGGCAATTTAATTTATTACTTCAGTAAAACCGAAATTCAAACAAACAAATAAAGGTCCGGTACCCTCTCTAAAAGTGCAAGGAATGAATATACGAAGAATAATTTCTTGCTCAAATATATATGTATTGCGTAATAGCTTAATTGTTAATTTTCGATACAATGATCCGTCAGACATCAGCAACAGTCATAAATGTAAATCATGTAAATAATAAAACATTTATAAAAGAACCCTCTTTTATGAATAGAGAAATTGAAAATGTCGCGTAGCGATATCACTATTGTCATATAAACATCCCAGCGTCTAATGAATGTTTTACGTTCATCTTCAGTGGATAAACCGGGATTTTAGTTTAAATTTAGAATTTTTGCTTTGCTGCAAGTAATGTGTTAACCTGCAAGTATGTGTGCAGCTAAAAGTTATGTGTTCAGCTGCAAGTTATGTGTTCAACGAACAGTTATTTGTTCAGCTACCAGTTATGTGTTCAGTTACAAGTTATATACCGAATGTCATGTCGAGCGTTCCCAAAATTATTTTACATTAGAACTGCTACCTACGTATTTTGGTTTAAACCTGATTGTATTCTATTGTCGTTATACTTTAACTTATTCGGCGCCGTATGACCTATCAAGTGTCGGTGTGCGGTAAAACCCAAAATACAAATACATTAGAACTGCAACTTATCGGCTTCAAGTAAATGAAAATAACCAAATAATGTTAAACGAAAGTAATTTGTACGGAAATTCATGATATCCTCCATGTTCTTTTAAAACAAAATAAATACATTTTGTTTAGCTAATTTCTCTTAGCGCATCAAACCTTTAGATATAATGTGCTTTGGGTTTTAAATTTAGACTGTTTGTTTTGCTGCAAGTCTTGTGTATTCAGCTACTAGTTATGTGTTCAGCTAAGAGTTATTTGTTCAGCTAAGAGTAATGTGCTCAGCTAAGAGTTATGTGTTCAGCTAAGAGTTATGTGTTCAGCTACAAGTTATGTGTTCAGGTAAGAGTTATGTGTTCAGCTACAAGTTATGTGTTCAGCTAAGAGTTATGTGTTCAGCTAAGAGTTATGTGTTCAGCTACAAGTTATGTATTCAGCTACAAGTTATGCGTTCAGCTAAGAGTTATGTGTTCAGCTACAAGTTATGTGTTCAGCTACAAGTTATGTGTTCAGCTAAGAGTTATGTGTTCAGCTAAGAGATATTTATTCAGCTTCAAGTTATGTGTTTAGTAACAAGTATAACTTTCGGCTACAAGTTATACGTTAAGTTGTCTTTGACATTCTGTTAGTTCTAGCGTCCAAGAACATCACTGAGGCAACCATTGCAGAACGGCAGAATATTCCATGTCTTTATGAAACTTGTCAATGTAAAGACACGCGTTATTTAGTCTTTTCCTAATAAAGTGACAGTAACTTCACCCTAATAGTCTGCTTGTCTGTCCACTTATAAATACCATTATATTCGGAATTTTAAATTAAACAACCAGACATGCTAGTGGCAAAACGAACATGATGTGCATCTTGAAAGGCAACCTCGGCAAAGGGATAATTAAACTGAGACATACAAATACCATATTAATTGCTTTAATATAAAAGACTAATTGGAACTTGGCAGACAAATGCCAGCTGCGACTATTACGCGGATATTCCGACTAATGATGAAATTGCCAATTTTTAAAATAGTAATTGAAGTACGAAGATTGAAGTACGAAATAAACTTATGATTATGTCCATAAAATAATCGGAATTGATTTGTGTGTGTGTTTAATTTGACATGTTACTGTTAAATTGAATTAAAAGATGATCAATGATAAGAAATTCATAGCATAGCTTTATCGCTGTCTGTCTGTGCTTGAGGAGTTGCACGTCGCTTTCTACACAAACATAATGTATAAATATTAACACATTGACAATATGATTTGTCTCTGCTTGTTGTTCCTGAGGTAAGAAATTAAGTACATATTTATATTAAAATCACTTCATAGTATCTATTACACAAGATGTATTGTTTTTTGTACTGTAGACGAATTAATCTATACAAACCCATTAGTTCTATGCTATGTAAATAATTTATAAAGTTGTAGGTATAAATATACCTATTTATTACCTCTAGGTCCGAGTAGGGCCATTCTTGCAGAACTGGCCTGTTGTGGATTAGTTTTTTAATCAAAACATCCATCGGGGATCTTCGTTAAATAACAGAAATAAGACGTGGTATCAATGAACATACGGCGATCAGTGCGATGTACGTAAACATCTCCAAGGATCAAAGATCTATGTATATGTGTAACGGCAGCTACATTAAAATACCAAAAGTTCAATAAAGCATATATATATATATATATATATATATATATATATATATATATATATATATATATATATATATATATATATATATATATATATATATATATATATATATATATATATATATATATATATATATATATATATATATGTGTGTGTGTGTGTGTGTGTGTGAATACTCCTTTCAAATCACTGTCAAAGGTAAGCAAACATACAACAGCCGATATATACAGTAAAACCGCCCGAAGCGGCACCTCTAAGCAGCGGCTACCGCTAAGCAGCGGCAGTTAAATTCCCCCCACCCCCAAGTAGTTTTCAGCGCATTTTAACCTCTAAGCAGCAACTCCTCCACGAAGCGGTAAGCGGCCGTGTAAATCTCTTCCCTGAGGCTAGTTTGACCTCTGCATAGCAACACCAGTGCAGCTATTTTTAGAACTGTCTGTCGCGTACACCAGAAATGTCACGCGGTCGGCTGATCACTGCTTGTACCCTGTTGAGGTAATAATTGGAATCAAGTTACAGTTGGACGGGAAACCAGCTGCATGCTACAAACATGCCGTTGATCTAGGGTATTGCGGGAAAGTGTGAAAGAAGTGTCTATTGATGATGTTAACGGTAGGTTTGCTTTCTTTAATTGATCGGAAGATAAAAAGATATCACTGTATTGATTGCTTACTTAAGAAGATGTTTACGTTAAGTGCTAAATGCAAACTGTCATTGTTTTAGGATGTCTGACTATAAATTCGATTTTTTAAATGGTAAGTCTTTGCATGACTCAATACTGGAATACTGGTCATTTTGTCTTGAAATGTCTTATAAAAGGTAAACCTTACGTTAAAGCAGAGGGTTACTGCAATTAAGTTTTTAGAACAAGGAAGGTCAGCACAGTCTATTGCTACCGAGTTGGGCTACGGCAGAGCTCAGATACAGGTCCGTTACTGACGATATTGTTTTTGTAATAGACAAGCCAATGCTGATTGCCTATATTTAATTGTAGATTTGATTTATATTAAAATTAATTTAAATATAACCTGTTTATTTTTTAAAAATTTAAAAACTGTTCTTGTTTAATACTGTAGATTAAGCTATCATCACTAGATTTAAGTTTTTAGCTATTTTACTTGTTGTCTAATGTGATTCTTTTCATTTTCAATTTCATAGTTGTGTGGGAAGCGGAGGGCGGAAGTCATCATGTACATACATTTTTAAGTTGTTTGTGTTATACAACTTGTTTTTTATCATAAATAAATTATTTAAAAAAATATCTTCTGTTTTCTCTTATAACAATATATTGCATTTTCATTACCAAAGCAAAATTAGCTAAAATATAGACTTAGGAAAATCTAATATCAGTACAAAACTATTAACAAACACATTTTTTTCTCGTCTCATTGAAACCTCTGAGCAAAAAAACACCTCTCAGTAGCAACACATATACATATATAACTTCTCCGGGAATTAATATTAACCTATCTATGCTATTTTCACGTGTTAATTTTTCATGCCCATTGTAAACAAGCAAGGCGTCACGAAGCAAGCAGGCGTGAATGTTTCAAACCATGTCTTTGGATGATTTGGAAGCCATGAAGGGTATGTAATTTAATAAGTAAATACTAATGTTGATTTGCCGAAGGTCATATGCGTAATTATGCTTCCATTTATAAAAATGCACGGTAGCAGTCACAGTAGGACGACACCATAAGACATGTTTCCACATGTTCCATTACCTTGACCTGTATCCTTAAAAGTGGTAAAGGTGTACCTTACCACTGCTTTTGGTCAATTGGCCTACATTGTTAGACAGTTTACATTTTGTACATCGTGATAAAAACACCCTAAAAGATCAACCATTCCAAATCTATAAATAAACACGACAGTGATCTCTGCTAAAAATAAATACCGACGTCAGAGCTGATTACCCAGATGACGATATAACGTAATCTCATAAGTGAGTTGTCACGTGGTTTTCATTGTTAAAATAACTATAGTGCAGCGTGACTCAGATAGGAAATACCTGTTATAAATATTTATAATAAGGATTGGGGATTTATGTTTCACTGTTCACAATGATCTAAGGCATCAAAGAACAGCATTTCGCAAGAGCTTTTCAGGTCAGAATGCCTTATTTGGTTATTTGAGAAAAACATATTTTGGTCCAAACTGTCGGATACCACCTTTCAGTCTGGGTTCAAAGTCAGGGTTTCAAGCAGCCACGGAGAAAGTTTTAAAATTACTCTCTGCGCCATAAAGTCAGGTATATTCGAACTTAATACAACAACGAGGTAAACGTGCGTGCTGTGCTTCCTTCATCGTGTCACTTTACTGACCTTCATGGGCAAAGAAACAATTTATTTATTATTTAAGCCAAAAACTAATTTTAATTTGAATTTAATAAACGGAAAACGCTGGTTTGCTTGAAATAAACTCGATGAGGTTTACAAAGGGGGTTATGCTGACTGTATGTCGGCGTCTCAGATGATATGCTTTCTTAAATAAACATTCCTTTTAGCTCGAATTGTTAAACATCTCGACAGATGAACTAGGACACAAGCTAGAAAATGACGATATCCATGGTATCTGGTAAATGGCAAGCTGCATAAACACATTTATTTATTACACTGGTATGCAATTACAAAGCCTGTCTTGTGAGAAAATTAACAGATAGACGTTATTCCGTGCGAAAGTGCTTTGTTTAACAATATTTTAAATTGGTTTAAATTCAATAGGAAAATATGATAGGGTCCTGTATGGCAGTGAATGTTAACATTTGAAACTAAACAAAGGAATATACGTGCACATTAAATGTATAGTGACGAAAACAGAGATGAGACATAAAAAGGTAGTAAGTAGTTTAACATATTTGACATCGCATCTAAGAAAGCTGTTTAAATATTAAATATTTTATCTACAAATGCCGTACACTGCTTTACAATTCTACTGATTAAATAAACCAGTTTAAGTTAACAAATCTATGCAAATCCGCCCAAAAGCATATACGAAACTGGCCACAATACAACTGCACTTTTAGGACCTCTTTTATTTCTGTTGTTTACAAAGATAAATGGTCAAACCAGTCGCCTGATCAAATTATACTTTATGTCAACGTGAATAGGCTGTTTTATGTGCGCAAAATGGAAGTTAACGAACTCTATGCATCCAAGGTTATCAGCATTCACCATGACAGAATATAGATTTAAATGAACTATTTTCAATGCACAAGCAGGCTCCCCTCCATTAGTAAAAAGCAAACACAGACAGAAAACAAACATCCTGCTAAAATATTTTCCAGACACATCTCAACTGTTATCTATATTGCCTCTCAGGGCAGTAACCTACGTTACAATTGCTTGAGTAAACACAATTTTCTAATATATTAAAAATGATATCTGTTTCAATAACGCAAGGGAATTTCTTCTAGCTAATGCAATGTTTTATTAATTTGATTTTAAACACAGAGACATAGATCTAAAAAGAGAAAAGATTGCACAATTTGATATTCCTCGCATATGTCACAATAATCTGAGCAGGCCAAGAAAAAAGTCTCAACAGATTTATATCGATGTATTTCTTTTGTATCGAATGCATTTTGCGATTCTGACTCATTGAAAAAATAATAAGGCAAATGGAAATAATTTAGCAACAAAAGCAGTTCAATGTGCATCAAAACGAAAATCGTAAAATAAAATAAACACGTTATAGCAATAAGCACACACAATCATATCAATTTAAAGCAACATCAACAACAACTTATCCGTTATTACTAAGAATATATGAGCTGAGGTTTAGTTGATCGAACAGTCATCTAAAAAAACAAGCCTCAGATGCGCCCTATTTTAGTTCGAAAGTCATAAAGGTGCTTTCTAACGATTCAATATTATTTTTGCAGTTGAATGTTCCAACTCAGGATACACAACACCTCCTTATTTCGTAATGTTTAAAAATTGATCAATACAGTTAACCGCATAAAAATACATTTTTGAAATGGTCTCAATTAAAAAGCATTAAATTTTTTTCGTAACATTATTTTATCATGATTGTAATTATTAATTTGAAATTAACGTTTGATTAATGTTTGATTTATTTCATTATATTACTTATTGTCAACAAAAAATAAAAATAAGTAAATTCTTAAAAAATTCTTATTATCCAATTATCTATTATTAACTATAAAAATAATATGCCTACTTAGATTTCCTTCATTTAAAAAGAATATACCATCATTTACACGACTCGTCTAAAATATTGATGCTTTTTTCATGAATCTTGTCCTTTTTCAGCACCATGCATTTCCAAGTGTCCATCAAAACAGATATTGTCATGTCGTTTTATAACAAATTGAACATCCACATGCAAGGCACTACTTATTTAAAACAGAACTTTAATAATGAGTCTTTCTTGTTTTTTGTTCAGACTGTGGTTGACACGGTGTGTAAGATATACATTCAGATATTTCCACCACAGACTTAGACAGTAGGCAGCAGAATTGGAAAATTAAATATCGATACCAGATATTGATGCATCTACAAAGGCAGTGAACACACATATTATATTTACCATGTCCCATTGTAACCACTACGATAACATCTTTTAAATAATTCATGTAATATATAATAGACTCTTCATGCGTTTGATGATGTGCACGTGTCCGCCAGCTCTCTTTCCGTTGCTTAATTCAACCTTTCAATAAAGCCTCTATAAAATCCACTTTTAGAAAGACAGAAGAACACGGTGTATACAAGGATATAAAATTCTTCGCACATGAAAACTAGTACAATTTGATTTTAGTCTTACCGTTTAAACATTACGTATTCACTGCCAGCAGCAGCAGCGTATTTGATGTGTTACTTAATCAATGCATATTGAGGCTCAAGGCAAAATGAATTATTAAAGTAAGCCGAGCAAATCCTTATTCGAATTATCTTAAAACCAAGCAAAGCACAGTACTGATAGAAACACTCGCGCAGAGGCCAGAAGCTATCGGTATCACACCGGCTGGCTACTTGATTGCGTATTTCGTTTTGTAATTAAACTGATATTCCGAAATCCAGTTGCTGAAATGTGTGCCTCATTAAGGATGACACAAATTCACAAACGACTATATCCACGAAAGCTTGAAAAAAAGCTCGGTTACAAACACTTTGCTTGTCATTTAGCGTATATGCAATAAAATAACCTGTCATTTTTTCTTATTTCGATAGAAATTGTTGTGTGGTATATTTAGAAATAGTATATTCCCTTGTTCAGGAAAAAATCCACATTCAAACAGATTTTACGCAAAACGATAAAGTGGTTAATGCTATACAAAATATATTTGTATCTTGTATTGTATGAAAAATGAATAGAAAATACATACTTAATGGGTATTTTCTGTCCTGTTGTGATGACTACTTACGAAAAGAACTACACTTTTATGAACAATATAGAATACCTTTTAATGACATATTTTATTAAGTGTGATTATGTCTACAGTTATATATTTGACTCTTAAAGTCCGGCTTATGATTAGCTTTAAAATTTGTTAAATAAATCAATTTCAAATATAACTCGAATCATATGTTTTTGACCTATCGCTTAATGTTTAGAACTTAACCAGACACACTATGATTTTTGATTGTAAGGTTATTAAAGCTTTAAAATGCAGTGCTCTATGAATAAACCTCGTTATTGTATTATTTAACTTAACAACGGACACGGTATATCCATATCATTAAAAACATTTGTTCATATCATGTTTTGTTTGGAATAGGACAACGGACACAGTATATCCCTATCATTAAAACGTTTGTTCATATCATGTTTTGTTTGGAAAAGGACAACGGACACAGTATATCAATATCATGGAAACAATTGTGCTCATCATATTAAGTTGTGAAATTGACAACGGACACGGTGTATCCCTACCATAAAACGGTTGTTGATATCATATTCTATTTGGAATACGATCGATATTGACAGATGCCAATCATCTAGAAACTTAAAACGAATTACATCAAAACCACTTAATAGTGACATGTCAGATAATCGTTCAATTCTTCAGTATGATAGTGATTTTCTAGCATATCGACTGATTCAAGGAACGTATGAGCAATTTCATTATATGCTGCGTGACATTTTCTCTTAATTGCTAAATACCACCAACATATTTGCATTTTGCAAATGCAAGTAGCTTGAACAGCTTAGTAAGTATTTATGTCGTGACAGGTACATATGCAACTATCACTATCCGCTCTAAATATCGCATATTTCAAACTGAAATCTGGAAAACAGTCAGTGAGGCAGTGATGTATGACTACGTTTCTCTGGAGAGATGGCTGAATTTTATAGATATTTCTTCCGAATAGTGAAGAATATTTTTTTTCCATATTTAATCAAGGACATGTGAAGAAACTGGGCTAAAATGAACGACTGATAATAGTAAATATTATCAATTGCTGGTTATTTCCTTCAACCAATATTCCGAAATTCTGAAATTTGTCAAATGATCTAAACTTTTCAGAGAAAGACGGAGTCGTATTGTGGAAACACTCATATGAAAGCAGTCTTCTACCGTTCAATGTTCAATTAATTTCCTGAGTGTATTAATTAAGTATATAAATACATATGATAAAAACCACAAATGTATTGAACTACAATCCTTTTCCCAGCCAACAAATGATGTTTATTACTTTAAAGACACACAAAATGTAAATTAATTTCACGTTTAATGTCGTAATTGTCACATTAGCACAATCTTCGCAAGGTCTAAGAATATCCACCAGGATAGAGGCGTCCACTGACCGTCATTCAAACCAGACCAATCGTCATTGTGCGAATTATCAAACATTCTCAAGTGTGACAGAAATATCCAAGAAGTTCCCGATATGTTGGTACAAAATCTCTGTTAAACCTTTAAACCAATTATCTTGCATTCCGCCATAAAAAGCTTTTTAATCAGTGTTTGATTAATGATTGAAAAAATATAATCATATAATGGCAGAAATAAGAAAGGAGGCCATAAGATAATAAGATAAAGAACCAATCAAATTGAAAAATATCGAAATCATTCCAAGACTTGCAACAACTATAGCAGTTGTTTGTTTGTTTGCTGGGTTTATCAAGAGCATTTTAGTTATCTGGAGACGGTGTCTACTTGAAAAGATATGAAACTGCTGTCATTGTATGACATGTCGTGAAATCTTGGCATGATACCACACCTGGAAAGCTTATTCAGATACCTTAAAGACCAGTTTATGTTCTTGAGTGTTAGCAAGAGACCTATACCATTAACTTTTTTTTACAAGTTTGTTATGACACTGACCGGGTTCGAGCCAATGGTCTCTCATACCTGTCACCTGCGGAAATCTCAAGTGACCAGTGAAGTTCCTATTTAACAACATAACCAAACTATTAATTTCTTTTGACTGAATAAAATTTAAAAAGCTTGATTTTTGTAATGTTTTTAAAATAAACACACAGCTGGACGTTGCTATAATGATCATAAATGGTCGCTGCAATGTATTAATAAAACAAAAGAAATCAAACAAGGAAAAAAAAGAGAATGACTAGTTTTATGTGTTCAGCTACAAGTTATTTGTTCAGCTAACAGTTATGTGTTCAGCTACAAGTTATGTGTTCAGCTAAGAGTTATGTGCTCATCGACGAGTTATATGTTCAGCTAAGAGTTGTGTGTTCAGATACTAGTTATGTGTTCAGCTAAGAGTTATATGTTCAGCTACAAGTTATTGTTCAGCTAAGAATTATGTGATTAACTAAGAGTTATGTGTTCAGCTACAAGTAATGTGTTCAGCTACAAGTTTTGTGTTCAGTTACAGGTATAACTTTCGGCTACAAGTTATACGTTAAGTTGTCTTTGACATGTTGTTAGTTCTAGTTTCCAAGAACATCACCGAGGCAACCATTGCAGAACGGCAGAATATTCTATGTCTTTATCAAACGTGTCAATGTAAAGACACGCGTTACCTAGTCTTTTCCTTAGAAAGTGACAGTAACTTCACCCTAAAAGTCTGCTTGTCTGTCCAAATATAAATACCATTATATTCAGAATTTTAAATTAAACCACAAGACATGCTAGTGGAAAAATATGCATCTTGAAAGTCAACCTCGGCAAAAGGATAATTAAACTGAGACATACAAATATCAAAATGAATGCATTAATAAATAAGACTAATTGAAACTTGGCAGACAAATGCCAGCTGCGACTATTACGCGGATATTTCGACTAATTATGAAACTGCCAATTATTAAAAAAGTAATTGAAGTACGAAGATTAAAATACGAAATAAACTTATGATTATGTCCATAAAACAATCGGAATTGATTTGTGTTTCTGTTTAATTTGACATGTTACTGTTAAATTGGATTAAAAGATGATCAATGATGAGAAATTCATAGCTTTATCGCTGTCTGTGCTTGAGAAGTTTCAGGTCGCTTTCTACACAAACATAATGTATAAATATTAGCACATTTACAATATGATATGTCTCTGCTTGTTGTTCCTGAGTTAAGAAATTAAGTAGAGTCTACATATTTATATTAAAATCACTTCATAGTCTATTATATAAGATGTATTGTGTTTTGTACTGTAGACGAACCAATCTATGCAAACTCCTTAGTTCTATGCTATGTAAATAATTTATAAAGTTATAGTACCTATTTATAACCTCTAGGTCCGGGCACTCTCGAAGAACTGGCCTGGTGTGGATTAGTTGTTCAATCAAAACATCCATCGGGGATCTCCGTTAAATAACAGAAGCAAGACGTGGTATTAATGAACATACGGCGATCGGTGCGATGTACGTAAACATCTCCAAGGATCTAAGATCTATGTATAACGGCAGCTACATTAAAATACCGAAAGTTCAATGAAGCATACATACATACATACATATATATATATATATATATATATATATATATATATATATATATATATATATATATATATATATATATATATATATATATATATATATATATATATATATATATATATATATATATATATATATATATATATATATATATATATATGTGTGTGTGTGAGTGTGTGTGTGTGTGTATGTGTGTGTGTGTGTGTGTGTGCGTGCGTGTGTGTTCCACTATGTTCTTTACATCAGGTTTCATTTTTTCAGTATTGAACACATAGACATACACTTTACAATGCTTGGCATTTTCGCTGGAAACTATATGGTCTCCTGTGTGAAATAATATATTAGCTGGGCGTATAATGCAGGTTTATTCTTCAAGGGAGGCAAAACGATTCATAATGCCAATGGTTAGAGTAATATGTTTATATGTGAATACTCCTTTAAAATGAAAGTCAGAGGTAAGCAAACATACAACAGCCGATATATATATATATAACTTCTCCGGGAATTTATATTTACCTACGCTATTTTCACGACGTGTTAATTTTTTATGCGCATTGTAAACAACAAACATAGCGTCAAGAAGCAAGCAGGCGAGAATGTTTCAAACCTGTATCCTTAAAGGTGGTAAAGGTGTACCTTACCACTGCTTTTGGTCAATTGGACAGATTACACAGATGACGATATAAAGTAATCTCATAAGTCAGTTGTCAGTGGTTTTCATAGGTAAAAATAACGATCCTGCAGCGTGAATCAGATAGGAAATACCTGTTATAAATGCTTACAATAAGGAATGGGGATTTATGTTTCACTGTTTACAATGATCTAGGGCATCAATGAACAGCATTTTGCAAGAGCTTTTCAGGTCAGAATGCCTTATTTGGTTATTTGAGAAAAAACATATTTTGGTCCAAACTATCGGATATCACCTTTCTGTCTGGGTTCCAAGTCTGGGTTCCAAGCAGCGAAGAGAGTTTTAAGGATACTCTTTGCGCAATAAAGACACTTATATTCGGACTTAATACAACAATGAGGTAGACGTGCGTGCTGTGCTTCATTCATCGTGTATCTTAACTGACCTTCATGGGCAAAGAAACAATTTAATTAAGCCCAAAACTAATTTTAATTTGAATTTAATAAGCGGAAAACGCTGGTTTGCTTGAAATAAACTCGAGAAGGTTTACAAAGAGGGTTATCACGCTGACTGTATGTCGGCGTCTCAGATGACGTGCTTTCTTAAATAAACATTTCTTATAGCTCGAATTGTTAAACATCTCGACAGATGAACGAGGACACAAGCAAGAAAATGGCGATATCCATGGTATCTGGTAAATGACAAGCTGCATAAACACATTGATTTATTACGCTGGTATGCAATTACAAAGCCTGTCTTGTGAGAAAATTAACAGATAGACGTTATTCCGTGCGAAAGTGCTTTGTTTAACAATATTTTAAATTGGTTAAAATTCAATAGGAAAATATGATAGGGTCCTGTATGGCAGTGAATGTTAACATTTGAAACTAAACAAAGGAATATACGTGCACATTAAATGTATAGTGACGAAAACAGAGATGAGACATAAAAAAGGTAGTAAGTAGTTTAGCATATTTGACTTCGCATCTAAGAAAGCTGCTTAAATATTAAATACTTAACCTACAAATGCCGTACACTGTCTGCCTTACAATTCTACTGATTAAATAAACCAGTTTAGATTAAGAAATGTATGCAAATCCCCCCAAAACCATATACGAAACTGGCCACAATACAACTGCACTTTTAGGACCTCTTTTATATCTGTTGTTTACAAAGATAAATGGTCAAACCAGTCGCCTGATCAAATTATACTTTATGTCAACGTGAAAAGGCTGTTTTATGTGCGCAAAATGGAAGTTAACGAGCACTATGCATCCAAGGTTATCAACATTCACCATAACAGAATATAGATCTAAATGAACAATTTTCTATGCGCAAGCAGGCTCCCCTCCATTAGTAAAAAGCAAGCACAGACGGAAAACAAACATCCTGCTAAAATATTTTCCAGACACATCTCAACTGTTATCTATATTGCCTCTCAGGGCAGTAACCTGTGTTTCAATTGCTTGAGTAAACACTATTTTCTAATATATTAAAAAATGATATCTGTTTCGATAACGCAAGGGAATTTCTTCTAGCTAATGCAATGTTTTATTAATTTGATTTTAAACACAGAGACATAGATCTAAAAAGAGGAAATATTGCACAATTTGATATTCCTCGCACAGGTCACAATAATCTGAGCAGGCACGTAAAAAAGTTTCAACAGATTTATATCGAAGTATTTCTTTTGCATTTTGCGATTCTGACTCATTGAAAAAATAATAATGCATATGGAAATTATTAAGCAACAAAAGCAGTTTAATGTGCTTAAAACAAAACGAAAATCGTAAAATAAAATAAACACGTTATAGTTATAAGCACACACAATCATATCAAATTTAAAACAACAACAACAACAACTTATCCGTTAATACTAAGAATATATGAGCTGAGGTTTGGTCAAGTTGAAAGGTGCTTAGGTCCATCTTTAACATGACTTATCTCTGTAGATGTTTCTGTGTGATCGTATGTTTTCACCACCTTCCAGAGTTCCGGCTTATCTCTAACCCATTCATCTCCAAAGTAAAATATGCACTACTTGCTTATGCCGGTTCGGCATTACATACTACTGCTGTCCTATTAAAAAATTATATATATCACCAAAACATACTGGCGCTGTTGTTAACTATTGCTCTTTTTTTGGGTGATGAACGCGGGCTTTGGTGATGAACACGGGCTGACTCAGACTCGCGCTACATAGTTTCAACCCAGATTTGTTTGAACACTGACACGTTTCTTATGCTCGCAATTCTAATCTGTTCTTCTGTTTACCACCAGCTACAAAATCACCCAAAGACAAAACAACGTCAGGTTGATCGAACAATCATTTAAAATACAAGCCTCAGATGCGCCCTATTTTAGTTCGAAAGTCATAAAGATGCTTCCTATTGATTCAATATTATTTTTGCCGTTGAATGTTCCGACTCAGGATACACAACACCTCCTAATTGCGTAATGTTTAAAAATTGAACAATACAGTTAACCGCATAAAAAACATTTTTAAAATGGCCTCAATTTAAAAGCATTATTTTTTTCGTAACATTATTTTATCATGATTATAAGTATTAATTTTAAATTAACGTTTGATTAATGTTTGATTAATTCCATACTATCACTTATTGTCAAAAAAAAAAAAAAATAAATAAAAAATAAATAAATAAAAATAAATAAATACTTGAAAAATACTTGTAGTTTTCTAATTATCTATTTTTAACTATAAAATTAATATGCATTTTAACTCGCTGTATGATAACATATTTCTTCATAATTTACTATTATTTCAACATATTTATAAACAGCTAAGTCTTCGAATATATTTAAATAAAAATTTAATTTTGCTATTAGACCTACTTAGATTGCCTTCAATTAAAAAGAATATATCATCATTTACGCGACTCATCTAAAATATTGATGCTTTTTTCATGATTCTTGTCCTATTTCAGCACCATGCATTTCCAAGTGTCCATCAAAACAGATATTGTCATGTCATTTTATAACATCCACATGCAAGACACTGCTTATTTAAAACAGAACCTAAATAATGAGTCTTTATTGTTTTTTGTTCAGACTGTGGGTGACACGGTGTGTAAGATATACATTCAGATATTTCCACCATAGATTAGACAGTAGGCAGCAGTTTTGGAAAATAAAATATCGACACCATATATTGATGCATCTACAAAGGCACTGAACACACATATTATATTTACCATGTCCCATTGTAACCACTACGATAACATCTTTTAAATAATTCATGTAATATATAATAGACGCTTCATGCATTTGATGATGTGCACGTGTCCGTCAGCTCTCTTTCCGTTGCTTAATTCAACCTTTCAATAAAGCCTCTATAAAATCCACTTTTAGAAAGACAGATGAACACGGTGTATACAAGGATATAAAATTCTTCGCACATGAAAACTATTACAATTTGATTTTAGTCTTACCGTTTAAACATTACGTACTTACTACCAGCAGCAGCGTATTTGATGTGTAACTTAGTCTAGGCATATTGAGGCTTGAGGCAAAATGAATCATTAAATTTAGCCGAGCAAATCCTAATTTGAATTATCTTTAAACCAAGCAAAACACAGTACTGATAGAAATACTCGCGTAGAGGCCAGAAGCTATCGGTATCGCTATGAGTTTCGGTTGTAAGGTTATTAAAGCTTTAAAAAATGTAGTGCTCTATGAATATACCTCGTTATTGTATTATTTAACTTAACAGCGGACACGGTATATCCATATCATTAAAAACATTTGTTCATATCATGTTTTGTTTGGAATAGGACAACGGACAAAGTATATCCATATCATTAAAACATTTGTTCATATCATGTTTTGTTTGGAATAGGACAACGGACACAGTATATCCATATCATGGAAACAATTGTGCTCATCATATTAAGTTGTGAAATTGACAACGGACACGGTGTATCCCTACCATAAAACGGTTGTTGATATCATATTCTATTTGGAATACGATCGATATTGACAGATGCCAATCATCTAGAAACTTAAAACGAATTACATCAAAACCACTTAATAGTGACATGTCAGATAATCGTTCAATTCTTCTGTATGATAGTGATTTTCTAGCATATCGACTGATTCAAAGAACGTATGAGCAATTTCATTATATGCTGCGTGACATTTTCTCATAATTGCTAAATACCACCAACATATTTGCATTTTGCAAATGCAAGTAGCTTGAACAGCCTAGTTAGTATTTATGTCGTGACAGGTACATATGCAGCTATCACTATCTGCTCTAAATATCGCATATTTCAAACTGAAATCTGGAAAAAAAATTCAGTGATGCAGTGGTGTATGACTACGTTTCTCTGGAGAGGTGGCTGAATTTTATAGATATTTTTTCCAAATAGTGAAGAATAAAATTAGTTTTCCATATTTAATCAAGGTCATGTGAAGAAACTGGGCTAAAATGGACGACAGATAATAGTGACTATTTGTTGAATTTACAATACATATTATTATGTAGAGTAGTACACAAGCGTTTAAGGTTACGCTAGTCAGGTTAAGGGGTTGTTTATCGTTGTAGTATTAACGACGTATTTTTCGCATGACGTAGCATTCGCGTAATAGCTAGAAAGAAAAGGATCATGCTAGAAAATTCATTTGTTTATTTTTATCTGGGTTTTATTATTGGTCCGGAGACTTCTGCGTTCCAGAAATTCTTTGGGTCTATATAAGGGCTTGTTAGCCGATTTAAGTTTAAGTTTGAACATAAAAGTTTGGACAGATAGTTTAGAAATACTCGCAGCTGCTGTATTAAACCTTTCTGTGTTGGAACTTACGTGCACTTATTATATTCTACAATGATATCAATATTAAAGTGTTGGATTTGGAATTATATTAATTATATTAGTGTATTGTTCCACCTTTGGATTATTTCAGCTGTGCATATCTACGAAGACATTCTACCGAAGACCCTTCAGGATTAACCGACGTTGGATTATTAATTGGTATATTAAATGGACACCTCCTAAAGGGACAAACTGTAAGCTGACTATTATTTTGCATTCTCAAATTTTGTGTGATATTTTGTTATTATTTTGTTACCCCAAAGATTTAATTGTTTTATAAAATAAAACATTATTGTCATAGTTTGTTGCTGGCTTGTTCTTTATGTTACACCATTTCGTCGTTTAGTAATCAGACTATTTTATAAATAAATCTTACAAAGCGACACCGGTCGTAACAATATGTACATCATAAACTTATTTAAAACGAAAGTTTAATCGTGATTGGGTCTACGAAAAAATAAAATGACAAATTATTGTTGTTTATTTCTTTTATTTCATTCCAGTGATGATCAAAATTACATTTTAAGAAGTTTTATGATATTAAGACGCAAAAGCTGGTTATTTCTCTCTTCCAATATTCCGAAATTCTAAAATTTGTCAAATGATCTAAACTTTTAAGAGAAAGGCGGAGTCGTATTGTGGAAACAGTCATATGAAATCAGTTTTTCACCGTTCAATGTTCAATTAGTTTCCTGAGTATACCAATTATGTATATAAATAGATATGGTAAAAGCCACAAATTTATTAAACTAAAATGCTTTTCCCAGCCAACAAATCATGATTATAACTTTAAAGACACACAAAATGCAAATAAATTCCACGTTAAAGCTCTTAATTTTCACATTAGCACAATCTTGGCAAGATCTAAGAATATCCACCAGGATAGAGGCATCCGCTGACCGTCATTCAAACCAGACCAATCGTCATTGTGCGAATTATCAAACATTCTCAATTGTGACAGAAATATCCAAGAAGTTCCGGATATGTTTTTACAAACTCTCTGTTAAACCTTTAAACCAATTACCTTGCATTCCGCCATAAAGAGCTTTGAATTAGTTTTTGATTAATGATTGAAAAGATATAATCAGATAATGGCAGAAATAAGAAAGGAGGCCATAAGATTATGAGATAAAGACCCAAGCAAAAATTGAAAAATATCGAAATTATTCCAAGACTTGCAACATACGTATATAGCAGTTGTTTATTTGTTTGCTGGGTTTATCAACAACATTTTAGTTATCTGGAGACGGTGTCCACTTTAAGAGAGATATTAAACTGCTTTCATTGTATAGAATGTCGTGAAATCTTGGCATGATACCACACTGAGGAAGCTTATCCAGATACCTTACCGATGTCTATGTTCTAAAGTGTTAGCAGGAGACCTTTTCCATTACCTTTAAACAAGTTTGTTATGACACTGACCGAGTTCGAGCCAATTGTCTCTAGTACCGGTCACCTGCGGAAATCTCAAGTGGCCAGTGAAGTTCCTATTTAACAACATAGCTAAACTATTGATTTCTTTTGACTGAATAATTTTTTGTTGTTTTTGTTTTTGTAATGTTTTATAAAATAAACACACAATGTGCAGGTTTACGCACCAATGGTCCATTTTTGTGTGAACAGTTTAACCGTGTTGCAAAGTCTATCAAACCGTTGTCAAAATCACTAAATAACAGTCAAAGACTTTGTTATTTTTAAAACATAACTCTACCATTTTGTCTCTTTGACCTTGATTAAACAATCCTGCAATCATCCTATGCAGACATAAACTTAAAATTGATAGCTTGCAGCCTTCTCTGTCTAATTAAAACACTACCTGTACTGATTCCTTTAAGATGCTAGTGCTTAAAAAAAGCAAGTAAAACTCCAGGCAAAAGCTGGACGTTACTATAATGATTATAAATGGTCGCTGCAGTGTATTAAAAACAAAACATATAAAATAAGGAAATAAGACAATGACTAGTTGTATAAACTTAATTACTTAAGAGGCAAATATATATTTTATGGCATGTGTTTTCGAATCTTATCATGTATTTATTTACTTTATTTAAACATACTTATTGCAGTTTTAGATGCGCTGACCATAACGACTTTGATAATTATTTTTTGAATCGCAATTTTTCATTCAACTAGCAGTGCAAGTGGTTCAAAAACTAATTATACCTCAAGAGTGTTATTGAATAATTATCCGACTACATTAATACTGGCTAGAATCTTTTCCTCATTTAACGACTATTTGTCATGCCATTTAAATGCTTCTTTACATGCCATGCACCATTCTACATCCGTAGTTACTGTTGCAAATTGCTTAAAAGTTATATTTCGCTCGAGAAGTTAATTGCAAGTGTGTCAAGTATTTTAAATTAAAGGTATTTAGGCTTATATCCATTTTTGGCAACCCCATTTTTTATTCGATGATATATAACTCACATACTTGAAAACCTTGAACTGTTTCTTTATGTTTCTACCTAATCAGACTCGTGTTAAATGTACACAGTGCAGGTTATTTCAAGGTTTGCCCTATTTCGCTTGTGGGCAGGTTACGAGACAGTTGCAACTGTTAAAATTAACTGGATTGGAACTGTTTATTGAATTGTGTGGGTGATAAGCTTCCCGGATTGGCATCACAACAAAAAGATTCAGTATTTCTAATTTAGAGTTTAACATTTTCAAAGTAATTAAAATAGTGTCCGACGAACACAATTTTACATAAACGGCGCTCATTCCATTGAAATGAATATTCTCGCAAATTAACCGCGATTAAAATAGGTCATTTGGATAAAGCAAATTCACAGTCATGTTGTTTTGCAAGGGAAGCTGCTTATCATCTACGACTTAACGTAATTCATTATTGAAAAGGACTAAGAACAGTTAAAAATCTGGGAAGCTTTCGTCTGGTAAAATAATAAGATAAAGCCCGGGTTCTTTCAGAAACAGAACCAATCTAGACATTTTACCTAGCTTTAATTTCCTTTTGATCCCTCTGAAAAGTGAATTTCATTGATTGAATTAGTATGGAAATGAACGTGTAGCGTTTTTAATAGTAATAATTTTATTCCTAAATTGTATTACATAATATATTGTTTTGACAACTGAAATGCTCTCGATATATATTTATGTATATGAAGGGTATGCACAGTATAAAATCGTAAGTATAAAACTCCAGAAAATAATAACATGATATTGAGTGAAAATTACTAACCAATCACCTCTTAACACACGTTTAGATCCTTAAAATGAGTCTTTTTAATTTACGTTATTTTCTGAAATTAAAATGGGCTGATTATATAACATTTTAAAAACGTTTCTCCCAGTTTTTTCTTGTCATAATCAATGAACAAAATAGAACATATTTTAAATCAGATTTGTACTCATGTACATCATCGTGTTATAAATACAACATACAAATATAGTATAATTAATTATTTATGCTTATTAAATCAATAGTTGTTGCTTTATTTTTGGGTTTGGTAGTTTCTAATTACACTGCAAAGATCTCGATGAGGATTATGGCGATTAATATCCTGTTGTTACTATGCTTACTTACATAAAATTGATTTAAGTGTTTAGCAAAACTAAGGTAATTAAACGCTAATTGTTAAAAACCGTCCAATTGAACAAAATTATTAGCTATCATCTCCATAATTATCAGATGAATGGTCTCCAAACCTTCTAGTGTTTAGAATTATCAGCGCATATACAAAATTGCTGCCAGTCACAGCGGAAATTCCATAAATGATTGGACGTTTGTCTTTGAGGGATTAATGAGATTGCTAAATTATAAAATGGTGGTATCTGACAGTTTGCACTGCATTTTTTCTCTTAAAACACCGAGTGAATTATCGTTAAATAAATAGATTCCGCTAAATACTGTTTATTGATGCCCTACATCTAAGTGAAGCAGCGCACCCCACTGGTATTAACTAAAAGGCATATTCTATCTGAGCCACGCTGCACAGTTAGCTATTTTTAAAATAAGGAAACCACGTGACCTCTTACTTTTGAGATCACGTTATATATCCGTCCGGATAATTACATGTAGTTGTGACGTCGATGTCTATATTTAGCAGAATTTCACATCGTGCTTATCTATAGATTTACAAAAAATAGAGATTTAAAGCGATTTTTTCATGACTTGTCCTGTTTAACAACCAAGGTACATGTAGTATTCAAAATTGACTTTGCGTATATTATAGTATGAGTTTATGTAAGAATAAGGCACAGATTCCGCAAAACATGCATCATATATTATAACATGTTTTAACGTAGGCAAACTGTCGTATACCAACTTTAAACAATCAGCACTGTCTATTTTGACGTGAACTATAAATAGACGCAACACGATTGGTCACCCCCACAAAATAGACGAGTCAGTAAATATAGATATTGTCCTGCTTTCGCTGATATTAACCGGTCTATTAATAGAATGCGAAATGTCCATCAATATTATGCGCGCGCATCTACAAAACTTCCTTAAAATTGCTCGCATTAATGGATACTCCTCTCAGACGACAATATTTACGAAGTAAACAATGTCGCGTTTTGCAACAATTTTTATGAGAACTATTATCTTGCATTTAAGTTTAGATAATAATTAAAGAAATAAAAACTATTTACAGTTCATGTAATAAAACAGTTATTTACTTATAAGCTGGAAAATATGCTGTCTATTACATAATATTAATATTATAGCTACAAACATAAATCGTTCAGTGTATTCCACACAAATGATGTATTAGAATGCAAACCCATTGTTTTGTCCAGGTAACATCAGACACTTTCACTCTCATTTTATTGTCATTAGTGTAACAACAGGGCACGAGCTCTCATCTCCAACATAAAATCATTAGCAATATAAAATAATAAATCATACGTATATATGCGTTTAAAACCTTACATTAACAAATGTTTGTTTTTTAAAGTTCAACGCCTAAGTTCAACCTTGGCTTTGACCAACGCACATACTTTTTACAGTAACAATGATATAGTATAATTGTGTCGTATGTAAACTAGATGATTATAGGGTGAATTAATATTTTGCTGGCGAATAATAATTTAAATGCAATAATACCGACTTGTTTATGAATATAAGCCATAGAGGTATTATATCAAATGCTCAATATTATATAACATAAATCACATGATATATGACATCATTTTTCACCCAAGCTTGTTTATTAATGACAAGACCTAACATTTTGTTGTGATCGGATAAGTAGTTTCGTTCATTTGACATATACAGTTAATAAAATTATCAGGAAAGGTCATCTGGCAAAGAGTCAGTTTTGCGAATGATCTTGCATAGCATGTACATTTGTATATATCTTTACTTCTATTTAAAGTTTGACTCCTCCTGAACTGGTGGAGGCTAAATCTGAAAGATAACGTTCTTAAAACATAAAACAACAATTATAGGTACATAATATAACGTTATACCTAGAGTTAATTTAACCAATTACATAGTGTCCTCATTTACTGACATGATTGTTAAAAATTTCATGTCAACTTTATTTTCATTAAATTTATCCATTACTTAAGGCAATACAATGTTGTAAAATGTTCCAGAGGGAACTGTAGTAATTATAAAAAACGCGCACACTCAACATTTTTGGCATGTTGCCTTTTTCTTAAGGAAATACTTACATACTTTTTTAAGTATTTGTGTTCTGATTCAATAATCCGAGTCAATTTTGAGATAAGTTGCAAATAGAACATTTATTACCAAAATGATCTTTTGGGTTGCAAATGTTTTATGTCTTTCTTTAGAACATGATGAAAACAAAACACTTTTTGCCAAGTGTATGGTGTCATTGCTGTATGAAGCGAATTGATCAGGGCTATCATTTGTTCATGACCCATAGAACCTTACGATCCGCACGTCTGATAACTTTATATCATTGTACCACGATCTATCGAGTCAATTAGCCTACTGTCATTAATGACGTTGACAAATTACGTATATTACCGCACGCGCCGATCAGCTTCATATGCGTAAACTAATTAAAGGGACAAAATATATTCTAGTAGCGGTCAGAAGTGGTACTTTAATTATCTATTGGGATAAAACTTTTCCTGATTAACCACACGTATAATTGAATCAAATGAAAGATGACAAGCTATTACGACGTTGCAGCTATATTTTATGTTAGTTTATATTTCAATAGGACAAAATATTCTATCAAAGTTGAAACTGCATCTGACAATGATATACACATGACATTTATAAAATATAAAGTGTCGAAAATACCAAGATAAGATATTACACACACAAGTATGAAAATATAGTTTCCCCACGGCACGATCATTCGGCAGCATGACCGGTCGGTTAAAGGAGCTTCCAGATTTATACAATGTCAAATTCTATAAATCATGAACATCAATAAGGTTAAACATATTAAATATTTAGAGCAAAGACAAGTATTGACCACTGTAAACGTCAAGCGTACGCTGATGTCATTAACGGTGTTAACGATGTACTCTTAGAGAAAATTAAACACTAAGTCTGTATTTTGTAATCCTTTTCGATTGTGACTTAAACATTAAAAAAAAAAAGAAAACCGGAGACGCTCAAGCAAGGAATGATGAACATTATGTACAATAATTACTGTATACTTACCAAACGTGGCAACATTCGGGTGAATCTTTCTGTGGCATTTGTCTGTCGGTGCTAAGAGGTCACCTAGCTTATAACCTTTGAGAAAATCATTTTTAACATTCCCCAGATATACAGGAAAATTTCTAATGAAAACCAGCTGAAACAGAGCTCATACGGTGGCAGAAGGCAATCCATGTCTTCCCTTATGGAAAATAGAAACAATTTGATCAGCAATTGATTCGAAACACAAAATATTCCATGCTGATGACACTCTGAACATTGCACAGCCTTACAAATTAGGAATCTAGTAACAAATTGCATAATACAATTGAGCTTAAAATTCCAAATTAATTCAAATGAATAAAAAACAAAGAGGAAACAGCGGATAAAGAAAAAAAAGCAAAACGGTGTGTGTAGCTTATTTCATTAGCAAGATATCATTTCAAAGTCTTGTGTTGTGCAAGGAATATCCGTAAAATGTAATTACGAAGTGAACAATGAAAACTATGAGACATGCGAATTAAATATCATTGATACTTGGGAAGCCTGTAGATATTTTATAAGGAATTATATACTGTGACGGAATAACAAAGCCTTAATATCTGTCCGTTGGCGGCAGGTGCTATATGGTGTATTGTGTTTTTACAATTGCATGTTAAGTTGATTGAATACAAAGCATTTTTCTTTAACACTACTTAATATATTGAACAATCGAATTCATGATATACGACACATAAAAAGAACTAGGCGTCAAAGCTTTTGTCCATATACAATTGCTTTTGCACATAGAGATGTTCATTTACATCAGTCATATGACACATCAGCTTGTATGCTTGTAACCTGTTGAAGCTTACTATTTACGTAAAGTACTCAATAGGTAAATAAGAAAATGTCATATCAAAACCTCATATATTGAACGCTCCAACCTCGCACCTCCTGAAGGGTTTTCTATCAAACACACATTGTAAATAAAAATATCCCGTCAAAGTGTGACAACTAACAGTAAGAACCTGCATCGGGAGTTAAAACTGATAGTTAAAACTGATAAAATAGAGACAATATATAAGTCAATATATGCTGGAGGGGGAGGGGGAGCTATGTTGCTTTAGAATATGCCACTACTATAAAATATGCCTCTATACCTTTCATTTTACAATTGATATTGGAATAAAACAAGATATACATAGTAGTATAGGACCAAGTTCACTTTTCAGACACTTTCACTACTGGTTAATGTTTTGCATAAACTCGTATCTTCGCGAAGAAGAAGGAGAAGGAGAAGCCTCATTAAAATAATACCAACCTCATAGTCAGTATTAGAAAATGAAATTCTGCTCCAGGCAATTTTCAAATGCAAACGTCTTTGGGAAATGTTCATATGACGTTCTTTTCACGAAAAGCACCAATGAATCGGCTGCCTTAGGCATGGCTGTCAATGAATTATTAAGATCGTTCCATTATGTTATGCATAACAAACATATATATATCGGGGACCTTTACTCATTTCACTACAACGTTTTTAATAATGTTTTGTTTATTACTAAATATTTAACGGATATATACTTTGTAGTGAAATGAGTAAAGGTCCCCGAAAATCAACACAAATGTTAAAAATTGATAAAAACCTAACATGTCCAACCGAGGTAGTAGCCTGACACTTGTATAAATTTTTGCTGCTCATTGAAGTCGGCGTAATTAGCGCCCAATCATCGCTTACTTGGCTGGTGCTCTGGAACTTCATTTGTTAAATTGATCCCTCCAATTCCTTTTTAAATGTGCCTGTATTTCGTTACAAAGAATTAGGCAATTAAATTTATTACTTCAGTAAAACCGAAATTCAAACAAACAAATAAAGTTCCGGTACCGTCTGTAAAAGTGAATGGAATGAATATACGAAGAATAATTTCTTGCTCACATATATATGTATTGCATAATATTTTAATCGTTAATTTTTCCATTCAATGATCCGTCAGACATCAGCAAACACAGATACATGTAAATAATGTAAATAATAACACTTTTATAAAAGAATTCTCTTATGAATAGAGAAATCTAAAATGTCGCGTAGCGATGTCACTATTTCCATATAAAACGTCTAAAAATTGTTCAAGGTTCATCTACAGTGGATTAACCGGGTTTTGAGTTTAAATTTAGAATTTTTGTTTTGTTGCAAGTAACGTGTTAACCTGCAAGGTTTGTGTGTAGCTAAACGTTATGTGTTCAGCTACAAGATATGTGTTAAACGAAAAGTTATGTGTTCAGCTACCAGTTATGTGTTCAGTTACAAGTTATGTACTCAGCTTCAAGTCATGCAGTCAGCTACAAGTTTGTGTTCAGCAACAGGTCACTTGCCTATTACATGCTCTTATTCCTTATTTCCAAGAACTTTATCAACTATTATCGAACGGCCGCATATTGCATGTCTTTATAAAATGTGTCAACCTACACTGGCGGTGCATGATTAAATTCACCCTAACAGCATGTTACTTTTTCTTATACCATTATATTTGGAATTTTAAATGAAATCTCATGACATGCTTATGGTGTAAACGAATATGATGTGCGTTTTGAAAGATTACATCTGCTAGGGAGATAATTAAATTGGGTCAAACAAATCTCAAATTGAATATAATAATAACTAAGGAAAAATAAAACTTGGTAGATCCTCCGCGCTTATAACGTTGAGCTTTTGGTTAGCAACGAAACCGCGATCTTTAACTAAACCAAAATGTGATTGGAACGCGAATGATTGAAGTACAACGCAAACAAGTGATTTTATCATTAATGCTTATAAGATTGTACTAACACAATTACTATCATTTAAACGACGCCTGAGTGCTTATACAGAGCCTAACCAATGTGAAAATGAACAGAAGGTGCTGCGCGATATTTTAAAAAAAGAATTATAACTATTGGCGTTGAATTCGAAATTGGCGCAATTGACACAATATTTATAATGAAAGTTATCAGCTTGATAAACAAAAGTTACAGTGATATAAATTCCCTAAGAACGATTATGGATCACTGTCATAATGTTTGTTTGAACTTAGTTTTCTGCAGAAAATATTCGGAATTAAGGACTTGGTTTTAATTTGCATTTGTATATTATCAGTTTTCACACCCAATGCAGACACTTACTGTTGTCTTGCTCTGAAAGGATCATTTTATTCACACTGTTTCCTTGTGAGAAAACCCTTCAGGAGTTTGGAGCGCTCCATAAACCAGGTTTAAACACATAAGCCGGTCTATTTTGCAACTGACCTTTCTAAAACATTTTTTCTTTTTGTGTGTAATGCCTGTGTTTTTGTCACTTTTACATTTACTCTGTATGTCTTTGTTAAGTGGTAGTTCAGATTTTAATATCGATATTTAATCTGAAAGGACCTTTCCTTTTTCCTCTTTCTGTCCAATTTATAATAAGATATACAACAATATAACAAATGTACCCTTTACTGCTATCTGCCTGCATTTGATAAATTGCAATTCACCTTCTTTTTTGTCTTAATGACTTTTCAATTTTTATTGTCTGTGCATAAGCACACTAGAAAAATTTCCACATGCTTCTTCTTTAAAATTCAAAATCAATTGCATATCTTCATTAAATATTATTATTCATTTACTTGTCTTTCAAATAAGATGTGTTTCATACAGTAGACGAACAAACCTATTTAATTCAATACTAATTGACATCGTTATGTAAATAAATAATCAAGTGATAGTATCTATTAATCACTTTACTTTGATGGTCCGAGCAGGAACTATCTTTCAACTGACCTGTTCTATTTGGAATCTTCTGCAACCCATTGAAGCAAGACGTGGCCATTGAAGAACATACTTGGGTTGGTGTGATATACTCGTAAATATCTATTTTAATCTTAGAGAACGTAAACCAGCGTATGACACCATCATGATGGAAAACATAGATACTTCAGTGAAGCATTACTATTAACTACATACATTCTATAAGCATGGAAGCACTCAGAAAGGTATAGGTCCTGGCCATGTTATTATGTTTTTCATAACAATAGTTTAATTATCAAATGTCTTTATCGCAAGTTATGCAAGTACGTGCTCTAGTTGATCTATTAAAAACAGCATTTAGTTTAAGTGACTGTTTTAATAACTTACAATTTGGGCAACAGTAGCATATAGATATTGAAAACTCCTCAGAATACAATAGCTGTTTATGTTTGTGCCTTTTTTTGACTGAAGAATTATATGTAAATCAACACACCTTGTTAAGTGTCATCAAAGCGCTGTATTGATTTGCGTCTACAGCTTTCTTTTCTTTTGTGAAACCTCCCCATTGTGCGGTTAACTATGCAAAGATTGCGGGAGAGAAACTAATGCATTTGGCTGGCGTGATTGTTATATACGTTTGCAGCATCATAGTAATATTTTTAGTAATGTACATGATTTATTTCCTTTTGTTCCGGTTGGTCAAATGGAATTATTTCTATAAACACTACGTAGATCAAAATTGGGCCTTCTAGTTGCTTTAAAAATAAATTGAATTGAAAAAAGGAACCCTCGAGTTTGGAAAATCCATTTTACAACATGCAACATTAATTTGCTTTATAAAATATATATATACCGATTATTAACACTGATTCTTCATAAACAACTGTACATCATTCTTGACCTTAAGCAGAAGTAAAACCATTCGATTGATAATAAATTCAAAATATATTTTTTTAAAAAGATACTTTTAAGCATTTATCAGTCATCTTAAAACCAATGAAATGTCAGCATGAGTTAGAGATAAGTATGAAATGACTGCAGTACAGACAGTTCATGTGACATTGTTGCATTGCATTCTGGTTGTAGGATTTGCACTCTGGACTCTTGCTGTATAAGATGCAATCGCTTGTAGCCGGATGTACAGACACTGTTACTTACACAGCTCTATTAACTCAAACCGATCTTTATCGCGCTCTAAACCAAATAACATAACCTTCATTACTGAAAATGTGTTATAGAAATATCTGTTTTAATCTTTAACATTTTTAAAAATGTCCCATAACATGTATTATGATAAGAATCCATACATTTTTTGAGCATAAGTATTGAAAATAATGCCATCAATATACAACGTTTTCTATCCACGCATCCATACATTGCTGAGCTGTCAAATCGACATTTTCAAATTGATTTGATTTTTACTGAATTTTATCTTTAGGACACACTTTCAACAATCTGTTTCAATATAAAATGCATAGTTATCAATACAATATTCCTAATTAACTTTACACATATAATACATAATCATCTCATTAAGTAAAGTCATATCATAGTTCAGTTAGAAGGGAAATACGACAAGATC
Source organism: Sinonovacula constricta (assembly GCA_007844125.1). Taxonomy (NCBI): domain Eukaryota; kingdom Metazoa; phylum Mollusca; class Bivalvia; order Cardiida; family Solecurtidae; genus Sinonovacula; species Sinonovacula constricta. Next base: position 34,662,027 of record CM017563.1, read on the forward strand.
GTATGTAATATCGAAAATGTTAATAACACTTGGCAGTAGTGTTTACATGCCCGCTACATGTTAATGTAACAGTGTCAAAAACTTACACGTAAACATTACGAATATAGAGAATCCCCAAACAGTAATTTCCTCGAAACGGTTACTGAGCACAAAGAGACGACTGGGGTGATACCATCAATTTACCAATCTATGACCTGGCTTTTCTGATGGCATAAAGGCAAAAAGTGTAGAGTAAACAGATCGATTTGCAACAAAAGAAGCCAACCGGAAGATTGTGTCACCTGACAAACGAATCCATTTAGTAATAGTATGTCTTATTTGTTCTTACTGAAATTAAACTTTGTAGATTGGTGTATAATCTGATGGGTATATCCTTTTAATTTTTAATTAGGGTGATATCCACAGTCCAATGCATAAACATTCAGTCGTCAGTCCGCTGACAAAGATTTCAAGGGCTACTTTCATTTTCCATTATGTTCTTTACGCTGGTCTTCAGTTTAGTTTTGTAATCCATAGACATACACTTATCAATGCTTGGCATTTTTGTTTTTAATATGTGACATAATTCAAGTAACTAACGGGTGTGTTAGGTGAAATGAATCTGTTAGCTGTTAATGCATGTTTATTGTTCAATGGATACATAAAGCTGTCGATTTATAACGAAGGTATGATAAATATATAATGCAAAAATAAGAAAAACAAACACGCTTTAATGGGAAAGGTAACATACAACAGGTCTAAACAGAAATACCTTCTTAATTAACTGTTACACGTTTGTATACAAAAATTAATTATATAAATTATTATAAATTATATTATGTATCATATAAAAGTTATTAATTTTCGTTTTTTAAACACTGTCTAAACACAATTCAATATAAGTGCACATTCTTTTATTACATTTAGCAATTTATGTCAACTCTGAATGGTCAGTCTTTTATTTTGTCAGAGAAATTTGAAGCAATGCTAAATGCACAATGAGTTCAGACAATGTGACATGATGTCGTATGTTGCGTTTCTAAAATGAAAACACATGAAAGGAACGAACGCAGGTGCTTCAGGTATATTTAAATAATTCATAGTTAGACCTCAGATGTTAAAATCTGTTTTTATAAACATATCAATACATTTGTAAAATAATGTTCATATATATCATATATGTTTTGGAAAAAACTATATAGTTTCCTTATCGTAGTGTGCATTCTTCAGCTCCAGTTTATCAAGAAAAGCACTGTAGCAGTCACTTTAGTACGACACCATTCGACATTTATTTCATGTTCAAATTTCATTTCTTTGACCTAATTTCTTGTGGTAGGACTGTAAATTGCCTCAAAGAAGGTTTCGCAGACAATCTATACGCCTTGGTAAAAACGTAAATTGATTATTGTAGTAAATGTAACAGACTCGCTGTGCGACCTGCGTACTAATTCGTAACACCTTACTTTAGCTCATGGTAAAATAAACAATCCAATTTAGCCAAAACTAATTTAAAATTGAAAACAATAAACTGAAGATAGACTCTGGTTTGCTTACAATAAATGAATTAAAAGGATTGCAGTGAGCATTATCACGCTGACCGTATGTCTGCGTCATATATGACATGCTTTCTTATAAAAACATTCCTTGTAGCTCTTAATACTAAACATCGCGACAATTGAACGGGGACAAAATGGCCATAACCATATTATCTGGTTAACGAAAGGCTGCATGCACACATTGTTTAATTACTCTCTGCAGTTACAAAACATGTTTCGTGAGAAAATTAATATATGGGCGGTACTCCGTGTGTGTGATGTAGAATTTTTTTTTTAAATTCTACAGATAAATAAGGTCCCATGAATATTACAGTACATTTAAACATTTAAATCGGCACTAGACAAAGGAATATGTATGTACTTTAAATGTTCAGCGACAAAAAGCAGAGATGAGATAGTAAATAGCATAACAAATATGACCGCGCATCTAAGAAAGGTGTTTAAATACCACAAAGCTAACATGCGCATAATTTAATTGTTTAAACATTTACTTTCAGTGCCTCTGGTATATCTTTATGTCAGCAGCGATAAATTGACAGACCAGACACCTAAAAATATTCTGTACTTAAACATGATTCAGCTGTTTTATTTGTGGAAAAATGGAAGTTAACTAGTTTATGTCTCCAAGGTTATCAACATTCACCACAACTATACAACTATATAACTATGTTGAATGTGCAAACAGGCTCCCCTGCCTTAGTAAAATCAAATTAAATTTACAGACTGTATACAGACATGCTGCTGATATATTTTCCAGACACATATTACCTATTATCTATATTGCATGTCCTGGCACCGAAGTATGCAACAGGTTGAATAAACACTTTTTTCTTAGATATTAAATGCGACTGATATCTGTTTCGAGAACGCCATGGCGTTTCTTCCAGTTTCATGCAGTGTAACAGCTTTACTAATTTGATTTTAAACACAGACACATAGATGAAAAGGTGGAAGATTGTGCAATTTTATTTTAAATCCCCGTGTAGGATAAATCAGTACAGGGCAATGAAAATGTCTCAACAGATTCACATCGCTAAATACATTTTGTGCAGCATCTATTTTGTGATTATAACCCATTTGTTTGTTTATTTATTGGGGTTATCGTCCCTTCAATCGTATTTCAGTTATCGGGGGAAGGTGTCCACTTGAAACAGATACAGTGCTGTCTTCACTGTGCATAGCATATCGTGAACACGTGTAATATTTGCAGTATGCTAACATATTTTCTGCACTAAGACTTTAAACTAATTATAAACTATCAAACACAATTATCATTATTATAAAAGAAGATTTAAATAAATAAAATAAATTCATCTCCGACTTAGATGTTTATAAGACACCTCTTTCCTGTTTAAATTATTATATGAATAGGTAAGACTTCATTAATATATCTGAAAGAAAACCCCACACAACATGACCAAAATGAACTTTTATTTTTAATTTGAATTCATGGCCAAACCTGTCATTTATAATACATCCGACAGTGATGAGGGTTTTAACACTTTCTACTGGATCTCGTTTTACACGATAACATTAACTTTAAGCTTCATCTTCGATATATATGCATAAGCCAATTTGTTGTTCAAAAATGCCCTTGCATTGTCAATCTTAATGGTTTTTTATTTGGTAATTACAGTTTATCCAAGTGCTATTTGAAATAGATTTCGCATATTCAGTATACGTTTAACTAATTTATACACGTTTCACAAGACATTCCGAGGACATTGTAACTGGAATTTTGCTTAGAAAAAACGTTACCTATTACAGCTTATTTGTTTATGCATTGATTGTTCTTAATAATACTAAATCAGCAACAATTATCGCCAACTGTTGCACCACATTTATGTATATGCATTGGAAATATGTTCAATTTATTTTACCGGACACACACATCGCAAATTGTATGGACCAATTTAAATAAGATATATGGACATTTTGAAATAATATATACAAGAAGATTGAAATAAAGGACTACTTCTTAATAAAGTTAATATTATATATTTAATTTATAGAGTTCTGTATGTTTTTTATAATTTCATAATAAGAAACACGCGTCTTTGACATAATATGAATATCCTAAAAGTAAACTTGAATAAATGAATGGCTAAGCGTCGATTGTTTATGGCAAATGTGTAAGATAACCCGGTTAGACTAATGCAATACGTAATATTATATAAATAATATTGTTGTTTTTGTAAATATGTATCTGTCGAAAACATAAACAAAGTTTATTTACATATGTTCACCAAGAAAGAGGAAAATCAAAACTCGATGCATTTGTTTCATTGCGTTGTGCCGGTAATATTAAATATTTATAGATAGCCGAATATTTTAAATATTTTTTTTGTCTGAAATATCTCTTTCTTCCGTAAGAAATGTTGTTTCAACAGATCAATCGAAAAACGGTTCTTTCAGTATGGTTCGAACTTGAAATGAAGTTAAAAGAAATTTAACAATACAGATAGAATAATAAAACTAATATTAAATGGTCTTCGTTGTTTTTCTTATTTATCTTTATTAATTTACAGCGTTTTCGAATTCTTTTGATCATGAATTGATTTATTTCCGTTGCCTTGATCTTCTTGACAAAGCTGTGTAATAAATCAAGAGCTACCTTTGTGTAATAATTCAATACCGACACCATTCATAAAATGGACACGCTCACGCTTTTGTAACAGATATCGGTCGATGTGTATTTGTTCAATGAGTGACTATTCAAATATTTGTTAAAATTGATGAATACATAATAACTCTGTAGCCTACAGATTTCATAGTTTATTATAGCTATGATTAATTAATATGTTTTCATATGTGTGGGCTTAACGTCAGGTTTTCAAAACACACGGCTTCTACAGCATCAATTGCAAAATTACTAATACTACATAACAATTGAGTTTTTTAGCATTTCTAGTAATTTAGTAATTATTTCTTTTAAACGTTGATTAATAATGTACATAGGTGATAAAACCAATGTTTGAGAACAGAACCATGTTTGAATCTTTAAAGGACATTTTCCAAGAAATAAAATAATATAATTTATAATTCTCGTTAAGTATGGGCTCATAAATCAAACAAAGTACGACTTTATATTTCTTCAAAGTTCCCTATGTTGTTTATGCTTTCAGCGTGCAACGTACTGCATTGACAAATTGATACATCTAGTAAAAAGGCTTACAACCGTGTTGATAGAATCTTAAATACGCTGTGTTCACTTTTTTGCCCAAGTGATGTTAACAAAATCTTCACCTATTACAAATTCTAAAGAATTATCTTTTTCTCTCAACTACATTATTCGTCATTATTTTAATTATTAAATTAAAATCAACTTCCAATTATTTACCTTATTTTAATCTAAGCAAATTTATATACATCTTGGACTAGGAATACATAATTATTTATAAAATTACTATTGCGATAAGAGCTTTTTAGTTAAATTCACATTAACTACACGATTCTCTAGAGTATTGATGGGTATATTCCATAAATCTTGTTATGTCTGATTTCAGCACCAAACATTTGTGTTCATCAAAATAAAAATATTCCTGTAATGAGGGATCTAATGAAACATACACATGCACAACACATATTATTTTAAAAGTAACATTAGACTTTCTTCGTTTTGTAGACTGTGGTTTACATGGAATTCATTCAAAAACACGAATTACACTTCCCAACGCCCTCTTTTAATAGTTAATATTTAAAATAGCTTTGGTACGCACCCAAACTTGCACATACTTAGTTGTTTACATGTTTCTTTTGTTGCAAATATGTGTTTTAGAAGTGTAGGCCCATAGTATCTCGCGCACACACCAAAAATCAATTATTTGCAAAACACATTGCACTGAATAAATAAGCAGTTGATTGTCCCATAACGTTGTGTAGTTGAAATTTTTCTACTGTGAACTGTAACTCCAAAATTAAGTAAAGGAAACAGAGGCCGGGTTATAGAAATGCTTCAGGCTGGGTCATGTCAACTCAACGTTGCACGTTTATTGCGCTTTGCTTACAACACGGTAAGAAGACTGGAAGAAGTACAACAAGTAAGCAGGAGAAACGAATCTGTTATATGTAATTTATTACCTTTTTAAAACCTCGATTTGCGTCACATTACGATTTGGGCGTTACATTTCAGGTAACGTTCTGGTAACCCTCACAGGTTGCCTATGTGACGTGTTTTAACGGAGCACCATCGCATAGCGTGCATGAATTGGGCCCGCTAACCCTTTACTTAAAACATACACCAATGGTCTCATGTGGTCAAGATTTACACAACATGGATGGCAGGGTTTTTATCGTCGTGTGGGAAAACGGTTTGCTGATTAATCCGTAAAGCAGACGAGCAAGAACGTGGAATTGTGGTGGGGGATGACAATACCACTTCACATAAGTTAGGGCATATAGTGAGACGCGAAAACGTTAACGTCCCGTGGTATGTGCACAGTGTACTGGAACCTGTCGTATTGTCGTTTTTAATGATCAGTCTGACAATGCCATTTTTCAACAGGACATTGTGAGGCCACATGTAGCAAGGTACACAATGGAAGCCCTAAAACGTCATAATGTCAATGGGTTGGAATTGCCGGTGTTGTCCGAAGATTTTGTGTCTCTACTAGAACATCAATTGAGACGAAACTGGTCCAAAGTCCAATTCAACCAGTAAGTTGCAGCAATAAGACTATGTCGTAATGGAAAAGTGGGAAGAGTAATATTCCTATTGAGGTAATCATAAAATTCACTTATATATTCACTCTAGGTGCCGTAGGTGCAGTGTTGTAATCAACGCCAATGAAGGACCTACCAGATACGAACTCTGCTGGTTTTTATACACATTTGATGTAAACAATATTTTTATTCGGATATATGCAGGCAGAAATTGTTAAGAAATAAAATCGTAATCATGTTTTTGTAGTATTCAGTCTTATTTAGTTGTAGATGAACCATGCCGGTAGTGGGGCGTTTGAAATTTTAATGAGTATATGCACGCTCTAAAATCACACAGGAGACAGCACTATTCGAAAATTAACTGTAGACACCAAATATCGATGTAACTTCAAGGGCATTGAGAATTAAAATACAATTATGATATTCAACGGTTAACACTTTAGAACAAACTTTAGATAATAGGTGTAAGAAACAGATACTTCATGTGATTTTTGATATGTATGTGTCCGCCAGTTCTCTGTTAATTCTACTTTAAAAAAGCCAATAAAATACACATTGAGAATTAAATATGTACACGTTGTCTTCATGGATATAAAACTTCTCGCATATAAAAACTAATACAATTTGATTATAGTTTTACCGTTTAAACATTGCAGACTTGCTGCAAGCAGCACCGTTTTTGATGTTTAACTTAGTCCAGGCGTATTGACGCTTAAGGCAAAATGAATTATTATTTTTTTCCAAGCAAATCTTAAATTACTACTAAACAAAACACAGTACTAATAGAAATACGCGTGTCGATACCAGAACTTCGTCTTTATTCAAATGGATCGGATTTCTTTTCGTTGCTTGCAATTGAGAAACCCACCAGGAAGTGCGAGGTTAGAGCTCTGTAAAACCGGTTTAAGCCCCCAGTCGGTCATATTGCCAACTTACCGTTCCAAGGCGGTAACTGTCGGGTTTGCTCTTATTGTTAAATGACTCATCACAGATTTGTTCTCACTTTATTATTGTAATAAAACATAAATTCTGGAATTTAGTTGCAAACAAGCGAGCCTCATGATCTTTGGAACAAATAAACAAACGACTTTGAAATCTTGAAAGAAACTGCATAAAGATATCGAAGGACGTAAACGTATATTCCGTACCATATCAATTATGTGTGTTTATATATATTAAAAGTCTTGTGTGTTCTATGGAATATCTCCTGTTAAACTACTAAAATCATATTAGTGAATACACACATCTAGTTAAGTGTGTTTTTTAGCAATTAATTTTTGTGAGGTAGTACAATTAGGTAGGCATTCCAAAATATTTTTACTCACAAATATGAACTAACATGTGGTTGTAAAACACTGTATATTTCCATGTTATAGGTGAAATCCACATTCAAACTAATTTTCCAGCCAATATTTTTGATAGTTGTTGATATCAAATTCTATACGGTCGATATTGACAGATGCTAATCATCTAGAAACTTTGACGACTTACATCAAAGCCACTTGACAATAAAGTGTCAGAAAATTGTTCTGTTCTTCTGTACGATAGCAATTTTCTAGCTTGTCAGATGATTCAAAACGTGTATAAGTCTTATTGATGTTCCGTTGCAGTTTCACACAATTTCTAGATGCCACTAACACGATATGGTGCATGCATCTTGCAAATGCAATTATTGAACTGAATACAGATAAATTTGCAATAGTCACTACCTGTTCTAAATATCGGAGTGCGGCTAAGTTTTTCTGGACAGCTGGCTTTTATAGGTAATTTGGTCCGAATAGTGAAAAAACTACGTCCTTCAATTTACCTTAATTGAACAGCTGCTAAAATATCATTTAATGATAAGACAGATACTAGTAAATATTTGTTGAACTTACAGTGTATGTATACATTAAGGGCGTTTAAACTGCAGGACTTGAAAGTTATTTAAAAACGAATGTTGAACTGTGATCAGGTCTACAGCCCAAATGTTTTCATGTCATTATTTCGTTCAGTCCATTCTCAAGAAAAAGCGATGATCAGGATTAATTTTAAAACAGTTGTATTCTATTGAGTTGTCATTGCTGTTAATTACTGTGAACATATATTCTAAAATTCAGAAATTTTACAAATGGTCTTAACCTTTAAGAGAAGGCATGGGCGGATTGTGGAAACTATCGCATTAAAGCAATTTTTCACCCTTTCAATCATAATTCTTTTCATGAGTGTAGCAATCATGTAATTAAAAAACACATATCTTAAAAGCCACGTATTTATTGAACCCAACTGCTCTTTTCAGCCGAAAAAGGATGTTTGTTGTAAAAAGACACCTTTATTTTAAGATGTTTAACTGTCACATTGGCAAAATCTTGACAATATGATCGTATATTCATCAGAACAGCGTTGTTAACTCACCGTATCCAAACGTGATCTCATGTAATTTGACAATTCTCGAATCTTTCTAGTCGTGTTTGAAATATAAAAGAAGTATATTGGTCAGCAAATTCTGATTGAACCTTTTGGAAAATTTATCTTGCATACTGACATGAAGACCGTTGATTAAATTAATGAGGAATAATAGAAAAAGATATAATCAGATAACATTGGGAATGACGAAATGAGTCCATAAAAGAATTTTAAAAGACCCAATAAAATGCACTGAAATGATCCTAAAATTGCAACATCTTAATTTTATCTGTTTGGTGGGTTTATCAACAGCGTTTTACTTATCTGGAGACTGTGTCAACTTGAAGCAGATATGAAACTGATTTCATTTTTATAGCACGTCTTGAACTCTTGGCAAAATAACTCCTCCATTTAGCATATCCAGCCTGTACAACCTATACTTTTACCTTTCTAACGCCTTAAGTATGCAGTTGATCAGTTTTTGCACCTTTAAAAACCGCAAGTAGCCAAAATGAAGTTCTTTTTTAAGAACCTTACTTTAGGGACTGAATTGTTTCGACCTTATTTAATTTTAGAAAGCCTTATTTCAATTTATTTTCAATAAATGAACACACAATGAACACGTAGGAGCATCATTGCTTGAACAGCCGTACATTTTCGCAAAGTCTATCAAAGCATGGTCAAAACACTAAAAGAAATTGAAGATAAAATTGCTTTTTTACATAAGATCAAAATTTAATCGTTTTAGTCGAACAACCAATACTACAGTCATCCCATCCCAGGACAACTTAAAATAGCATGCAGCCCCCCACTCCTCCCCACACAGTCAAAACATGGCGTGAACAAATACAATTCCCGCTGCATTCTTGTATGATTACAGTTATAGTTATTTTACTGAAAATGTCTGCCATACCATCTATTTTTTCAGCTTAAAAATAAAAAAAGGAGAAACCGAAAGAAACAGACTATAATGTGTGAAATAGTATAAATTATAAAAAAAAATGCACACAAGTTTACCATTAGTGGCAATACTAATAAATATTCTACTCGTATTCCTATCTTTATGATGAGAATGGTGACAAAACAAAAAAGAATTTATTAATGACAATTAATTTCATTTTATAATCAAATTACTAAAGAGACAAAGATTACAATTTCTTCAAATCTTCAAATATATATTTTTTTTTATTGAAAGACATGTTTTACAGATTTAATTGCGTTGAACAAGATGAATAAGATATTTAATTTGCGAATCACAAATAGCAAATTAACAAACAGCGCAACTTGTTCAAAGTTAAGCCTACGCTTTTTGACCTGCAATAATTATCCGACTAAATTAATATTGACTGAAGGCCTATCGTTATTTTACGACTACTTGTCACGCTATTTCAATGTTTTAAATGCCATGCTACATTCCAAGGTAACTGTTGCTCAGTGCTCAGAAGCTAGCTTTCAAAATTTAAATTGCAAACTAAATTGTGTCAAGTATTTATTTTATATAAAAACATCTAAGCTACCATTTTGGCACGCCTAACGTCGTATGTAATATATGTAACGTTGTATGTGATATATGTAAGTCAGAGAACTTTTTCTTTTAGTTTTTTCCTTATCAGAGACGTGTTAAGTCATACAGTACATGTTACATTAAAAATGTTTTAATTTGCTAATGAACACGATTGGACTCAGCAACGAATTGCCACGTAAAATTTGTTTAAGATAGGTTGATTGGAACAGTCAGTTTTATATTATAAGAACATATGAAATATGCAATTTAAAGTTTACTGTTCACAAGAAAATAACAAGTACTAAAAGGCTTTCTTCACATAAATGAAGCGTCCATTAAAATGGGTATAAAATTGCTATGTAACACCCATGTAATTAATTTAAATTGTTTCCCTTTGACCCATTTTACTTTCAGAAATTAAAGATAATGACTTATTCAAGACATGCTTTAAACCAATTCTGCTTGTCTTAGCATTGTTTGTGCAAATAGTCAATACGATGTTGCTTTTTTGTTATCCTTGGCTATATGAGTTGCTGATTACTTTGAACAGAACTAAATGAGGATTATGGCGATCTTTATCCGGTTAATATTATGCTTGGCGACATTAACTTAATTGAAGTGTTTTGTAAAACGAATGTCATTAAAACGCTAATTGTTACAAAGCGCCCTGAGTGAACAACATTACAAAATTAATAGCTATAATTTCATGATTGCTACAAAACCGCTGTCTAATCCCTTGGAATTATAGGCGCATATATAAAATTTAAGGCAGTCTCAGCAGCAAATCCTTAAATCACTGGACGTTTGTTTGCTGTTTGTGATTTTATTCGCAGGCTAAAATAAACAACAATCAATTGTTTCTTCGCCCTATAAATATTTAAGTTATTTCGGCATATTCGACACAATGGAGCAAATAGAATGCAAAGCCAGAGCTTTTGTCCAGTTAACTACAGGCACTTCAACAGTCTGATGTCGTTAGCTTGTACAACTTCAAAATGAACCCTTAACTAACATAAAAAGTAGTATAAATGACATAATATGTATACATTCGCTCTTCAACTAGTGATTTACAAATTCTTTTAAGTAAGAGTAAAAACAACAACGATATAATGAAAATGGTTTTAAGCAACGTAATACTTATATGTAGGTTATCCTATTTTAAACGTACAGAAACATCTATTATTTATAGCCTAGTATAATTTTTAGGTTGCTGGCTATTGAATTTCAATTTGCTTATCGGTGTAAGCCATTATATCAAATACTTCATATTATCTAACATAAATCACATTCATAAATAATAAATGATCTCTTCTTAAAAGCTATTTTAAGCTCAAACGTAATGGCTTTTCATTTGATTGTAATCGGAATTGTTTTCTCTATTTGACATAGGGTTCAGCAAATCGTGTAAACCAACACAGAATTGAAGTGCTCTGTTATATTTAGATTGTATTGAATACTATATATATATGATCATTTCAACATATACCAAATTTCAAAAAAAAGTTATTTATTTTCATGCCAAATATTCAAGTAATAGCATATCTTTGATGAGGCGCTTAACAAGAAGGGCAAACCCATTAGTTCCACTTCCTTGAAATACTACAAACACAATTTGAAAACAATAGTAACCCCACGGAACCGTTGTTCGGCAGAAGGACCGGACGGGTATGCCACATCCAGTTAAAAAAAGCTTTCAGGTTTATATAATCTCCAATTTTATAATTTACAGCAATAAGTGTTGAAGATCTTAAGGGCATACTTCATATATTGAACACTTTCAGCATCAAGAGTACAATGAAGTCAATGAATGTGCTTATACTATCAAACCAATGTTAAACTTACTATACTTATGCTCCATTTTGTGCATCCTTTTCGACTGTGACTGGCCTATTTAAATTAAGTAAACCGAAGACGCAATGAATGATTGACATTTTTCCATCGGTCCTCTGGGGACACCTAGCTTATAATCTTCGACATCTTTATGAAAGCCAACATTCAACAGATATACAGGAAACAGGAATATTTCTAAAAAGAAACTTAACAACTAAAACCAGCTCATAGAATGAGAGAACGCAATCTAAGCCTTACCTTATGGAAAGAACCTGACCAACATTTGGTTTGAAACACAACATATTGACAATGTGAACATTGCACAGCCGTATAAGTTAAGACTCTCTAACAAATTGCATAATTTAATTGAGCCAAACAATCCCAAATTAATTCAGATGAATAAAAAATACAAAGAGTAATCAGCCGGTTTAGAAAAAGGCAGAACGGTAGAATAGGGCATGGAATCATTTGAATGCCTTGTTTTGTGCATGGAATATCCGTGAAATAAGAAAGCCCCACTCAATATCTGTTTGTTGGCAGTAGGTGATATATGGTGTACTCTGTTTTTATAATTTCATGTTAAGTTGATTTCAAATAGAACTATGTCTTTAACTCTATTTACTATATTGAACATCGAATTTGTGAAATGCGACACGATAAGCAACTTGTCGTCAAAGCTTGTGTCCATATTACAGCTGCAAACGCACAAAGATGTTCATATACATCAGTAATATACATAAATTTTAAATTTATATACTTATACCTCTTGACGCTTACAAGTTATGTAAAATATTCAAAACAATGTGTAAGAGGCGGCTATGTTGCATTAAAATATGTCACAACATCACAATAAACCTCTTTCATTCATTTCACAATTGATATTGGATTACAAACAAGATACCTATCCTCATAGAGGACAAGATTCACTCTTTAGTCCGTCTGACCTTTGGTTAATGTTTTTGCACTTCTATGAAGAATAAACCTTATTAAATAGCATCAACCTAAAAGTCAGCATTAGAAAACGAAATTCCGTTTAAGTCATTTTTAACAGATTAGTAAATACGGATAATAAAGGAAAATAATTTATACGAAAATCCACGATAGTCTCTTTATGTTCTTTTGAGACAAAGGGAATGTTGCATAGCTAATATCTTTGTGCCCACACAATCTTTGAATAAAATCAGTATTTGGGTTCAGAATTTAGAATGTTTTACTGGTTAAAACTGTAAGGCATGTGAGAAGCTTCAAGTTAAGGGGTTTAACTGCAAGGTATGTGTTCAGGTATAAACTATGGATTGAACTGCAAGGTATGTGTTAAGCTACAAGTTATGTATAAAACTACAAGGTATGTGTTCATATAAAAGTTATGGATTAAACTACAACGTATGTGTTCAGCTATAAGTTATGGGTTAAACTACAAGGTATGTGTTTTGCTACAAGTTAAGGATTAAAGCACAATGAATTGCCCAGTACAAGATATGGATTAAACTACAAGGTATGTGTTCAGCCACAAGTTATGGATTAAACTTCATGGTATGTTTTTTGCTTCAAGTTATGGATTCAACTACACGGTATGTGTTTTGTACAAGTTAAGGTTTAAAGTACAAGGTATGTGTTTTGCTACTAGTTATGGGTTAAACTACACGGTATGTGTTCGGCTGCAAGTTATTCATTCATATACATGAAATGTGTTCAAGTACACGTTATATGCTCAGGGACAAGTTCTGAGTTCCGTTGCCTACGGCATGCTTTGTCCTTTTGTTTCAAAGAACTTTATCGTATCAATCATTGCAGAACGGAAGCATATAGCATGCCTTTATCACATTTGTCAATGTATAGACCCGCGTTATCTAGATCGTGCTTACGCACTGAGAGTACATTATTAACTTCCACAATACAGCCTGCTTCTTGGTCTTATATCATTATATATGGAATTTTAAATGAAATCACCCGACAGGCTTACGTTGAAAACGAACATGATGTGCGTCTTGAAAGTCACCATCAGCAAACGAGATAATTAAATCGGGTCCATCATATCTTGAAATAAATACAATATTAACTTGACAGAATTTAAACCAGCAACGTTTGTTATGCTGACATTTTGGTTAGCATCGAAACTACGACTTTGTTACCATACAAAACTTCATTGACAAAAGAAGTATTAAAGTACGACATAAACTTGTGGCTGTATCAATGGTACTTTAAAATATTGTAACACATTGACTATCATAAAAACGACACCTATATACAACTCCTTAAACGAGGTAAATTGCATCAGAAGGATGATGGGTCGCAGTAATAATTATACGTTAAGATCTCTGCAGAAAATATTCAAAATTAAGGTTTTGTTCTAATATGTCATGTTACTGTTAAAAAGAATAAAAAGTTGATAAAAATAAGAAATGTTTAGTTTAGCTGCTGTCTACATGTGTTTTGAATAATTGCAAGTCGACTTCTTTTTTTTAATTCAAATTGACTGTACACAAGAATTATGTGTAAATGTCGTTATTCTTTTTAGAACATTATATTTTCTGCTTTGTGATTAGGAGTTATATATCACATAAATATTCCCACTGAAACCTCAATGTCTATTAAATAATATGAATTGTGTTTTGTATATTCAATGAATATTGAATTCAATGACACCTACGAAAGATCAATTCCATTACTCTCCATTCATCGCCCATGGGATATTTAGTTTTTACTTTTCGCCGTTTCTGCTAATGTTATTCTTTGGTCGTTTCATAATCCGATGAAGATTTCAGTCTAATGATAAAGCTCGTTCTTCCATTTTTTTTTCGAAGGACTTGTCATAATGACAACGCCATTGTCATACTTTTTATCTCCACGCTGAAGAGTATGGATTGTGTAAGCAGTATTATGATTGGCCAATCCTTGTTATATTTAGTTTGATAAGACGACAGAAAATTTACCAATAAACCCACGGTCGACGAATGAAGTAAAACGGAATATTTGAGCTTGTGTATCCATCGATGTAATGAGTCAGGGATAGGTATACAAGAAGTACATTATCGAAAGTTAAATAATAATTGAATAATTATATTTCCGACCGCTGTTTAAAATGTATTTTTATGATTTTTCGTCTGCGTTTTTAATGATGAAAAGTAGTTGTAGGGAAACTGTCCAATATGTTTGGAACATTATGGAATATCATAGGTTTTAGATCAATACTGCGTTTACCTAAGTGTTTTGTACTTGTGCGTTGTTGCATTGTATACTGGTTGGAAGATTGCACTTTGGACTCTCGCTATCTAGGATACAATCGCTTGTAGACGGAATAACAGACTCTATAAATTACAGATTTACTGACTATAAGAGAATTTAATCACGCTTTAAACCAAATACCATAACCTTTGTTATTGCAAATGTTTGATCAAAATATAAGTCTTAATGATACAATTTTCCCAGCTGGTCGGAAAAAGATTGTATAAAAATAATTAATATTTTAGGGGCAATGATATTGAAAAAGTCATCCATACAAATATTATCCACCCATTAATGCACACAATGCTTATCGGTCAAATCGATCGTTTCTTTCACAGTTTCGTTTACAACTATAACCTTATATTGTATTATTATCTTTTTAAAGGCTGAAATAATCCAACTACAAGTATACTTCTTGGAAGAAAATGAATGCAATTTTATGTTCACAATATTAATCATTTGATAGGTACCAATTTTACGGAATCTTTTCTTTTTTGCACACACGGTCAGCATTTCATTTTAACATAAATGCTATGTCATCTATAAAACATACATAGATGTTATGTCATAATAGTACAATTAGAACGAAAATACGACAAAATTAATACATATTGCATGTCATATTAAAGTTTAAATAACACATGCCAGTAGTGTATACATTCAAGCTTGATGTAAGAGTGACAGAAGATTGAGCCGAATAAATTACACAAATAGAAAATCCCTACAGTAACTGGCATGGAACGGTTACTCAGAGAAAACGACGACTGGCGAGATAAAACCAATTAACATAACTATTATCTGGATTTTACTTATGGTTCTTTTCAAATTCAGTGTAAAAATATCAATTTAAAACAAAAAACGCCTACATGAAATGTGCGTCACCTTGCAAAGGAAGCCATTAAGTAACAGTACGTCTTAATATTTCTTATATACTTTGTAGATTGGCGTATATTTTATAGGTATGCACTATTAATGTTTAATCTCCGTGTTGTCAATGGTTTAATGCATTTACATTCGACCAGTCTGCCGATGTTTTTAACATTTGGTTTTATTTTTTTGTATTGGTACCGATAGTCATACACTTTACAATGCTGGGCATTTTCGTCTGTAATATGTAATCACAGGCTAGAAACTTTGGAATCTTCTGATTGATTAAATATGTATGTATCTCTGCGGGTAATGTAGGTTTATTCTTAGAGGGACGCATAAAGCTGTTGATACATAATAATAAAGGTAAAATAAATATTTAGCTCATCTTAGAAATCGCTGTCAAAAGTAAGAAAAGCAATTACAAAGCATGACTCGTGTGAAAATTAACAAATAGACTGTACTCAGAGCCTTAGAGTTTTGTAAATTAATATTTTGAATTGGTTAAGGTTCAATACAAAAAATATGACAATAGCAAACTATGAAAAGATCCTGTAAGAACTACGATACATGTTTAAATCTTAACTACTTATAGACAAAGGCATAAAATGTAAATGTAGTAGTGACAAAAAAAAAAAACAAAAAAAACAGACATGAAACATAAAAAGAAAACAAACCCAGCAGTTATCGCTTTGGAACGGTCGAACAACTGAATAAAGTGCTTAAACTGGGTTGGTAGAAATCTCTAACGTCGCACTTCCTGAACTGAAGGTTTTTTAACAAACAAACGGTGTAATAAAAATATCCCATCCAAGTCAGACACCTAACAGCAATAACAGCAAGCACCTGTTTCAGAAGTTAAAACTGGCAAAAGCATATTATATGCAATCGAAATAACGTTTATTGTAATTGATTATGCGTATTGCCGTGTATATTTAAATATGAAATTTCAGTAGACAAATGCATGGGTATGCACGTTTATGTGCAGTGACAAAAACAGATACGAGACAAAAGGATAGTAAGAAGTGTAAAAATTCGACCTTGCATCTAAGAAAGCTGTTCAATACCCCAAATAAACCATATTCGTAATGAAATTTTTTGTACTTTTCTTAAATGCCTCTTTTATACCTCTTGTCTGCAGCGATACGTTGTCAAACCAGAAACCCAATCAAGTTAAACTGTACTTAAACACAACAAGCTGTTTTATTTGTGCAAAAACGGAAGATAACTAGATTTTATATCCAAAGTTATCGTTCGCCCTTCACCATAACAAAGCATAACAAAACTACTTTTGATTTGCAAGTAAGCTTTTCTCCGTTAGTAAAAATCAAACACAGACAGAATGCTGAATCTGAGGTTAGATGTACCAGACACACCTATTAACTGTTATCTTTTGTGCTTTTCAGGGCAGTAACCAGTGTTCACACAGGTTAAGTAAACACTTTCAATTTCATATATATATACAATTTATATATGTATATATGTTGTGCAGACTTTACGATCGATGTCTACTTAAACAGAAGCCTCAGACCGGACCTGGTAGCGCAATCGGTAGAGCGTCGGCTCCAGGTACGGGAGGCCCCGGGTTCGATCCCGGGCCGCGACATACCAAAGTCGTTAAAAATGGTAGTGGTATAGCTCCCTTGCTAACGCTCAAGCAAATATAAGGGTAGTTCCACGACTGGTTGGCCCGGTGTCAGGATAATGTGACTGGGTGTGGTATCATGCCAGGTGTTCACGGCATGCTATACACAGTGAAGGCAGCACTATATCTGCTTCAAGTGGACACCGTCTCCAGATAACTGAAATACTGTTGGTGGGACGATAAACCCAATAAATAAACAAACAAACAGTAGCCTCAGATGAGCAGTGTTCAAGTTACAAAAGTCACAGAGATTCTTTCTGTCGATACACAATTAATATTTGCTATTTGAATGTTCCGACTCAAGTTGCATCTCCATTGCAACATTGCTCATTTTAAAGATATTATTCATACTCCACGAATCGAGGCGATAACACAGGCCGCAGGTTAAATGATTAACTGTCTGAGCCTTTGTAAATTTCTGGTGTATGATTTGATTTGTTACAATTTTAGTTAGCTGTTCAAAGAATCATTAAGTACTTAAGAGTATATAGACAATATTGTCCGGATGCGATCTAGTTCCCTCGACGGCCAAAAGACAGTTACTGTTGCCTATGGTTGAACTATGATTATATTTTTTCTGCACTATGTTTTTAAATTGTTAATATAACTAATTAATAAGTATTGCTAATATAAAGCATATGTTTTTCTATGAAATCATTACCAATCATAAAAAAGACAATGTAATTAAATAAAAATCGCATTTATGTCGAGTAATGATACTGTACACATTGTTTTTGCTCTTTAATTAAAATGAGTGTTTCAAAACGTTAAGATAGAATAAGTATTGAATACGTGTATAAAATTAGAATAAGCCCAACTTTAACAAATATTCCTCTTTTTAATTACTGTTAATCTCGGCAACACGTCATAAACACTACATAAATCAGAACGAAATCGGAAAGTCAGGACTTAGCTTTCAATTTTAGAATAAATTAATTGACCAGATCTGCCACATATAAAGTATCCGACAATGAGAGATATTTTAACACTTTACACCAGCTCCGGTTTCGATCATTACATTTGTTTATACGTCCAGCTTCCGTGTGCGATTGATATAAATGAGATAATTTGTTGTTAAAATGTCTTTGTATTGACAATGTTTACGAGGATATTATTTGGTTATTACAGTCTAGACAAGTGCTTTTTGAAATCAATTTAGGAAATGTTGTTTAACACGAAAACACGTTCCGAAAGTCATTATAAGGACATTGTAGTAGGCATTGTACTTAGACAAAGATTACAAATTACAGATTAGTGTTTATTATATGTGCATCGATTGTCCTTAATAATGCCAAATCTCCGACTATTTGTTACATCTGTTGCGCAACGATCATACATTTTGCAACTGAAATATGTTTGTAATATTTTGCAATGCACATGGACATGTACATCGCAAAATATATGGAACAATTTGATTTTGTTTTATTTTATTGGGTTTATCGTCCCACCAACAGTATTTCAGTTATCTGGAGACGGTGTCCACTTGAAGCAGATATAGTGCTGCCTTCACTGTGTAAAGCATGCCGTGAACACCTGGCATGATACCATACCCAGTCACATTATCCTGACACCGGGCCAACCAGTCGTGAAACTACCCTTATATTTGCTTGAGCGTTCGCAAGGGAGCTATACCACTACCATTTTTAACGACTTTGGTATGTCGCGGCCCGGGATCGAACAATTTGAATAGAGACTGCTGCATTTTAAAGGTCATATTTAAAGAAAAATGTTTTTATCTATTTTTGGCACGACTCATAAATAATTAATAAGTTAAAAATGTTTTTGGTTATTGATTTTCTTAAATCCATTTAGATTAATATATCATTCTCAGCAACTCTTTCCATAACAATCCAATTTCAGTTACCTCCCTTTGATAAATGAATATTGTGACGTCATACTTGTACAAGAAAACAAACAGCAGTCGCATTTTTTCTGTCGTGATGTTTGTATCAATTGTTTAAAAAATGTTATACTGTTACAGTGCACGTTCAGTTTATAACAGTTATGGTGATTTGCGATGCATATGGATGCAGTTCGCGTTCTGAGCGCGATAGTGTGAGCTATTTTGCTTTTCCCAAGGACAAAAGACTAGGAAAATCTGGGCTTTCAATATCGGCCGTGGAAACAAACCAACTAGTAATGTGATATATGAAACGACAACAAATAGTAAAGTGTGTTCCTTACATTCGACGAAAACTGTTTTGTACACAATTCTATGTTCTTGGAACGGATTGGATTTGGAGAGTGTTTTAAGAAAAAAAATAAAGAATGTGCGAACAAACAAACAAATGCATTACATATGCATTTTATAATAATATGTGTTTCAAGTAGCAATAAGAAACGAAACAAAACATTTGCGATCTTGAACTATTCAGCTAGAATGAAAAGTACTCCCTAGGCCCCCAACCCGAGTTAATGTTGTTAGTCAAAACCTCGTGTCCTTTTAGTGGTAAATGACTCAAATTTGTTCGTCGACTTCGTTAGCATAATGCAATGTATAATATAATATAATAAATAATAATAGATAATGTAATTCACATAACTGTAATTTACATATCTTCATAAACAAAAGGAAATAAAGATCAGATGCCTTTACAATGATCTTAATGTAAATTACTTCATTTCGGTTGAGTCAGTAACAGTCGGGTTTGCTCTTTTCGTTAAATAACTCATCACAAATTTGTTTTTACTTTTCGCTTGGCTTGCATGTGAAATACCTTTGTTCTGTGCCTTTTCGGAGTTTGGTATATGTTGCAATGCTAATAGGACTTTGTCATATATTCTTATATTAAAGATTTATAAAATGTCGATTGTTTTAAATTATGTTCTTTAAAACTGGAATTGATTTATTCCCTTTGCATTGATCTATTCCACAAAGTTGTACAACAAGTTAAGAGATACATTTGAGTAACAATTCCGACATCATTCATAAAGTGGAAACGCTCTTGCTTTTGTTATAGGTATCGGTCGATTCCTGGCACGGCCTTTGTGACTTATATAGGTGACTTGTCCAATAGTTGATAATTATGTATCCTAGAATTGAAATCAGTCGGATTTCATAATGTATACATAGAAATGGTAAGTTTATACGTTCTGGCACATTAAAGTTTAACGCCAGGTTTTTTTTAAAAACTCTCCCACCGTCTACAGCATCAACATAAATTAAATAATGATTCATGACAATTGGGTGTAATAGCAATGTTTAAGGTAACACTAACTTTATGCTGTCAGGTTTTTACGAGCAGTAAAATGCATGTATAATTGGCTGAACATTGGCTTTCATATGTTATGGTAGAACATACAAACGGAACACACAGTGGTAGTACCATGTTTAGTATTCACATTTTTGACAAAAAATACAGATTTTTACAGATTTTTTTACGATTAAAAATTCACGAGCAATTATGTTTTTGTCTTGGGTATTAAAATATCCTTTATTATTTTAATTATTTATTTGAAATCAAGATGTCGTGCAATTCATGCCATCTTATTTCCTAACGTCAGCAAAACT
Organism: Sinonovacula constricta; assembly: GCA_007844125.1. NCBI lineage: Eukaryota > Metazoa > Mollusca > Bivalvia > Cardiida > Solecurtidae > Sinonovacula > Sinonovacula constricta. The sequence continues at coordinate 34,683,191 of CM017563.1, forward strand.
AAAGATATCATACATTAAATAATTATTCGTTTTCCCACATAAGCTAAACATGTATTTAAAATCAATCCCAGCCTTGTATTAAATCGTCCTTTTCATATGAACTTTTCTTTCAACATATTTATAAACAGATAAGCATTCGAATGTAGTCAATATTGCCATTAAATCGACGTAGTTTTTCTTCTGTTAAAAGAATATACCAAAGAATACACTATTCCTTTACAGCATTGATAACTTTATTTCATGATTCATGTCATGATTTCAGACCATACATTTTTATGTGCTCATTAAACCAACATTGGCATGTAATGACGTAACTAATGATGCATTCACATGCACAACACAGATTATTCAAAACAAAACTTTAATAAAAAGCTTTTACTGTTTCTTTTCACACGGAATATGGGGAAATCCATTCAGATATTTACGCCATAAAATAACACAGAAGACAACACAAGGGCATTGAATATAAATGATACATTTTCTACATTCTACATTTCAGATTCTTGAAGTATTTGATGATATGTATGTGCCCGCCAATTCTCTTTCTATTGTTATTCTCTACATTGTAAGAAAGACACTACAAAATAATAACAGGATGAGCAGCGGAATAGTCAAGCGGTAGTACGCACGACTCCGGATTACGGGGTCCGTGGTTCGAACACCGGTCAGGCCGCCGATAATGTTCTTAAAGGTCAAATAAAATCAAATCTGGAAATTTGGTAAAAATTTCAAATGTAGTTATGAATTAACCTACATTTCACAATAAACTACCTCTTTTGTGTTGTTTTTAGTTATAAAATGTGTTTTTAACACGATTTCCATAAAATGAAAAGAGTTATCCCTTTAAACTCCGTTTCTTACTTGCCCTTGTCTACAGGTGCGCGTGACGTCAGACAGGAACAAAGAAATATACTCCGCCATGTTTATTCATTGTTTATATTTGCGTTGGATTTTATTTGTTGTTGATTTTTTTGTTATCGTGTGCTAAATTGTATTTATTTTGTCTATAATCATGATTTTGACGGCACGAATCATGGTAAACATAATTGTTTTTAAGCAATAAATTCACACTGCATTCTGTTCAAATAATGGCTATCAATTTAGTAAGTTTCAATAGTCTGATAAATCTTCCCATGTGTATCTTTTTAACATAAAGTGTTTTATTAAAATGAATGCCACAACAGAATTACAGTATTTTGTTGAACTGCCCAGACGAGATCGATATGGATTGGAGACGGTTTGACCTGTAAGTTCAACCAGTTTGACTTGGCATCCGCACAATTTATTTTATGTATAAAATAGATTCTAGAACTAGTTACATCCGCGATAACGACTGAATAAATAGGTTTTAAATTCATAAATTGTATTCTTTACTGTCGGTATGTTCAATTTCAGTTCATTTTGATTTTCGCACCTACCAGTTTTGAACATCGTCCACGGTGACAATCTCGGAGTTGTCAGATTCGGAGCACGAATCTGTAGAGGAATCATCCGTACATTTATCCTCATCGTTATCGTCTAACACTGGCTCATAGTGGTAGGGTTTAATTACATCATTACAGTACTGAAAATCATGAAAATGACAAACGGAACGGAGTGGAAATGGAACGTTTTTCGTTTCCTGTTGAAACGGAAACGGAATGCTATCGAAATGGAAATGCAACGGAGCGCTAGAAACGCTTGAAACGGTGTAAACGGTATAAACGCTATAACCGGAGCGCTTGGAACGCCAGAAACGGTAGAAACGCAAAAATCGGAATGCTCGTAACGGTAGAGTTATTTTCACTACCGCTTCAAGCGTTTCTAGGTCACCCGATTATTTATAGTAACATTCCAACCGTTTCTTTGTACGAAATAAAATTAAACGAACACAATAACTGGCTTTAATTATAAACATATACGCACTTTTATATGTACTCTGCAGAAAGAAATAACAAATAAAGCTTTATTATAATTATCAAAATCGTATTTATCAAACTCTTACATTACAGTTCCGAAACCGCACAAGTTGTCCAAGTCACTCCGCACGATAAAACACACAATTTAACTTTAAAATTGCGTTTCTGTCGAAACTGATGTTTTATTTAATTCCAATGAATAGCTTAACATCCGCCTTGGATCGACATTCTTAGTCTTCATTGTTTGGCATATGAAGATAGTGTGTACACAGCTGTCATTACACGTATGCGCGCGCAATGTCGCAGCATTACCCGAGTTTGAATTTTCGCTAATTACTTATTACTTTGTAGCTTCATGGTCCGTTCCCGGATCAACTACGCCTATCATTTTTGTGTGAACACACTTGCTTGAAGTATTTTTTTTTTTTTTACAAAGAATGCATTGCGTGGTACAAAATAAAGCTACTTAATGAAATTAAACGTCAACCAAAAGAAGGTAACACATCTCATATAACACAAAAACATAAAACAACTAAACATAAAACAAACAAACAATGCTATGCATTATTGCAAGGTGTGACCCAATCAAGAACCAATAACATCCTCCACGGCACTCAAAGCCAATGACTATGATCCTAAAATTCAACGTCTGAATAACCATAGATTGCCAAATTGTGCACGTATACAATCATCGATTGACAGTTAAATGAAACAACCGTAATAAAAACGAACTTCTATCACGTCCATTTACATGATTAATATTAAAGACATAATAATCATTACCGCCATTAAATTCACCTGATCACACATGATCATCACCATGATCCCATATTACTTGTATAATCACCACTAATCATCATCATCACCGGCATCACGATTTACATCATAATCGTCATGAGCATCAGCATCACCGTAACCGTTATAACTATTTACATTATAATCATAAACAGCATCGGTATCACCGTCATCATTATCAGCAGAAGCAGCAGCAGCACCATCACCGTCATTTGCATCATCATTACTTTAGTTACAGGGGTATGGATATGTACTTTATTTTATCTTGCCTCTTTGTCAAGCAAAGTTTCTTCTGCTTCTAATCTTAATTGTTATATATATATATATCTTATAATGAACAATGTTGTAAATTTGGACAATGGTGTCAAAATTCCTATTTCCAAATGCATAGTTCCCATAATGCGCTGTTACATATATGTGATTAATCGGAATTCGTGGACCGCGATTAAGAATCTGCATACAACTTTGGACTTTACTTGACTTGCAACTATTTCAATGAGGGTCGCCTGGCTACGGCTTATTTTCCCATTCATGGCTTGAATGTTCTATGCCAAAATGTGGGCCCTACCGGGTACTTAATTTTTGTACCCATTTAAAGATAGAAATGTATTAATTTAAAATATATCGTTTTGTAAATTGATATTATGTTTCTCCATGCGCGTGGGTAGGGTTCATACCATCATAAAGTTCTACTCTAATTGAATCCCTAATTTTAAGACATGAGCGGACATCCCAACTAATTAAGCTAATTGGCAGTTTTATGACACCTTGTTTGTCTAGTGGACAGGAAGTGTGACCGTGTTTTGGCGTCTTTTCCACTTCGCAAGAACACATGCATCCTCTATGCAGCTGTGTTTGAAAATGTCACCATATGGCAGTCGTGTGGTTTATGACCTTCACCTTTTAAAGAGCAATATGCATTGACTTACGCAAGGACAACAAAAAGGACAAAACACTAAGGTCTGCAATATCTTTTTTGGCTCATAAAAGGACCTAACGCTATATTTAGTAGTACTCACAATGGTGCACCCTTTCCCCATCCCCCTATTTTTTCGTATAGGGGATTTCTTATAGTAAATACTACATTACTTGTTTATTTTTGTAAATAATGTTATCAAGAGAAGACACATCAAGGAACACAGTCTAACGTATATTTTCATCTCGTGTTTATTGCAAATGTATTATTTCAATAGCTCGCCTATTCTTTTGTAGTTAATCCATACCTTAAATATAAATAATACCTTTATAAAAATGTTTATGATCATTCAATTGACTAAAGAAGTTTGTAAGGACATTAATATAAGTAAAAACATGCCCAGTCTGAAATATTACTACATAATACAGTTTCCCCCTCCACTCTCATTCCTTTAGAACTTATATTTATGCCGCGAAGGTAAATCGTCAATAACGTTGCATATTTTTTCAAAGCACACGCCGTTCAAGCGTGCTTATCATTTTTAATCCCTCAACAGTACCCAACGTTCACACCCTCTGTATCTTCTAAAGACAATTATCGATCGATGTCATGTTGCACAGAGAAATAATAGGTCGGTCAATTTGAAACAAAAAAATTCGTTTCGGCGACTTCAAATGATAGTGACCGGCGATTGATTCCCAGAATATTCTTTGATGTTGCAGGGTTAGCCAGAGAGCCCTCCTCTTCAGAAAGAAATTACACCGCATCTAATGATTTATTTACTCACCGCATTTATTTGTTACAACCTTTGAGAAATTAAAATCACAGTGATGTAATTAGCGACTCCATGTTATAAGTGCGTGAACAATGTTGTTAACAGCCGTTAATTGGCGCTAATATATGCAAACCGAAAAAAAAATTGAGTGTCCGATTTTAAGATCGGATCACCATTGCGGATTAACACGTCACAGAGAAGTTACTTTTTAGGATACTGGGTGTGTGTGTACCATATTTGAAAGTTATTTCTTGTTTGTTCATTCCGGGATATGACGTCTGGCGAAGAAAAGTAGGTAGGCATCTTCTCAATACTGACTCTGAATTTTGAGGATTATTTGCAGGTGCTAGTTTGTTTAGGGTATTTTTTTTGTCTGCAATTTCCCTCCGGGTGGCTGACACTGAATATCCTCGTCGCAAACAATCTACAGCCGATTCCTTTATATGTGATGGAAGACTTTTACCTCTCCCTAGAATGTTTACTTCTTTCGTCATTTTGCAAACACACCGGAAGTACTTTACATTTAGAAATTTATTAAACGAATTTTTTAATCAAAACCGGAACGGAGCGAAATGGAACGCTTGAAACGATAGAAACGCTGGAAGCGTTTGAAATGCAGCGCTGGAAGCGAACAAAACGAAATGGTAACGCAACGGAAGCGGAATGGAAACGGAGCGGCGAACGCTTCCAAATGAAATGGAAACGAAACGGAGTGGAAACGGGAAAATTGTCAATTTCGTGATTTTCAGTACTGTATTCGCTTCAAAACCGAGTGAATCGTCTGAAGAATCCATTTTTCAAAGTGTTCTTTGTTTACAACTTAATGAAAGCAGCGGACTGGATGTTCCTGTATGACGTCACACACACAGGGGAGGCTACTACCACGCACTTGTTGGCTTAGCCAGAACGTATACATAATAAAAACGTGATTTATGGTAAAATGCAGGGACGTACAATCTGTTAAATATTTTTTTAGGTATTAAGATGTCCATAAGGTTTAAAAAATACCAAAATCCAAATCGTTTTATATGACCTTTAAGAAAGAAATTTACCTCAAATTGTTCCACTCAATCCAGGTGTATACATGGGTCCCTGTGAGTCAATATTACTTCCCAGCGCCATGTGTCGACTTGTACGGGATTGACGAATATACACAAATGACCAGAGGTAAACTGTAAAGTCGGCTGAATGGGCAATAGCTTGAAAGTAGACTATAACTCGCTATTACATATAAAGCCATTAAGAAAGACATATGTACAAGAACATAACATTGTTTGCACATGAAAACCAGTACAATTTGATAAGACCTTTAACGTTTAAATATTGCAGACTCGATGCTAGTATCAAAATAATTGATGTATAAGAATGGCAAGTATTGGCGCTTAAAACAAAATAAAATATTTCATATATCTCTTTTAATCACATTACCACTAAGCAAAACACAGTACTAAGAGAAATACGTGCATCGTGCTCAGTAGTTATCAGTAACACACTGGCTGACTATTTTGCTGCGTATTTCGTCCGGTACTGAAACAGGGTTTCAGAAATCCATTTGCTTAAACCGTGCCTCATGAATAATTGCACAGATTAAAACTTACTATGTCCTTAAAACCTTGAAAGTACTGTCTATAAAGATTGATGGGATAAATATTAGGTGTTTATAACATGTTATGTAATAACATAATCTGCTAAAATTGCCTTTTCTTTTTATAAAGAAAAAGTGTTAGGTGGTCTTATTTGAATTTCTCTAGTTAAATTATTATGCTGACCCATAACAAATTGACTAATCTATTCTGTTAATTTATAAACACTTTTATTTGTGAGAACTACAATTAAGCATCATAGGAATCATACACACAATCTTGCTTCTAAAATACGGTTATTAATAATAGGATAATCCCTTGCTTTTGTTTAAGGTGAAACTCTACATTCAAACTTCTTTTTGCCACTATTTTTAATAAACTTGTTAATGTTATAAAAGTATTAATTTAAACAGAAGAAGCGCATAAAATGTGAGCAACTTAAATGTATATTATGCTGTCGTTTAGGATGCCTATCCAAGGAAAGAGCCAGGTTTGTTTAACAATAGAGAAAACATAAAAATAATCTATTTTCAAGTGTGTTTTCATATTCAGGACCTAACCAGACAGTCTATGATGATTGGCTGAAAGGCCATTAAAGCTTTTAAAATTGTGGCACTATATGAATATACTTCCTTATTGTGTTATTTAACTTTACAACTGACGCAGTAAATCACTATCATACAATCTGTTGTTCAAATCCTATTCTGCTTAGAATACGATCGATATTGACAGATGTCAATCATCTAGAAACTTAAACAACTTTCACGAAAACCACTTGACAGTAAACTGTCAGAAAAATCTTTCAATTTTTTATGTATAGTAATTATCTAGAGTATCATATGATTCAAAGAGTGTAATGGAAATGTTTGGTGTTGCTGCGTTGCATTTTCTAATAATTGCTAAAACAACTAACACAATATCATGTGTCTACTTTTTGTAGACGCAAAAATATTAAGCGGTCTAATTTGTTTTAGATCGTGACAAATACATGTGCAACTATCACTATCTGATCTAAATATCGCATGTCTGAAATCGTTTTTAAGAATAAAAAAGTTAGTGATTCAGAGTGCAACTTCTTAAAACTACTGAAGGAAATTCATCAAAAAGGACTATGAACAGTTTACATACTTGTAAAGCTTTTCTCTGCTGCAATAATCGGATAAAGTCTTTGGACATTTGACCTTACCACTGACTTTTATACGTCATTTGGTCCAAATTGGAATAAATCAGGTTGTGGTTTTCATTTTTGATCAGTGACATGTGTTAGAAATAGACTTTAACGGAAACAGATAATAATTAATATTTGTAGAATTTACAGTATTTAAATACATGTTAAAGACATTACGGCGGCTGGTCTTAAACTTTTTTTTTAAACGAAAGCGGCATTGATCCAATAAAATGACTACCTTTATTGTGATCATATCTTTTAGTCAATCCTTAAGACAATGTAATGATCTGATTTAATTGAAAGTAGATGCATTCTTGGAGATGTAAGCTGGAAATTTCTCTTTACTAATAGTCCGTCATCCTGCAATTTAATAAATAATCTTAACTTTCAGGAGAAGAGCGGATGAGTATTGTTCGAACTTGTCATGTGAAAGTCATTTTTCACCTTTCAACGCATAATTCATTTCCGGAGTGTAGCAATTAAGTATATATATATATATATATATATATATATATATATATATATATATATATATATATATATATATATATATATATATATATATATATATATATATATATATATATACATATATATATATATATATATATATCTTGTCGACTGGAAAAGGGATTTAAGTTTAATAAATCTATGGCTTTTAACCTTTTTGTTGCATATATATATATATATATATATATATATATATATATATATATATATATATATATATATATATATATATATATATATATATATATATATATATATATATATATATATATGTTTCTTTTAAAACACTAACGAAGTGCAAATTTATTTGACTTAGAATATGGTTTTAGTCACATGGGAAATCTTGGCAAGATGTTACAATCCCATCAGAATAAATGCGTCCGATCTCCTCAATATAAACTTGATAACTCTATATTTGACAATTATCGAATCTTCTTTGTCGTGATAGAAATATCCGAAAAATTCCGCATATGTTGATATTAAATCTCAGGACAGTTTATCTTTTATTTCTATTATAAAGAGCTTTTGATTAATTGATTAATTATTGAAAAGATTAAATCAGATAATATCAGCAATTACGAAATTGGTTCATATGAGAATTTCAAAAGACCAAATAAAACATAAACTATTGAAAATCAAACAAAGAATTGCACCAACTATAGCTCTTTTACTTGTTGGCTTGATTTATCAACATCATTTTAGTTATATGGAGAGTACAGCATGTCTTGAACTCTTGGCATGAAAACTCACCATATCAGCCACCTGACCGACCAGTTAATGATAAATGGGCGTTAGCAAAAGACCTATGCTAGTATATTTCTAGCGAGTTTAGTATACCACCGACAAGGTTGAAGCAGGTGGTCTCTCCTACCTGACACCTACAAAAATCGCAAGTTGCAAAGTGATGTGCCATCAACGAATAAAGAATACTTAAGTCATTCCATGCAGACCATTAAATTAAAATATACAGTTGGCAGCCCCCCCCCCCGTCAAAGCATTACACATACATAAACACATTCAACAATAATGTTGCCAAAAAGATATATCTTACAATTTATCAAACACCAGTCAATCAGTAGTACAACTACCCAGACCTGAATACATGGCGCAATAAAACAACTATTTACATCAATCTATCAAGCACCGACTCATACAATGGTAGAACTATCATGACCTTAATACATGACACGTCAAAACAACCAATCATATTCTATCAAGGACCGACCCATCCATATGCAGAACTATTATGACCTGAATATATCACACGCTAAATCAACCAATCACATAATTCTATCAAGGACTTACCCATCATTGGTAGAACTATCATGACCTGAATACATGACACGTCAAAACAACCAATCATATCATTCTTTTAAAGACCGACCCATCCATTAGTAGAACTATTATGACCTAAATACATGACACGTCAAAACAACCAATCATATCATTCTATCAAAGACCGACCTATCTATTGGTAGAACTATTGTGACCTGAATACATCACACGCTAAATCAACCAATCACATCATTCTATCAAGGACTTACCCATCATTGGTAGAACAATTGTGACCTGAATACATGACACGTTGAAACAACCAGTCACATCATTCTATCAAGTACCAACCCATCCATTGTAGAAAAACATTGACTTGAATACATGACATGGTTTTTCCCGCTTTACTAACTGTACATTTTCGTAATTTATGCATAAAAGAAACAGAAAGAAACAGAATAAAACAGACCTTAACGAATGAATTATTTTAACTATATTGAAAAAAGGCACAAATCCTTGTCGTAAGGGACTTATTTGCAATTTACCTGTATTCATTTCTGTTTGATGAGAATACTCAATATAAAACAAAAAGAAAAAAAAAGAATGGCTGTTTTTTATAACTTAATTACTAAACAGCAACGATACAATTTTATGTTTAACAGTGTCGTGTTTTCGAATCTTCACAGATATTATTTGGATAAAACATGTAAAACATTGCGTTGACCATAATAACTAAAATATTGATTTTATTACAATCTGCTATTCAACGAACAGGGCAACTAGTTCAAAAATAATTACATTCTTTTTGACCTGGAATAATTATCCGACTTAATTAATATTAAATGACGTCATATCCTTAATTTACGACTATTTGTCATGACATTGTACTGCTGTTAATTTCATGTACAATTCCATGTCATTAGTTTCTGTTGCTAAGTGCTTACAGGCTATCTTTCAGTGGAGAAGTTAAATTGTAACTTAAATTGTATCAAGAAAATTTAAATTAAAGTATTTTAGTCACTATTCAGATTGGCAACCCTTATTTAATATTAAGTTATATGTTTCTTTTCAGTTTTTACCTAATAAGAGCCGTGTTAAGTCTATATATAGTGCATGTTATAATGAATGTTGTCAAAAATCGACAATAACCACTTCTTAAGGAACTAAAGTAACTTGTCACGATGCGGTCTTTTAAAATAACATAAATTAGAATAGTCCAATGAATTGTGTGGGGCGACATCCATTTAACACTGAAATTACTGTGTGTGTGTGTATATATATATATATATATATATATATATATATATATATATATATATATATATATATATATATATATATATATATATATATATATATATATATATATATATATATATATATATATATATATATATATGTTATTTATAAGTTAATGCTTCCCAAATAAATACTACAAAAACAATTGTATTTATAAATGGAGCTCCTTCCAGTGAGATGAATAAAAATTCAAATCAATCGGAATTAGCCATTTTTAGATAAAGTAAACATATTCGTTTGTTTTAAAGAAAACTCTTCTACGATACTTAACTATTAGTCGCATATGAAAGTAACTTAAAGAAATTCATCAAAAAGAACTACGAACAGTTTACATACTTGTAAAGCTTTTCTCTGCCCTAATAATGGGATAAAGTCCATTTCCTTTCCGAAATAGGATTAACCTAAAGCATTGACATAGCTGTAAGTCTTTATAATCATTGTAAAAAGTGGATAACAATTGTTTAACTAACATAGGAAATAAACGAGTAGAGTAAACAATGTTATCATATATCGTAAAAGCAAATATATTGTGTGACAGTTCAAGTGTGTTCGTTATATCGCATACATGAATAATACATAAAATGTAAAATTGAAAGCATAAATAAAAGAAAAATGATATTTGCAAACACTCTCTTTACCCACGCCTATTCTCACATGTAGGCCATTTAAATTGTTCTTTCCACGACTGCTATAAAAAGCTGTCTAACTCTTCAATTCCACAATACCAGTCACAGCGGAAATTGCATAATTAAATGAATATTTGTATGTCGATTATGGTTCTATTTGCATGCTAAAATAAACAATCAACATTTTCTATTACACAATTTAAATATTACAACAAGTTTTTTGCGTATATTAGAATGCAAAGCAGAGATTTTGTCCAGTTCACAATGGACGCTTTTACAGTTTGATGCCATTAGGGAAATCACTAAGAGGGTTGTTATATCACATATGAAACATTAACATGCGTTTTTAAACTTGTCATCAACAAATATGAATTGTAAATTTCATAAAGTAATAGAAAAAGCAACGCCACATAACTAAGTTTGAGCAAAGTACAGCTTTATATAAATAAATTTATGTACTTGACTTTGAAATATACTGTTTGCATTTAGCATGATTTATATTTCGCTTGCGTATAACGTTTGATGTTTGAAAGAATGCTTATTTGTTATTAGCCAATATTAGCCAATATATCACATAGTTTTTCTCTATTAGACATATTTGGATAAAAGTGTGGGCAACACCCACCATGGAATTTTTTCTAATCATGTAAAAATTTGTTACTAGGTAATGACATGTAACATTCTTGTTATGTAAGGTATTTTCCCCTATCATGTTCGCTATTGGCCCCAATAAACCTTCGGTTTATTTCCTCTTTTAATATATTTCAATTAATATTTAAAATGGTTTGATTACGCAGTCTTCTTCTTTATTGTAAGCGTCTTTTCATCGTTATCGTCACCAGAATTCCGATTACAATGTATGTTATAGATAGAAATATCATCAGAAAATTTTTCCTGATGAGTATTTTTAGCCTTTACATATTACACGTGTCTTTACTTGTGATTTGAATGTCACTTACAGTAAACATTTAACAGTTTATTTTAAATATCGAAACAAAACAAAAGTTCTGCAATAATAATTGGAGAAGGTGTTTTTGGATATGGTCTTATTTAAAGCAATTACAAAGTAACCAGTGATTTGAAAAATGGTATTTTAAACAGTAATAGAGAGTAAAGGCATTCACTTTTTCTTTTATCGTTTATATCTAGATTCTACAAATCTTCTTTTGCGCTAATTAACCTGTAAAATAGACACGACATGCCGATCAGTCGTTCTAAAGAGTAACCTGAGTTACTTCAAGTGCTACAATCGATATTTTGGTATATTTAATACTCGTTTTGATTCAACCTCTGTATATGATTGAACGAATTCACAATTGGAAGGCAACAAAACGTGACATTTTCTTTTTCTTCTCACATTTACGTATTAACAAGATCTTTATGAGTACACCCGAAAAAACATGTTTGTTTATATGTATGCTTTTCAAAAGCGCAAGATTTGGGTAAACTATTTGTTGCATTCTCCGCCTGTCCTATGGGATTGTTTATATCCTTCGAGAAAAAGGGTCATGTTTGTAGAAAAGCAACATTTCAGGTAAACAGAAATAGTTTATATAAAGAACAAAAACAACAACACATAAAACCCACCTCATACAGTGCTAGAATGCAATACATGTCAATTCTAATGGAAAATAGGAACAATTTGATAAAGATTTGATATGAAACACAACAGACTCCATACTGATAACACTCTGAACATTGCACAGCCTCTATTCATAATGCCTGACTCTCATAACAAACTGTATAATTGAATTGAGCCTAAAAATCCCCCTAAAATAATACAATAAATAAATCAAATAACCACAAAAGGAAACAAGCGGGTTTAGGATAAAAAAGGAGGCGTGTAGCTTTTTCCATCAGCATGATACCGTCTGAAGGTCTTGTTTTGTTCAAGGAATTTCCGTGAAATGTAATTACGAACCTAACAATGTGAACAATGCTACATGTGAACTAAATATATATCATTAAAAGCATTTCGATTTTGTCAAGCTTGTACGTACAACAAAAACAACTAAATATGCCCGTTGGCAGAAGGTCTTGTGTTTTTTATATATAATTTCATTTTAAGTTAATCAAATAAAATAAATATTAAACACGACGCGCAATCACAACATTAAGCAAAAGCTTTTGTCTAAGTTACAATAGCATTAGCACAATAAGATTCGTTTATGCCTGTTATATACTAGAACATACACTTTAAACTTGTATACACATACCACTTGACAGGGACTACATATGTAAAATATTTAGGACAATATATGCGAGAGTAGGATGCATTCCATCAGAATATGCGAGTACAACACAATCAGCCTTTTATATACTAACTTCACAATCGATATTGGATTAAAAAAAGCTACCCATCATCATAAAGGACTAAGTCCACTGTTCAGGTCATCTAACTATTGGTTAATGTGTTGCATAGACACTTTAACACACGTATCTTCGTGAAAAAGAAATCTTATCTAAATACCATCAACCGGAAAGCCAGCTTCAGAAAATGAAACTCCGTTGCCGCCAATTTTCAAAATGCAAACCTCTTTGAGGAATGTTTGACGCAATAAGCACACGAATCTCCAAAATGCACTAATGAATCTGCTCCCGAAGACATGTCTAAACTTATTTATTGGGTTTATCGTCCAACCAACCGTTTGTCATGTATCTAGAGACAGTGTTAAGAAGATATCGTGCTGACTTCAATGTGAAAAGGATGCCGTGAACACCAGGCATGATACAACACCCAGTCAAATTATCCGGACATCGGGCCAACTAGTCGTGGAACTACCGTTATATTTGCTTGAGTGTTAGTAAGGGAGCTATACCACACCCATTTTTAACGACCTTGGTATGTGGCGACCCGAGATTGAACCCGACGCTCTACCTATTGCACTGCCAGGTCCGGTTATGGCTAAATGATTAACACCGTGTCATTATGCAATGTATAGCGAACATGTATATGCATTTTATATTTACTTATAAATAATAATTAAATAAAACTATGTAGGAAATAAGAAAAGGTCTAGAAAACAACAAAAATGTAATTTGAACTACCACTGGACAAAGAGACACAAGGCAATTGTAAAAGTGACAAATATACCTTGACGAGACATACAAAGAAAAATCTGGAGTTACTGCCTAACGGCAAAAGCGTGCGTAAACCGGATTTGTGAATAAGAATATATGGCAAAGTCCTATGAGTATTGCAATAATATACAAAACCCTGAAAAGGCAAAGGACAGGTAAGTTATTCACATACAAAGAAATTAAAAGAAAACTGATCTATCTGAATAAAAATGTCCAAGCGCTGGCGCTTTCTTTGATATGTAATGACGAAAGTAGTGACGTTATTGGAAATAATAGAATTTAATTAAGAAGAGAGAAAAGTTTTATTTTTATAAGAAGTAGAGTCACCTCACACTTCCTGAACACTTCCTTAAGTTGTTTCGGCATTGTGTTTGGCTTTCGTTAATATGTCATACTATATCGTATTGACCAAAAGTAGACAAACAAAAAGTAGTTTTTATTGTATAAGAGCTAACATAACTCATAATTTGGTAGCGGATAGAAAGCATTGTATTAAGAGAAAATAATTTATGTAAAAAATGTTTAAAAACGACATTACATTTGTTGCAAATGGTACTGTTTGAAAAAGTACTAGATTTTTACAACAAAATAGCTAAAATATATATTATATAAGTAACACTGTATTAAGTTTCAAAAATAATCCTGAAACATGTATAACATTAAGCTTATTGATAAGCTCAGACCGACATTAAAAAATCCCTTTTAAAAGATAACAATGAAAACTTTCATAAACGGTCGTAATAAACATTTGGAAGCAGTTTAAAATAATAATATAGCCATTCAAAAACATAAAAAAACAAATCATGTACAAATATTATGCGTCAATCAGAAAGAACTTTTTTGTATTCTTAAAATTTGATTAAATTGTGTTAATTTTTAAGTTAAGTGGTAAAAACGGCTAATAGTGTAAATTTAATATTGCCTAGTATAACATTTAGTAAAGTATATTCATAAATCTGTACCAACACAAACATTATTATAAATAACTTTAATGCGAAAATTTAAAGAAAACGAAACAGCATGTATATTGTGAAAATCAATAGTCAGTCATCGTCTAAAACGTTCAAACAGTTGCTATAAGAAAAAAAAACATAAAAATAAACGCCATATGCATGTACTTGAAATATTAATAATACAGTTGATTGATATCACTTTTGGTTATAACATCCTGTTCATGTGTAGATGGAATTGAGAAACCAAAGTCTAACAGGGTTTTGAAGTGTAAGGCAAATGGAAGAATGCCATAGTTTAAGATGAATCTCAGGTAGTGATCATTGATATCAAAACAAAGCGCATGTTTTAGAGATACAGACTAATGGTGTTGATCCGATCTTACTCCTTTTTTTCAGAAAAAGTTTTCAGAAATGCAACAGGGGTTGCATTTGTATTGGAATGTTGTGCAGTTGATTGCCAAGGGAGATTTCCGGTTATCTCCTGAGCTAGTAAGAAATGCTCGCTAAAAGTATATTGCTAATAGTAATGAGCTAAAGGGAAATGATTGTAGATTCCTTTTAAATAGATAAAACCTCTGTGCAAAGATCTAGAGTAGTAGTACGTTGTAGGCATATAACAAATGAGTAATTATAAGTGTATTTCAATTCCAGTCCACTCACCAGAACCCAAAATAATCGTAAATAAAATTGGTATTGCTTTTAAAAGTTAAAATTTCCTACATATATAGTAAAGATTAAGCCTTTTAAAGCGTGTTTATTAATACGTTTGTTAATCTATCCTGCATACAATACTCAGTCTACCGGACTAGAAAGCACATTTATTAGTCTGTCGGTCTCATATACTGGATGCCTTGGGTTCAAAGACCTGCCGCGAAATAGTTAAGTTAAGATAAAAGCTAAATCTCAATTAGCATTTTTTCAAGCAAACGTAAATTTCAGGACTGTTGTCAAGGTGCAGTTATTTGGTGTGTTTCATGTTCGATTTCTTGATATACTACACACAGTGAAGGCAGCCAATTATTTCAAGTGGACATCCAAATAACGATTGTCCGTCTCACAAGAAAATAACAAATAAACAAACGTTTTAGACCGAATGCAATAATCATTGTAGCAAATAAAAAATATGCAGCATATTTACACAACAATTCCTCTCCGAAACAATTAAGGAAGTGAATTATGTAGTGAATGACCAACGGAAGTATTGCGTCGCTGCTACTTTTTTGCATACACCATGCTTCCTATTCTGTCCAACAACAAGATGTATACGTGACTAGACATATTGCTCGATAAACAAACATAGATAAACAAACATAGGGATGATTCGAATCGGACAGGTTATACTTATTGATCTTTTACCAAATTCAATTACAGTGAACTATATTTTATCCTAAAATACTTAGGAATAAACGTGAATAATGAATATGGCCATTGGTAAATACAAAAATCATCATAATTGCAAACATAACAATAAAATACTGATGCAAAATGGTGCACAATTATCTGAAAACAATAACAGAGTTGAATATCTGTCGACAGCAAATCATTTATGCCCGATCAATTTGCTTAATGGACGCAAGAACGTGCTTACCTTAGTTTAGCAGCTGCTATTTTATAATTTATCTTCTGAAGAAGTAACAGAACAAAAATCCGTAATAAAATTAATGTTTATTACAAACGTAACAATTACATTTCCCTGTTTAGACATTAAATATTCAGTGTAGGCATCTGTTAAAAGTTAACGTAGTTGCGTTGGTTATTATGTTAAGCAGAGATATGTATTATTTTGTAAAATAGTTAGATTTAATATTTTTTCCAAGCACGAACAAAGATTTTACGCCATTTAGAAGTTATTTCTGATAAAATCATATAGCCTCGATAATAATACATGAATATACATGATTGATAGTAAAACAACAATTATACTAATTTTGAATGAATGATATTATGTATGTCTTACACAACAGCTCCAAAAAGTAAGTCACGTGCCCTTGCACTTATGTCGTAACTTGTTTAAAATCAGTTATTCATGTATAAATATTCATCCCTTTAGGTATCATATCAATATGCATCAAATCTCTCTTGGAGTTTCCGTCCGTTGGTAGATTACTACAGCAGGAGGTAATGTAATTACAGTCTTTCGTCATTACCAAACAATTCTGAAATGTTATGAAACGTGATATTGATATATAACGTCCTCGCTAGGTCATATATACATATGAGAACAATTAAATATATAAGATTTGTGACAGTAAGAGTTGAAGGCCCTGGACCAAACAAGGGAAACTACAGAAATAGTTGCGGTTGTAACAATACCAATGACAATGCCAACCTAGATTCATTTTTAAAAAATATTTGTAAAATAAAATCATAGCATATCTACTGGTTATTCCTGTCTTCTTCAGACTGTTTTTTCATGAATACTTCCATTTATCCATTATAACTTTAAGGGATTATTTCAGTGGAGAAGTTCAAACTGTCAGAACAAAAGTGAATGAAGTGTAGATATATTACTTTTTACTATTTATTGTGATAGAGTGTGTATATCTGTCAATATATATGATACATAATAAAGGTACGTTAGTTGTTCACGCCTCAGTCTCGTGCTTGTGGATTTACAGGGAGACATAAAAAGAAGTAAAATTTTCAGAACACATTAATCATAGAATTATTTTCAGCCTAGACCCTAACCCTATCTGATACTGCTTTGTTGGCAGTGAATCATCAACACAAATTTTGCAATCATATAATAATAATTGCATGTGACTTTATGTTAGTTTGAATGTTAAATTGATTAACATTGTATGTTTTTTACGTGGGTTTACTTGTCAATTTCTGCTTCATCATTGTGGAATCCTTTGTTTGCACATTGCTTTGATTAACTATTGTTCGATAAATTGTCTGCGAAGATATCATTCTAAAATACAAAAAGCAAACGATGGCAACTAAGAACGTCG
This sequence comes from Sinonovacula constricta, assembly GCA_007844125.1. NCBI lineage: Eukaryota > Metazoa > Mollusca > Bivalvia > Cardiida > Solecurtidae > Sinonovacula > Sinonovacula constricta. Next base: position 34,701,021 of record CM017563.1, read on the forward strand.
GAAGAAATCAAAATGGCATATGTTGTCCTTTACAAAAATTAACAACATAAGAAATATACGTACAATATAATGCGTGTTGTATATATGTATTTACAGGACATTCAATAATAATTGGTTAATCAAGTGACATAAGTTGGCCATTCGACATTTGGTGATACAATATTTAGCAGTTCATTGAAAGGTAAGCTAAGACTAATCGAGTATAAAGCAGTTGTCATAAGAATAATCCTGCTTTATGCATTATATTGCTCAGTAGAGCATGGCGCTGTAATTAGATCATATACTTTAGTTGCTTGTTGTCCCAATTCTTTTGCATGTAAGAGAAACCACGATTTGGTGCAAGATTTATATCATAGTAACCTGATTAACAAAGTTTTAATTTATCTTCGTTTATCTGTATAATGATAGTAATATAACAACACAATATTTTAAGGACATCGATCAATATAAAGATGCATTATATAATATTACTTTAGGATACAACATTAGGGCAAAAGAAGAGTTCTTTGACATATTAATAACGTGTTTTCTTTTATTTTACCTAGCAACGAACAAACATGGACATCTGAAAAAGGCCAAAATGCTTCTATCAAAAAGTACGTAAAGTAAACCTTACCACTCAAACAGAATTGAAAATGGTTGAAGTGCTAAGTTTATATTTAATTGATAATTTTACAATTTTAAAATGGTATCGTCTTTCCGAAGTGATTCTTGTTTTACTATTATTTGCAATAAAACTTAAAGACAGTTTATAAAGTTTTTTTTTGTGCCTACCATTTTAAGTAGATATTACATAAGCAAAAGCATTGTGTTGTTTTCTTTTCGTTTGACATATATTTCACTAGTTGTATTTTATCTTTAATAAAAAATGCCCATATTAACAAGATGACAATACCATTTTCTTTTTGATTGTTTTATATCAACATACAAGTTACACAGCAATTTATAGGGTAATTCAACAGAAAGTGATTGAACATAAATTGCTTTAATTTACAGTTGAATTAGGCTTTTCATGTATTGCACACGTAATAGCAGCGAAGAAAGTTTTCATTGGGCTGCACGTATAATGTCTTCATCCATGATACTTTGTCAACCCACACGCTACGCTAGAAGGATTGCTTAATTCGTTTTGTCAGAAGACGAAATATCTTTGAAATGGTTGTCTAAGCTGTCATAATCGGATAAAGCCATGTTCCTTTTAAGCTTAACCCATACCTTTCAGAAAGAGGTTCCCAATATCGGTTTGAAATATTGTGTGGTTAAGAAAAACTCATAAAAAACGCATCGGTCGATAAAGTGACGAGCTGTGAAATTGCATGAATGTTAAAGAAAAAAGGCCAGTAATCAAACATAAAAAATGTTTGTTTTGTCGGACTGGACCCGTGAAGAGTTTTCAACATTATTTATTCTATATTTTTGCGGGTTTCCATCGGAACCTTTTATTTATTTGAATTAAAAAAATCCAAAAAGTAAAACATTACTATTTTGGTCAAGCTTATTAGCCAGTAAGTGTTTTAGAAATGTTTGTGTAAGCCAAGATTGATAATTATGTAACAAGAGTTCAAGGATGCACGTCGTTTATCTTACCCCATAGTCATTGTAAGTATTTTTGAAAGTAGTCTTTTTCGTTAAATAGATGACATTTGTTTACTGTATTATAATGTTATTGTACTTTTTTGTTTTGTTAAGCATTAGAAGATCGGCAGCGTATGTTAGAGGAATCATAATTTAATTGATAATGTTTTAACACAGTTGATTATAAACTAATTTAATTTAATGCATCTCTAAAAACTTTATTGCCATACATGCGTTAAAAATCTTCGAAAATTAGTTCTTCGGTAATAGTATTTGGTTAATAAAATTGATGCTTTTCTATCAAAGACATTTCTTAATTTACTTTTGGTGATAACTTTATATATATCATATAAAATGGGTATCGCAAACAAAGTAGAATAGAAAAGGTACTTACCGTGATCAATCTATATTTTTTTGGATTACGCTCAGTTGTTTTTTGCAAAGGTAGATCATGTTTGTGTCAGAATATTGTAACTGAGTATTGCCAGGTGTTCATGACATGCTATTTACGGTAAATGCATCGCTACCTCAGCTTTAAAGGGGAAAACAACAACAAAGATTCAAATAAACAAGAAACAACAAAAATATGAGATATCAAACAAAGAAATCGGTAAATATAATATGATAAAATATAAATATAATATACTTTTCATAATCCAGAGAATTTATTTGTGTCAATTATTTCATTCCTGTTTCAACATGCGGCCAATACTCTCTGAGCTGCCAGAACACGTTTGTCATATATTCGTCTTATTTGTTGTCAGATTTTTTTTATCTAGAAGTGAATGATTCTGAAGATGTAAGCATTTGTTACACAAATCAGACTTTATGAATACTTTATGTTGACACAGATTATGACAAGTTTGTCAAGTGACGAACAAAACAACAAAGAAACACTACAGAAGCATATTTATATATCTAAGTATCTTGTCTGCTTTAAAAATCCATTCTTTCATACAACCAAATCGAATTAAATGCTGTTAATATTTAATGCATGAGGAATATGTCAATTATTTAGTATTACATATCTGTCCCATCCCACAAAACATTGCAAAAAGGAATAGGATTTACTCAATTCTAAAATTGGAATATGTTATCAGATTAGGTAAATACTGACAGCAATGATTGCAGCATTTAATTTGCTGTTGCCATGCCATTTCCATGTCTCTTATGATATTTGTAATTATGCGTTTAATAAACGATGATAAAACCCCACTACCGCGAGAGAGATTTATAATTTGACGTATCTAGTTAAAATTTTAGGCTTTTGCAATGTGTTTATGTTGTAACTTAAAACTTAGTTTGTTGAGTATAGTATATATTGCTTTAAAGATAACTAGAAGCTTCTCCGTCTATTGTACCATTAAATATACCAAGTTTTATTATGAATTGCAACTGGCTCATTGTTAACAAACTACTTTCAACATAACCAACATTTTACTTTGACGGGCTTCAGCCAGGGGCGATCAAGTTTATTAATAAAAGTCGGGCCCTAGAAGGGATCAAGAGCTATTGTTGTGGTCAATATTCTGCGTCATATACTTCTTGTTGTCAGTCGTTTTGTATGATTTACATTGTTTCACAGCAGTAAGTATAGAAGACATCAATCGATAGAATGTTGTCACCTATTTACAGTGTTCAAAGAAAGCATTTGACGGCATTTAAAAAAAGTATTATTTCACAATGAATAATTAATATGCTGTTCCCAAAGCGAAATCCTTTGTGATGAAATACTATTTGGTTACTATTTTGTGTGGTTCACTTGCGCAAATTTAGATGGACTCTAAATAAAAAAGTGCAGTGCAATATTTGCAACTCATAAACCTTTTCTTATTTACCTATTCATAACCATTACATCTGTGAGCGCAATTGGTAGTTAAACATCGTTTGGCAGCACACGCAGGACTTCAGTACTTCCATAAATATCGTGCAATTCTCGTCATCGAGTTTTCGCATACTAACAAGACATCGTCATACTACCTATAATCTCTGACATTATTTCACGTTAGAAATCTTTGATACCTACCTCACTGTTCCCTCTCTGACTCTCTCTACCTCTGCCGCCTCTTTGTCTCTCACCCCCTCTCTGACTCTGCTGTCTCTTTGTCTCTCACCCCCTCTCTGACTCTGCCTCTGCCGTCTCTTTGTTTCTCACCTCCTATCTGACTCTCTCTACCTCTACTGTCTCTTTGTCTCTCACCCTCTCTCTGAATACTCTCTGCCTCTGCCGTCTCTTTGTTTCTCCCCACCTATCTGACTCTCTCTACCTCTACTGTCTCTTTGTCTCTCACCCTCTCTCTGAATACTCTCTGCCTCTGCCGTCTCTTTGTCTCTCAGCCCCTCTCTCACTCTCTCTACCTCTGTCGTCTCTTTGTCTCTCACCCCCTCTCTGACTCTCTATACCTCTGCTGTCTCTTTGTCTCTCACCCCCTCTCTGACTCTGCCTCTGCCGTCTCTTTGTCTCTCACCCCCTATCTGACTCTCTCTCTACCTCTGCCGTCTCTTTGTCTCTCACACCCTATCTGACTCTCTCTATCTCTGCCGTCTCTTTGTCTCTCACCCCCTCTCTGACTCTCTGCCTCTGCCGTCTCTTTGTCTCTCACCCCCTCTCTGACTCTCTGCCTCTGCTGTCTCTTTGTCTCCCACTCCCTCTCTGACTCTCTGCCTCTGTCGTCTCTTTGTCTCTCACCCTCTCTCTGAATACTCTCTACCTCTGCTGTCTCTTTGTCTCTCACCCCCTCTCTGACTCTCTCTGCCTTTGCTGTCTCTTTGTCCCTCACCCTCTCTCTCTGTAGGTCCCTCTCGGTTTATCTCTGTCTCTACCTCTTTTCGCCCCTTTCCCTGTCTGTCTCTGGTCTGTCTATCTCAATCTCAACCCCCGCTCCCTTTCTTTGTTTCTCTCTGTCAACAAAGACGCTTGAAACTACATGAGAAAAACAAACCCTTTTTATTAAACTCGTCATCTAAGGTAATACATAGTACAAACATGTTACTTCACAAAGGAAGCTTTGCGGATTGAGAAATCTATATTGTCATCGCAAAATACTAATTACAGTCTGAATCTTCAGAAGCTTGTCTCAGATGGAATAATCGAAAGCAAAAGGTATCATCTGAAAGCTATGATCGGCTCAATGTAATGCCTTCATTATGTCTTTCTTCACTGGTTGAACTGCATTTTTGTTCAGAACGATGATAAAAATGCTTGAAAATTGGAAGAATAATGGAACAGACATTGCCTTTGGGTCTTTTGCCGTTGAAATAAACTTACGTTCGATAATTTCGTTAAGTTGTGTGACGTATAAAAATCCAAACCAAAACATGTAGGGAATTAAAGTTCGAAACCTATTACATTATATTTTGTGGCAGATAAGTGTATTATTGAAAGAGAACATGTACATATTGTCTTAAAACGGGTATATCTCTACTATCTGTTTTAAAGGGGACCGCCATTCAAAAACATAAAGCATCACTTCTTTTGAATACTCATTGAAATAATTTAATTTTGTTTTGATCCAATCGATGCCAACTTTAATATTTATATAAATTTACTTACAACTATATGTATATTTATGTTTAAAAATATATTCGTACAGTCTGTTTTCGGTATTGATATTCAACTTGTTAGAGTTATCACAAAACAAACAGCTCGTGTAAAAAGTAGGTAAACCGTTTGCCGTGTTGTTTACACATCCGCTGATTGGACAAACAGACATATGTAAACAAACAATTTATGAACCCTCCATTTATATGTATGCTTTGACGATTTTACTTTACTTTAGTGTTCAAATTTTATTTATGAACTAAAGAAATTGTTAAAGGACTTAAGAGAATTTCTCTATTAGCGAAACATTTGTGCTTCAGACTGATAAAGAATTGACTTTGGACTTGGTCAAGTAGCCACGGACATTTTCGAAAAATGTCAATGGAGAATTAAAATGAATTAAATAAAGCGCTTAAAGTACGATAGTTTTTCGCTGATTCGAATAACTAGACACATTTTGAGACATGGCAACAGGTAGAAATAATCTGCCGTAAATTTTTCAACTGCGATTTCAATATTAAACATACATCAACAGAAGGATAGGGGGCGGAGAAGCAGGTAATTCATGTCATATCACTGTGACGACACACATAGCGCTGTGTCCTTACGCTCCAGAAGAAAGTTTAGTTCATGTAGTTATATCACATTTTATAACCATACATACATTAAGTAATTCAGAACTGTCTTGCTTAATTGTAACTTTAATGAATTTCTTTATTTTCTTTGTGTTTGGAATTTTAGCTTATGTCACCTCCTCAAATCATGCAAATACACGTACTTATAACCACTTTTGTCGCGCTCTTTGTAGGCAGCTTAATTTGTTAAGCAGTCACTTTGTCACAAATTTAAATCAAATAGATATGAGACGTATTATACATTGCTACTGGCACATAGTTTACATATATATGTCAACATTTTATAATTTGAATTAGGGCTGGGCCCAATAAAAAAAAAGAAACCATATTTTCGAACGGCCCAAGAAAATAAGAATTAAATTTGTTGTCTTGTACATAATTCAACAATATAAGAAATGTAAGTACATTATAATTATTATTGTTGTTAAGTATTCACATGGTATTCAATAAAAATAATACAACATTGGCGTGCCAAAGGTTGGCTAATCGTTATTAGGCTATACTATCTATAGCAGTACATTGACATGTAAGCCAAGGCTAATGGTGTAGCATGCAGATGGCGCTGTAATAAGATGATATACTGTAATTGCCTGTTCTCCAGATTCTTTTGCAGCGTCATGATAACAATCAGGGTAAAGGAATTTAAGTATTTATACGTGTTTATTTTCATGTTACAGGCTACAAACAAACATGGACATCTGCATATAGAGACCATATGCTTCTACACAAAATTACGTAATGTAATCTTTGCTACTCAACCGAAAGTGAAAATAGCTGAAGTACTAAATTTACATTAAATCTAACATTTTACTATTTTGAAAAGATATCATGTTTTCGAAGTGACTTTTGTTTGAACTACTACATGTATTTGAAATTAAACTTAAAGACAGTCTATAACGATTTATTTTGTGTCTAAACTTTAAGCAGATAATACATAAGCAAAAGTATTTTTTCATTCGAAATATACTCTACTATGTTTACCTAATCTTTATCAAGGAAATGTCCATATTAGCAAGATATACCCAAGATACCTAAAATAACGCCAATAATAATCCTTTTTGTTTCTTGTATTAACATATAAACATTTTAATATTTAACGGCTAATAGATGTTGAATGAAACTAAAACCCCGATATCATACCGACTTATGTGTGAGGCTTTTGTACATCAACCCCACTTTTGACACTTCTGTAATCTACAAGGAAATTCCATAACAAAGAGGTTGAAAATACGTTTTGATTAAAATTACAGTTGATTTAGGCAAAACTTATCGTGTACTGCACACGTAACAGCGCCGAAAAAATATTTTATTGGACTGCACGTAAAATGTCCTTCGAGAAAGCTTGTCACATAACACGCTATACTATAAGGATTGCTGAATTAATTTTGACACACGACTAATAAATCATATCTTTCCAATTATTGTCTAATCTGTAATAATCGGATGAAGTCATGTTTGTTTAAGGTTAAAACCATACTAACCTTTCAGAAAGACTTTCCCAATATCGGTTTAAAAATATTGTGTTGTATAGGAAAAGGGCCTGTAAAAACGTTTCTGTCGATAAGATTATAAGCTATTAAATGTAGTTAAATTGAAAAGAAAATGCAAACAGGCCAATAAGTAAATAAAAAAATGTTTTTGTTGATTTTTGTTGGATGTAAACCCAGTGACATATTAAAAAGTAATTAATATGATAGTTATTATGGGTTTTCGCCAGCACGTATTAGTAAATTTGAAGTAGAAAAAAGCAACAAGGAAGTGTTATTGGGTTTGGTCAGTCGTTTGTGGTCAGTACTTCCTGTTTTGTAATGTTTTTGAATTTGTAAAGAGACGAGTCAACCAATATTAATAATGATACAACAAGGCTTTGGGATACATGACCTTTAACTTACCTAATAGTGTCTTTAAAGGTGGTTTTCTACTATGGAAAGATTGTATTAATGCTTTTTCTCTGTAGTCATTGAAGTTATTGTATTTTTGTAGTCAAGCATAAGTAAGATGATTTAAATGTTAACTACTAATTTTTTAACACATTTGATCACAAACAATTTTAATTGTAAACATCTCTGACGAAATTATCGCCATATACATATATGTAAAAAAATCTTCTAAAATTAGTTCCTTGGTGATAGCATGTGATTAAAAAATCTGATTTTGTACTGAAACACATTTCCTAAATGCTTCGCATCGAGATTATACTCAGTTACAAAAGTAGATTTAAATTATCTTTAAATACTTCAATCAATAGACAACAGACCTAAACCTTTTACATGCATTATCCTGACTATGTGACAGACATGTTTAAAAAAATTTGTTTCTGTTTCTTATATATATATCTGGTGAGAAAGTAATGTTCCAGTGAATCAGATGAAAACATTGTTTTGACAACTTCTTTTGAGGCTTTATTGAATGTACATGTAATGTTTTAAGCGCCCGAGTAATGAATAAGTAAATATGAAAAAGCCCTACGAGCACTAATAAATGTACAATTTGAAAAGGCACAGGACAAAGAGATTCACATGCAAGCCAAATGTAAAAGTAAGAAGAAATCTGTGATCAGTCATTACGCAAAGAGCAAACCCAACAATTACCGCCGTGGAACGGTCAGTTGCCAATATGGACTGACTGGGGTGCTTAAACCGGTTTTATAAGATCTAACCTCGCACTTCCGGACGTATTTCTCAAATGCAAACCATGAAACAAACATATATTTAAATAAAAGATGTCCAAGCGCTGACGTTTACTTAGATAGTTATGGCATTAGCAAAAGAAAGCAGTGACGCAATTAATAATGTACACGTGTTATTTAGAAGATAGAGAGATGAGATAATTCATATTTCTATTAGAAGAAATATACAATTCTTAATTGTAAATGTAATCATACTTTAAATAAAAAAAATGACCAGATAAGTGTATATGGTTGTAGCATCATATTGATGTGTAGATGGAAAGGAGGAAGCAAATTCCAATGTCCTTCGTAATCGTTCTATCTGCCATTGTTGCTGTTTTCATCGGTTTATAGCTGAAATGAAAAGTAAACAATAAAAATTGTAACTTTTAATACATAAGACGAAAATGTTTCGTATGACCATGAACCTGATATTTTAAAAGTCAATCTGCATTGGGACAGAATCTGTGATTTTGATTAATAAAATATTTATAACTAACAAACATATATATATATATATGTTTGTTAGTTATAAATATTTTATAAATCAAAATCACAGATTCTGTCCCAATGCAGATATATATATATACACACACAGCTTTGACCCATCGGGTAAATGATTGTTGACAGAATTCAGGTCGGGTAGTAATAGAAATGCTTTATTTTCCTCTTCAAACAAAGAAAACCAATATTTGTTTCACCCTGCACGTATCGAGATTTTTCTGGTTATATGATTATTCAAAATCTAATCATATGAAAAACCCATTTTATAATTCTGGAATATGACAAATGCTTGCCATTTCTAATAAAAATTAGTTAATGCTAAATTACGATCCTATCAAACTTTATAATGCTTTAAAGTGGAACGTTGTCAATTGTTTTAAAATCAATATATTTTGACTCATGAAATATGTGCTGGAACAAAAATGCATTTCTTTGAAAGACATTTAGATGAATACTTCCAAATTAATCTTGGTGATAAACTTTTATATGATATAACACAGGTTTCACAAACAATATGCAAATACGAGTAAGTCACGAAGCATTGGTCGTAGAATACACTAGGTAAAAAAGTGGTAGACCTATAACTCCATTGCTTACGCTTAAACAAATTTAAGGGTAGTTTAGTGAACGGTTGATTCGATGTGTGTCAGGATAATGTGACTCTGCAATGAATCGCGGTATTTGTTCATGGCAGGCTATTCACGGTGATTGCATCACTATCTAATCTCTAAAGAAAAAAGAAAACAAAATAATCAAATGAACAAACAAATAAACAGCTACAATAATGCATAAGTACATATAAATCTGAGGTATCAAACAATGCTATCACTCATATGAATATAATACAATGATCATAATCCAGACAATTTATGGTTGTTAATTAATTTATTCCTGTTTCCACATGCCACCAATACTGTCTCAGCTGTCCGACCACGTTTGTAATGTACATGTATTCGTCTTATTTGTTGTCCTATTTTAAACATTATGTGTAAAAGTAAATGGTTTTGAAGACTGAAGCATTTGTTTCAAAATGTAAACGAGAACTTGTCAATAGTTTTATTTCAATGTAACAGATTTTGACAAGTTTTGTCAAGTGACGTACAAAACAATGACTATGGTAGTTTATTTTTTATATCGATTTTGTCCATTTTAAAAATCCGTCCTTTCATACAACCAAATCGATTTTAAGTGATATTAATGTTTAATGCATGAGAAATATTCAAATTATTTAGTTTGAAATACTGTCCCATCCCATAAACATAATGCAAAAAGGAATAGGATGGATGAAATTCTAAACTGGAATATGCTATCCGATTAGATAAATACTGACTGCAATAATTGCAGCATTTATTTGGCTGTTGTTATACCATTTCCAGGTCTTTAATGCTATTTGTACGTTTGCGTTAAATAAAAAATGTTAACACCACATTACTTCGAAAGGCATTTATATATAGTCGTATAACTTGAATAAAGATAAAATTGTCAGCTTTCTCAATTTAACATGTTGTAACTTGAAACATAGATTTTCTAAATTACTGTATTTCGTTTAAAAGTTCGGGGATAGCTCGTTTTTTATTTTGCCATTTAACATTAAGTTTTTTTATTATTTATTCCGACTGGCTTATTGTTTATATATAAAAAAACTTTAAACATAACTAACATTGCTTTTACTTTGACGGGTTTCAGCCGTCGGCGATCATTTTTATTGATAAAAGTCGGGGTCAAGGAGGGACCAATCGATATTGTTGTGCTCAGCTTCTGCGCCATTCACTTCTTGATTTCTATTGTTTCGTACTAATTAAATTATTAGTATATGTTGAATTAAAATGTAGAAACTAGCAATATAATCACTTTGTTCGAAGAATGCATGTAAATAATATTTCACAATGGACGATTTATAAGTTTAACCCATTGTGCTGAATATTTTGTTTATTGTTTACTGGCGCAGATGAAAATTGACAAATGTGACAGTTTGGTGCAGTTTTTGTCCCCCACTTCCATGAACATATCGCCTGAAAGCACAAATGGTTGTAAAACCCTTTTGATATCCGCTGAAATTCGGTACTTCGATAAGGGTTAATGCAAGGTGCAAATCTGCTCCCGTAAACTTTCATATACGTACGAAAAAGGAATAACGAAAGCCTGTGTGTTCATGCTGTCTTTAATCTATGACATTTTCACGTTAAAATCTTTGATATCTCCCCCCTTTTCCCTCTCTGACTCCCTTGTCCCTGTGTCTCTTGGTCTCGCTCTCTCTGTGAAACTGTCACTCCTTTGGGCCCTGTCTCTCACTTGTCTCTATCTACCCGTCTCCTTCCCTGTACTTCCGTATCAGTCTTACCCTCTCTCTTTCCCTTTTTATCTTCTTCCCTCTGTATTTAAACTTATCAACAAAAAACTTGGTTGCACGTGAGAAAAAAAACCCTTACGTTTTTAGCACTCTGCCTTCAATGTTAATTAAATACACATATATATTATTTCACGAAGGAAGGTTTTCGGATTTAACAATTCATTTTGTCACCGCGAAAGACCAATTAGAGTCTAAATATTTTAGAAGCATGTCTCAATAATGGAATAATCGACTGCAACCGGGACTATGTCACAAAAGGGATCATCCTAAAGCTCTGATCGACTCAATATCGACTCAGTGGAATGTCTCTTTTATGTCTAATTACCCTGGCTGAACTTCATTGTTATTCAAAATGAATGCAAGTGCTTAGGAAGCTTGAAGAGGATAAAGAATAGGGCAAGCATTAATTTTATATTTATTTTTATTCATTTAAATACGATCAATTTACTTCTAAACCATTTTAATCAGTAAATTGTGGCATGATTTATGAAGGTATGGTTAATTTTGTGATTTTAATATTATTATTTTGTAACCTTTTATGCATCACTTAATTATTTTCTCGCTCAGAGAGTAAAAGTAAAAGTGAGCCCTTTCATGTAAGGTATCTTCCAGCTACTTTACCGCGGCGTGCCCATGGTTCTACCCAGACATATGTTTAGGTGGCTTTTTCCAATGAAAGAAGGGATGTATTCGATAGTTTGGTGATCATTTAGTCCGAACCATGTATCAAACAATTGATTTTATTTCCCTATTTGGATATTAAAACATTCATCAGAAATGAGTAATTTTAATTGTTATCATTATATATATATATATATATATATATATATATATATATATATATATATATATATATATATATATATATATATATATATATATATATATATATATATATATATATATATATATATATATATATATATATATTCTTAAGGTACAGAGGTCAACTATACACACACACAGACACAGACACACAGACACAGACACAGACACACACACACACACACACACACACACACACACACACACACACACACACACAGAGACAGACACGCAAACACACACACACACACACACACACACACACACACACACACACACACACACACACACACACACACACACACACACACACACACACACACATATATATATATATGTGAAAAGTTTACCTCTGTACCCTAAGAAAATGTAAGGGCAGTGACCTCTAGGCCCAGGCGATAGTCTTTGATCAGTAAAGATAAATGTTATTCAAACAAATTTCTTTTGTGCACCCAGCAAACAGGTTGATAAATAGAATTGGCAGACAATGCACTTTCTTAAAGAATGTTGATATACTATACTGTATTTCAATGCTGTGCCACATGAGACCTCTACTGATGCTGCGCTATTATATGAACAAACAATGAAACAGTTATGAAAACCTTTTACCTTGCAGTATGTCCCACCTTCCAATTAAATGTAAAAATAAACTTGTAAGTAAATCGATTTTGCTTTTAGGTTGGTAATCAACTCGAAGAAAAAGGTACAATGAGTGTCAACGTACTTGAATGTGGAATAACCTCAATAATCAACATTGCCCGCCGATTGTATTTCATTGGAGTTCAACTGGTACAACATACACCAGTCATTGTTTATGTAATAGTGTATTGTTATGACATTAATTGGAGGTTAGCCAACTGACATTTTGGAGAATGCCGATAACAAACAATATATTTTTGTTATACACAGTTTTATTATATACTATAAAAACACTCGTTAGCTAGTATGATCATGGAAGTACAATAATAATCATGAACAAATAGAATGATTTTAATTCTTAAATGTACGATATGTCGGTATATCGCATTGCTTCTGATTTGTCAATTGTTATTTTCTTAGCTGCATAACCAACTATGTAAAACAACATTGTCAATTTTACAATTAAAATATCAATTTGCCTGTAAGGTATTTTTTCATTATTTAACATTACATAAAACGAAGTTCATAACATAATGTATTATTTCCTGCTTGACACGTGCAAAGGTGTCAGTAAAACAATGAACCATTATCAATTGACGTCAGTAGACAGTTTCCCATTCAGTTTAATAAGAATGCCGTGTTATTTACCCTCTAAGAGAAACAATTGTGATCTGACTTTTGGTGTACATTATTGTCAGGATGTGTCTCGAGTTATATATCTGAATAAGAATACATTATCCGCATGACGTTTCCTGCTTACCACGACAATGTTTAAGAAATATTTCCGGATTTATATGTCAACACATTAGTTTGTTATTTATTTACACTACCTTCTGTTGAGAACATGCTGAGGTATAACTGAGGTCATAGCAAACAAATAATTGAGCGTTTCTATAGAGATAATAATTATCACAGTAGTTGTGTTTCTGAGTAGATAATTGTTAAATGGTCCATTTATAGTCCGTATGTTTTAATTGTGAAGTAATATAAATTTAATATGGATAGCATAAAAGCAGCAGCAACAGCAGCAGCAGTACATTGTAGCAGCAGATTTAGCAACATCAACAACTACCAAATCCCCAACTGTTTAACGATATCGAATCAGCATGTAGAAGGGTTTATATCCATAGTCTGTCGTATTGAAGTAAAACGGTACTAAATGACCCGTCCGATAGATAAACTTCATGTTTTAAGTTTTAATAGTTTTGAACTTGCCATGTGAATCCTTCAGGATAATCAAATAGAATAGAATCAAATAGCATTCGCAATTGATTAAAAATCTGAAATAGACAAAAAGCGCAGCAGCACAGAAATCGTGATTTAAAATAAACATTTAAAACGTTTTTGTCGGCAAAAGAATCTGTTAGCTACTTATACAGAAAGGAAATACAAATATTTCAGATATAAGCAAAACAATAAAAAGGAAATGAATGTTCAGCTATTAAAACCAGTGACCTGCTCTAACCGGCACGTATCAATTTATGTGGACTAAAGAAATGGTCAAGGAGGAGTCAATCGCTATAGTTTTTGACCACTCGTTTTATATACATTTTGTTTTATTTGTTTTGTACTAATACTTTTTTACAGAAGGAAGTGTGGATTTAATCAAAATTTAAATGAAGTCAATTATTAGCTTTGCAAATTGTTCTTAGAATGCAATGAAGGAAAAAAAGCATTTCACCATTTAAAATAGACCACAAAGCAAAAGCTCTTTTGATGGTTTACTATTTGGCTTTTTTTAAATTTAAACAATTGATATTATAGAAAGTCTATTACAACTTTCGTCACGAAAGGCCATATAACACAACTGACAAACACCGTAGGGATTATGCAGGATTACGATACGTTATTACATTTTAGGCTGAGTGCTATTCGCTACAAAGGACTATCATACAAAGAAATGCTTATTATCTAGCTAAGCTCCCTTTCACTTTTGTAATTGGAAATCTGTCATTAAAGCTCGTTTGAAATAATCCTCTTTGATATAACTGTTTTTGCAATCTACCGTGATACAATATACTTATAGGTTACTTTTACAAAAGAAACTTTACGAATATCTCATATATTGTTTTCATCACAAAAGACTAATTACATTCTATCTCTTTTTGAAGCTTGTCTCCGATAAATAAATCGAATGCAGCTAGGGGTCTTCTCCGAAAAAGGATCAATTGAGCTCTCTAGTCGACTTAATATAATGACTCTGTTATATCTCTGTTTGACAAGAGGATTTCATCGGCTATTTTGTTTTTTTTAGATAAGGACATTAGATCAGGAAGTTTAATGAAGAACGGAGGACAGATTAAATGAACCTATCTTTTTAGGTTTGGTAAATTCTAAAATTATTAAGCGATTTGTGACGTGTATGGTAGGGTAATTTTTGTTGTATTTTTTGTTATTTTAGTATTTTTAAAAATAGGCAGGTTAATTGTGTCAGTGCTACCTATTTAAACAGACCAATCTTATAAGGAATTAAAAGTTGAGTTGATATCAATTCCTTCTTATTAGGGCTGTATATCTATAATATACAATTTACTTTATAGTAAGCGGCTTCTCACAAGCGATTAAGAGCACAGTTCAGCTGAAAAAAGATGCTTTAATCGTAGACAAATACAATTGGTTTCTATCAGTGTTTTTATTGCGATTTTTATTTAGTTTGTATTCTTTTGACCAGATTAAATAATTTAAACATCTACTTTCAATTTACCTTTAATATGTATACGAAATCTATAGATTTACAACTTTTAAACTAACCAGATTTGCATTTAACAAGACGCCAAATTTAATGCGTTTTCTGGCAATAGTACTGTTTAAGTTGTTTGACTTACTCTGAAGGTATAATATCAACGTTTGTAAATCACAAACAGGCGCGCGGTATGTAACCATCAAATTATGGTTTGCCAATGGATGTTTAGCGATTTATCATAGTCTACTCAAAGGAAGATACATATCTTTTAATGTATAATAAATATGCTTTATTCTTTCTTATTGCATGCAAAAACAAGCAGAATTTACTACAAACTATACTTCTTAAAGATTTTATTCTAGGCCGATCCATGCAACTGTTTTAGGAAGAACATACACATTAAACAGATGTCGATTGTCTGTGATCATGAATAGTTTTATTTGAACGGGTCATTTGCCTTTGTGCACCCAACAGATAGGTTGATATATCGACTCGACGGGCATACAACTTTAGAGAATGTAGATATTCTGCATTTATTTTCTGGGAATTATTTGCTTCTACCTCTTTGATGCTAGTCATTACATGAGTTACAATAGGGAGACGGGATGCCGCAAACCATTCCGTATTGTTCTACTTCCAATTAAGTACCAGAAAATGCGTTAGTTTATAGATTTTGCTGTATTCAACGACCATAAAATTACTTGGAAGTGGAATTAACAATGCCCGCCGCATTAATTTATAGAGTTCAACTAGTTAAACATGCATCGGATTTTGTTTTTGTAATAGCGTAAGGAACCGACATCGGTCAAAAATAAGTCAATTAATTTGAAAACGTCGAGAAAAATATACTGGGCGTATCTGCTTAACGCCACTTTTGACCTACTTACAAATGCTGGCATAAGGTCAGTCCGAATGAATATCAAATCGACTCTCGTTAGTAAATATCTCAGAAACACTATAAATCGTAGCATTTTTAAAGGATTCACTCCCAGATCAACTTCCGACAGTGCTGTAGCTGATTAAGCATTAAAATCTTATTTACACTTCGTCTTAAATATAATCTACGTCAACTATCACAAAGCACAACGTTCATACTCTCACTGTGTAATGGCTTCGTTTGAAACCCAAGCTTAGCACAGCAAAAACCATTGTGCCAGTGGTCGGGTGACCTTATAAAGTGGCGGAAAATGTCAAAAGACTAATTAGAACACTAATTTTAATACAACATTTCTAACGAAAGAGTGATTTACAGTTAACTGTTAAACTCGTATGGTATTCTGTTTTTAAAGAAAGCGTTCCTTTTATTAAGGTGCATAAAATGTTTCAATTAAACTCTTACCAACGAAACATATCTGGTTACAAATATAGTTCTTGTTATATACGTTTGACGAATGCAATCACCTGTTACAAAGTAAACATTAGAAGAAGAACTGTAAACTTGAGCAGACATAATTGGCTGTTTTATAAATTAAGTATTAGTTGTTTACAGACCAATCGTATATTTTATGCTGGTTAGGAAGTTTTACAAATGATAAAAATTACCATTTACCCATTGAGAAGAAATACATCTAAGGACCCAGCAATTCACAGACATTTTATTAGTTTCCAAACCTACCTAATTGAATAAAAGCACTCGATTTTACCCATTGTCAAAGTTTGTATCGGCTAATTTGCACCGGACAACCATACATTTACTGTAAACTGTATTTTATTATTAATTTGAAGTAAAAATGTAAACTTTTACTGGAAAAAAAATCCTTTAGCTTGTATTGCATTTTATTATATAATGTTTCATATTATTTACAGTTAGATTCAATAAATATCGGTTTATATCCGGAAAAGGAAATATCCTATACACATTTGTAGAATTAGTCTAACTATGTAGATAATTTACAGATTGATTAGGACCAAATCATAATGATTTTTAATTGGGCATTATTATTTATTTGCTAGGCTTTACTTTACAGACGATGCTGTTGAGCTTTATTCATTATATAACTTCTCTCATTATGGAAAGATGTTTAATGCACTCAAGATAAAGACTAAACACGTCTACATAATGTGACATAACAAAGCAAACTGTATGGATCAGCGGTCTACGTTACGACACTTTGACAAAGCTATGCCACTCGGGTGTCATCGCCGTCTGATCCCTGCCAGCTGTATATCTGTATATATTATACTCACAAGACAAGTCATTGAATGGTTAGCAACGTTTTTTTTTCTGACCTCCTTTTATGTTAAAAGACACTTCGTTTTATCTTTCTCGGCATTTTTATTTATTCATATCTAGTTGTCGTAGTTTTTTTTTGTTAAGCCTCGGTAAACATGTGTTGTTATTGTTCCTTTCTTGGTTATGCCACTTTTACCCCATCCAATCATTCCTGGCGAATGTTTTGTCTGAACTCAGCGTCACTGAGACAATTTAAACGGCATACTCGTACTTTTGGAATCTTCATTTCTCTCTCTCTATATATACATCTCTCTCTCTCTCTCTCTCTCTCTCTCTCTCTCTCTCTCTCTCTCTCTCTCTCTCTCTCTCTCTGTACTGTACTGTACTGTACTGTACTGTACTGCTGTACTGTACTGTACTGTAATGGAATGGAATGGAATGGAATGTACTGTACTGTACTGTACTGTACTGTACTGTACTGTACTCCACCTCGTATTCATTTTATATAATTAGTGCAGAACAAACAGCCTTGTATTTGCGCCATTGATATTAACCAGTTTCCTATTGGTGCATTCTAGAACTAAACTATGCCTTTTAAATCGATTGTAAATTACGTTTTAGAAATACATGTTGATTTTAATGATAAAATCAACTTACACTGTATAAATATAATTACTGTATAAAATAAATGACTACAAATAGGAAATACATATATATGGATGAATTTTATTCAAATTAAATATGGCGAGTATTTAAACGATGATCATGGTGGAGTTTTTTTTGAAGGTTTGTCAATGTATTTACTTGAAGTATTGTTTTGAGAAAACAAACTAATACTTATGCCCCAATAACAATAAAAATGCTGATTTTCTGAAAGTAATCTACCAACAATAGTTATAATCTTAAAACTTAAAGTTTTTTCCCTTTTGCAGATGGCAGAGCGAAGTGGCGAATCAAGTTACATTCAAATTTAGTATATGAAGTTTGCCTATAATATATAGTATCCCCTGTTCTGGGGATATCCGGCATTTATGGCAGCGGCAGTTAATTAAAACATCCAACTTAAAAGAACTAGTAAACGCATTTAAAATTTAAGACATTTACGTTTCTATAGCAATACACATTTTCAGAATCTAAAAGATTTTTTTAAAGGATGTCAACTGTCAATATTTTAGGGGGCAATGCTAACTTAGCATACATTGTTAATAAATTCATATGGGCAAATTTGTCAGTTGATGTTTAGTCTTAGTTAATTCTTATATCGCACAAAATTATATGACAAAATGCAGTTTAATGAAGCTCGTTAGGCTCGTTATGCGGACAGACGATAATCGAGGACTTTGGAAACCACTAAAATTTAATCCATTGCTTTTTGAACACCGACTTGATGTTAAAATGATAAAATAATTATCACCAAAGCAATCCCATTTGTTAGTACTTTTAATGTCTTAAAGTACAAAGAGACGTGTGATCGAGATAAAAACAATCATTTACTTTAATGCATTCTTAGAAATAATGCCGCATTTTCGGTAATGGAGGGAGACAAGACATGCATCACATCTAGACCTATTTTCTGTCTACGATCAACCGTTCGCAGAACAAGTAATATAAGGTTCAGCGTGCACATAAACCACAAAATTAAGACATTCCGTCTTTTGGGGCTAATGCAGTTTCCACTTCGGAACAGGCAGACAAAAGTGAAACATTATAATTTTCTTAAGAAGGTATCGTATAAGATGTTTATGTTCTAAACTTTTTTAAAGCAATCACAGTAAACACGTACAGACAATAATGAAAGAAATAAAAAGCTATTAATAAAATAGATATCTTCTGGAAAATATATACCAGTTCTTCTAATCATTGCGCTTAGTAAATATTACAAAGTCGGCTATAATATAAAGAAATGAACGAACCGAAAAGAGAATAATATAAGAAAAAATCATTAAAAATCTCTTTTGTCATTAATTTATATGAACAATTTTAACATGTTTAATGAAAACCATGCATAAATTTTCAAGTTGTGGATACAGAGACTGTCATTTAATATGTTAAGCACAACCTACAAGTAAACCAACAGCACTAATGGTTCAGTGATCCTGTTAACATACTTTATTCAAACTAAGAAACATAATACCTACTAACTGCCTTAATTGAGTAAGGACTGATTTTCATTTAACATGTGCATCTTATACCAGTGTCATGTCATAATGTGTCTCTAAAGCCAACGCCGTGTCATTAGATGTCTTTAATACCAATGTCATGTCATTATATGTATCTAATACCAGCGCCATTCCATTATATGCCTCTAATACCAGTGACATGCCATTATATGTCTCATACCAGTGCCATGCCATTTTATGTTTCTAATACTAGTGCTATGTCATTAAATGTCTCTAATACCAGCGCCATGTCATTATATGTCTCTAATGCCAGCGCCATGTCATTATATGTCTCTAATAACAGTGATATGTCTTTATATGTCTCTAATGCCAGCGCCATGTCAATATATGTCTCTTATACCAGTGACTAACCATTATATGTTTCTAATGCCAGCGTCATGCCATTATATGCCTCTAATGCCACTACCATACCATTATATTTCTTTTATATCCATTTCATGACATATTATGTCAGTAAAGTTCTATGTCAGTATATGTCTCTAATGACGTGTGTTGTGCTATTGTTTGTCTCTAATGCCAGCGTCATGGCATTATATGCCTCTAATGGCACTACCATACTATTATATTTCTTTAATATCCGTGCCATGACATACTATGTCTGTAATGCAAGTTCTATGCCAGTATATGTCTCTAATGGCGTGTGCTGTGCTTTTGTTTGTCTCTAGTGTCAGTGCCATGCCAGTTTTGACTCTAATAGCAGTACCATGTCATTATATGCATCTAATGACGTGTGATGTGTTAATGTCTGTCTCTTGTCTTAGCGCCATGACATTATACGTCTCTTTTGCAATTACCTTATCTTTAAATGTCTCTAATGACGTGTGTTATGCCATTGTATGCCTCTAATGCCCCGTGCCATGATATTATATGCCTTTACACCAGTATCAAAGCATTAAATGTCTCTTGCGCCAGTGTCAAGCTACCTTTTTGTTTCTTGTGTCTGAACCAATCCACTTATATCTCTCTAGTGAGAATATAGCATTTTTGCGTAAAACATTTACAACAAACTTTATTAAATTATCACAATTATATTAATTATATTATAATACAACGGAAGACAACATAAAAACAACTTCCAGTAATTTTGTTGTCATTGGACTTTGTCATGTAAATGGTAAACTTATAAAATAAATAAGGAATTATACGTTTTGGCACGTACATGTAAAGGTCACATCAACATTTTGGGTAGTGTTATAAAGCTGTTGAAAATGCTCAAAAGACGAAGACACTTCGAGATTCACCAAATGTCTTTAGAAGAAACCATTTTGTTCTCTTAACTCATCAGCAATGTTCCATAGAAACAGTGACATTTACATAAAAACAATTTTACTGTTAATGTAACAAGAATCAAGGGTCAAAAACTGTTTGATAGAAAAACCTCCAGTAAGTGCGTGGTTGGAGAGATCAACAAACCAGGGCCTTTTGCCCACTGACCGTTCCAAGGCGGTAACTGTTGGTTATCCTTTGTTCGTGTTGTGGCTCGTATCTGTGTTACTGTCACATTTGCATTTACCCTGTTTGCCTTTGTCCAGAGGTAGTTTAGATATAAATATCTGTGATAATTTTAATTTCTTATTTACCTATTGAAGAATAATAACCAAGCACCTTTGATAAAGAGTGTGCAATAAATTAGTAAAAGACAAACTCTCTTTCCTTCATTAGAACTCCTACAGTTAGTTTTAAAACAAGTTTTAAATTACAATATATTTTGAGTATATGGATAAAACGTAAACGTCAACTAATGTTCAAACTACTTCGTACTTTCATATAGCGATACAGTGCACGTTATTGCGATTATATGAGCAGTTATCCAATTACATGTGATTAATTATTAAGTATCTAAACAAAATAATGCTTTAAAATGAGCTAATCACAGAAGAAACAATTGTCTTCTTTTCATAATAACAATTAAAAAAAATGCAAATCAGTTTAAAAAATAATTTAATGTATAATGAAATACATTCCATCAATACTACGCAACATGAATACTTCGATCTAAAGCAAATAACTAAGAATCTATTGGAAGAAGAATTAGTTACATACATATATTAATAGTTACATTCAGTCTATTGTCTTTGATATCAAGACGAATTTTCAACATATTTGCACAAGGACGGTTGTCAAAAAAGAAAACGGTTTTCTTCATCCTTAGATTGTTCGAGCGATAATTATATGCCAGTATATTGTGGCGTAACGGCAGAACAGGACAACTTCTTCTGAAAACAATGTTATTACAAATTTAACTAATTATAAATCTAACAAGAGTTTAACGTAACTACCTCTTTCGGTCTCGTCCAAATTCCCACTCCTCTCCTTAACTCATCTCCATTTCCCCTTTCTCCCATTCTGCACTCCTAATATATATAGTCTAATAAACTAATTGCTCATCCAAACTGAGCTCGCATATATTTCTTTACAAATGTCATTTATATAGGCTTCCCGCCTATATTTTGACGTATGCATCAATCACGGTCCCTAAACCTGCCTCTTTATTGCCATTTTACTAGTTTCCCGTGCGTCATTGTATATTTCCTTATTTTGATTATTAATCATATTATACTTTTCCCTGCTTTAAGTTTACTTTTGCATTTAGTTTAAATAAACGGCACGATGTCTGTAACTAACCAATTATAAC
Source organism: Sinonovacula constricta (assembly GCA_007844125.1). Classification (NCBI taxonomy): domain Eukaryota; kingdom Metazoa; phylum Mollusca; class Bivalvia; order Cardiida; family Solecurtidae; genus Sinonovacula; species Sinonovacula constricta. Next base: position 34,723,429 of record CM017563.1, read on the forward strand.
AAATCATTATTTAATTGAAAATAAATTACACATATATTATTTACTTAAAAAATAATGAATATGGTAATATTACATTACAATATCAAAACCTTTATAGCAAGTGATACTGATGAGTCATTGCATTCACAGGTTATGCTAAAGCTCACGAAGAATAAAGTGGAATAACCTTTGTGTTGGTAAATTGTTTAAACAGTCAAACAGGGTTTTCTTCGAATCTTGACGAATATATATGAATCATTAATTTGTTAACTTTGAAAGTGATAATTTAAAATGCTTCTTAGGAAGAGTTAAAACGTAAATAAGTCATTTTGCGCTGAAGAAAACAATTTATAATGTTGCTACTTTTATAAAAATGTTAACTGTTACATGTAGTTAGTTAAGGTGCTGATATTTTAAAGTGTACCATAAGGTGCATTTTAAAAACTTAAGAGTACGAGAGTGAAATAATATTTAACGTATGATTATTCTTTCTTTAAAGCCACATACACACTCGTCAAGGACATTCATGTCCATTATGAATTTTAGTGCTTATATCGGAAAATGCATGAGTGAAAAGCTTCCCCTTCTTTAATGGTGACATTTTGTTGAACAGGTTTTACAGTTTGAATGCATAAACGCACACCTTATTTTAAAGTGCTATCTTTTTTGCTTCACCGACTAATATCAGTAAACAAAAATCGCCCCTTGTTTGTTGTGCGATTCTGTGATTTTTTAAGTTGTTTTGAAAATAAATAAAAATAATCTTGAATAGGATAACTTTACGTATGCTAAGAAATTCTTATAAATGCGTCTTAATTATTTAATAGATTAAGTGTTTTTTGACGTTTGGAGACGGAACTCCTCAATCAAAGTCGGTTCCACAAAACAGGATTGTGCCTGAATTGAGGGTACAGTTCATCGATCCATTAAGACAACACCAGGTTAAACATGAAAGCTCGCTTATTAGATTGTCTACATATTACTTTCTATGAATATTCATTATGGTTTAATCAAGAAAAGTGGCTCAAACATTCTTGTGACATATCCTAGTATCTTTACAAAAAAGGTTCATTATTATATTATCAGACTCTACAGACTCAAGGTCTTTTGGAATGTAAAACAGACTGAACTCTAATAAAATCATGGTAGATAACTACCTCTGACTAAATTTATTAATTATTTTTTGTGTACCAGTAATATCAATTTATTTAAAAAAAAAACTGCCAAATGTAGAAATGAGAGCGATAGTCGTTGGCAACACAACGTGCGGGAGTCAATATTTACAGTTATTGTATTGCAGTTTTATCCTTTAATAAAACAGGTTTTGAAGTGTTTGGTTTCATCAGTAAGGCAATGCTAATTATACCAAATAATATACACAATCCTAAGTTTCATATTTAGAGTTAACGAGGATATTGTCATTTAAACAGAGTACCTACCGATACTAATTGATTTTAAACATGAAAGAAAGGAAAATGTATCTAATTATTTTAATTTTCTTCTTTGCTGTTAATTGTAATAATAAGCAAACATATGCGAGATTTAATCTAAGCAAGTGCTTCTTTTTAAGCTAAGTATAATTAATTAAAGAGCTTTTTTTTAATGTTGTGTCTTCTGTCAAGAGACAATCATCAAAACCACTCATTAAAATAGGAACAAAGCCGAAAATTCAAATCTTCTTATTTTTCGTCTTAAAATGTGAGCATATTCACTTATTACGGAGTGCATGCTATTTCGAAAATTACCTTTATTTGAGATCAAACGTCCACGACAGTATAGCTTGATGGGGTCTGTCACCTTTTATATTGAACATCGCCACAAATATCACTTAGAACGAAGCATTGAACATATTTGAGATAACGTAATTGAATTCTCCTTGTAATAAGTCGGTTAAAACATCAGAAAAAATGTTTTAATACCACAAAGCATGCAAATAATACAAAAGAGTAAAATGTGGTAAACGAATTCCCGACCAGCACCTTTTCAAATTTGTTTTTCTCCCATAGACTAGAAGCAATTATCGGTAACTGTTAATTTACTAGTTCATGTAACACCTAATCTGGTATATATTTCTGTACAAGAATCACTAATAAGTCAAATGGAAAATGAGCCATACATTTGTTGCAAGTTTCTTCGAACATACGAAATAACATAAAGATGGCGTTGGCATTAATAACTGTGTATTACAATGAGAAAATTTGAAAAAAGACTCGCTATTGACTGTCTAAGACCGTTGAAGTTCGAACGCAATAAAACTTGCATTAATCATCAAGTTACACATGTTTGTATTAATTTCGCCGAAATAGCATAAAATTAATCTAACTGTTGTCAAATCAACTGCAAAATAGAAACGTTCACATGATATTCGACTTTTTCTCATTTAGATTTAGGTGCTGTTATTCTTATTGATTTATTATAATCCAGCTAGTTTCATTTGAAAATTGTTTGTTTTGAAAAAAGTCGGACCAGTAAACTTAATACATAAAAGAAAACATTCACCACGCAGTTTGGTCGATCAGTGACTGTCTGGCTGCAAGAATTATCTAAATAATCCAAACCTTTGCTCCACGCAAGGTTTAACTGTTAACTTACATTAAGAAGAAGAATACATGATGTGTGTGGTCCTTTTTGTGAGCACCTGACTTACAGGTAGGTATGGAAAAAGAACTGTCCAAGTTTCGATAGAGGTGTAGCTATATACAAATTGCGGAGCGGTCCATTGTTGCCTTCACCATTAATACAATGAGCGCAAACATGGTATGTAACAAATCACAAATTTACGACATACACTGCCTTAATCACATTTAAAGCAACTGTAAAATTAAATGCTTTCAATCAAATACCCATTTTGTATAAATGTAGTTTAAATCAGAACAAAAATTAAAACTTAAGTCTAAGTAAAAAAGCAAACAATTAAACTAAATTTTTTATAAAAAATCTAAAGTGCACAAGATGACTGATTCGGCAGTTCCTAAGGAAAAGAAAGTGAGAGAGAGAGAGAAAGAGATGAGGAGAAAGAGAGATATTGAGAGAAAGAGAGACAGAAAGATATCTATATATTGAGAAAGAAAGAAATAAAGAGGGAGAGAGTGTGTGTGTGAGAGAGAGAGAGAGAGAGAGAAAGAGAGAGAGAGAGATCGGGTGCAAAAAATGGTTTAAATAAAACAATACTACCACCGCCGTATATTTCGACCTAGTAGTACACCATGTTAAACAACAAAAAAATTCCTTGAAAGGAGGATATCATCAAATGTTAGAAAATAAAGAAATGACTGAAGAAATCATTAAAAACCAACAAACAAGTCATTAATATTAACATATCGAAAAATAATGGTTAACTATACTTCTAAATTATACATTTTTTGTGCAATCTCACATAAAAGATTATTCCATATGGTTGCGATGTTGCCTTATTCCTATAGGGAAACATTAACACTTTGCCTATAAACCAGTGCGCAATTGAATGGTTCAGGAAATATAACTTCATTTCACGTCAATAGTTTTTTTGACTTTAATGATAGTAGCATTTTAACAGCGGTTTGGCTTCCTCTTAATATACTAAAGTAGAATATTCCATTCAATTTTGTGTTTCGATTCGACTAAAATGACAGTGGCATTATCGTGTACTATTATAAAATCGTAACACATTTTACAATTAATATACAATCTTTTGTACTTTAAAATTTTGACCTTAAAGATTTTGTCAATCAGTAGTCAAGTAACTATAACCTCTTTTGCATTAAATGTTTTTCGTCAAATTTGCTTGGCAAGTATTATATATATATATATATATATATATATATATATATATATATATATATATATATATATATATATATATATATGCCTGTCTGAAGGAACTATAATACCATCTATCTATCTATCTATCTATCTATCTATCTATCTATCTATCTATCTATCTATCTATCTATCTATCTATCTATCTATCTATCTATCTATCTATCTATCTATCTATCTATCTACCTACCAACCTACCTACCTACCTACCTACCTACCTACCTACCTACCTACCTACCTACCTATCTATCTATCTATCTATCTATCTATCTATCTATCTATCTATCTATCTATCTATCTATCTATCTATCTATCTATCTATCTATCTATCTATCTATATTTCTATCTATCTATCTATCTATCTATCTATCTATCTATCTATCTATCTATCTATCTATCTATCTATCTATCTATCTATATATCTATCTATCTATCTATCTATCTATCTTTCTATATCTATCTATCTATCTATCTATCTATCTATCTATCTATCTATCTATCTATCTATCTATCTATCTATCTATCTATCTATCTATCTATCTATCTAATTTCTCTCTCTCTGTGTGTGTCTCTCTCTGTGTCTCTGTCTTCTCTCTCTGTATGTCTCTCTCTCTCTCTCTCCCTCTCTCCCCCTCTCTCTCTCTCTCTCTCTCTCTCTCTCTCTCTCTCTCTCTCTCTCTCTCTCTCTCTCTCTCTCTATATATATATATATATATATATATATATTATATATATAACTCATTCACATTTTATTTGGAGGCTACTATGTGTATTGAATGCACTTTATCTACACTTATACAATGCCTATCACTCCGCAAGCAGAACTTGACAGATAGCTCCATCCAATGCGTTGTCAGAAGAAAGTAACTTCAGTCAACATCTTAGATGAAATAATCGAATGAAACCAGGACTCTTTTAAAACCAGGAGCGACTGGATGCGTTGCCCGAATTGATAAGACTGCATGACAATGCCGATAACTGGGAAAACTGGATAATATTGGTTGAAGTTCTGATTGTATGAAGCGATGCGATTACAAAAGCCATACGCAATCTTTGATATTTTTCTCAGTTCCGGTCAGAAGGCCTTTTAGTAAAATTGGCCATGAAAAATCATATGCCGATTGATTAATTTTAGTGAAATTAAATGTGCACCATTCAGCTGGGACTCTGGCTATCTAAACTTAAATTATGTGCAAGTTGGTAAAACTATTTGCAATATTACGTTACACCTTCCAGAAAGATAAACAACAACAACAACAAATAGAAAAACAACAACAACAAAAACAACAAAACAAGTAAAACTAGATAAAATCGATAAGACAATATTTTACCATACATAGTCCTTTAAATGTTGTTAATTGCTAATTAATGTTCAAATTTAAAATATTTTTCTGGTAAAAAGTGTATCTAATTTTGATAAAAGTCCAAGTGCCCTTTAAAGCTCTTTAACTTGACTTGATCAATTTTGCTTATTAATACGTGAATGTTTTCGAGACGCTAAGTACACGTGTTCTTGATCTAATAAATCCAATTATTGTACAACAAAATGAACTTATCAGCTGCTTTCTTATGAACTTTAGGCAAGTAACCGTCAAGCCTGTACAAAATCGCCACGGTATATATTTTTTTTTTTCAAAACCAAACCACAAAATCCGCAAAATTCGTTTTTGCAAGCACACCTTTTCGGCTAGTTTTCAAATTATTAATGGACTTAAAAAAGTTAACCAAGACAGATATTTGAACTCCATAATCTCTTGGTGGTTGAAGACATTGTTGAAAAAAAAGGCAAAAATGCTCGACTCAAAAGGACTTTACGTAATTAAACTTTAAGTCAACACCTAAGAGGACATTGCTCTTACCCGCTACATCAATCATTAGTCAAACTTAATAAACTTACCTTATCTTTCAAAGCGAGAGAACTAACGAACTGCTGTAAGTTTTATTCACTAACGTTCTCATGATTTGACAGCATCAGATAATTTTCAATGGCATTGAAAGAAACGTGTAAAGCATTTTAAGTAAATATCCTTCAAACGATGTCATCACAAGGGTCAACAGTAATCCTCCTTATTATACTTTCTTACTGATCTTTTTTTTTGTCGAATCGGGTTTCTATGTCAGTTGTCTAGACAAAATTCTGTTTTGAGAATTGCAGCGCCAATACTTGATGGAGTTTGTTATTCTGTAATTCTTCTGAGTGTTTATAGGAAGTCGTTCGTTGCAGCTGTCTGTGTGAAAACTCGGAAAAAAATCAAATAAGGGGATATAGAACTTCTCACACACCGCATGCAATTTCTTTTCCATATCATTAATTATAATATTTAATTGGGGCGTGACCGAGCTGTTAGATTTGTTGTTTTGTAACTCCTCAACCCTCACAGCGTGAGTTCGAGTCCCTGTTAGGCCGACAAATTTCATCATGTGGGAGTGTTCTCGAGCTAACCTGTATTTTGCCGGTGGTAATACACAGACATTAGTCTGTGATCTTTCTCTACCAATTAGCTAATCGCCACCAATAAAACCATAATTATGTCGGTACGACGTAGCAAAAATAACAACAAACTAGACAATGAAACAGACCTAGCCATTAATGGAGGCTTAAGACAATGTCAATAAGCAGATCAACACCATTATTTAGTTTAGAAACGCACAAACAACTGGTTTGTCAAAAAAGTATGTTCTACCCAAAACTTTGAAAAGTAGCAATAGATACTAGTTAATATTTTATTCTCCAAACTTAAATTAAACAATTTGCAAATGAAAGGTATATATTCCAAAGTTATTAGAATACAGAGTGATGTTAACAGCTACAGTATATGCTAATCCTTTACTAAACCTGCAAGTTTTGGGCTAATTAAAGCTTACGAGCTTACCTGTACTTTGTGTGAGTTAGGCTTATATTAAGCGAACATCCCTTCAACCATGATCTTATATTGAGTATGCATGATACATTTCAGAAATCTTGTTTCATGGATTGTTTTAACATTGGCAGTGTATGTTTCGATACAGTTATGTTCAAATTAAACGTACTTTCATATTGCGTTGCATCATATTGATACGCAATTGACCTTTTTGCATTAGATGGCGTTTGACGCCAACATCAGCAATCCACGTCAAGTAATTTTAAAAGAGTGCATAAGTTTAAAAATATGCAACATTAATATTTTACTTTGAGTGTAATAAACAGATATAAAACTATTTCCTGGATATTGAATAATAAAGAATTGTATTACGACAAACCTAATTGGTTATCAGACGGGTTGTTAATTTGAACATTGTGTTTGCGAATAACAGATCCGTATTAATATTTTACATCCATGACATCAATTACAACTGCTATACTGAATTCTCACAACGATACAAATGAGCTACGAGTCGATGCAGTGTTTATGTGATGGAGTTTAACAGAATTTATTTCTTGTCTCATCCTTTTGGTGTATGTATATAAGTAACTGCTTATCTAGATATAGAATTCAACGTTAACTTCATTCTTTGAATTATTTCAGTCAAGCAGGATTGTGTTTTGATGTACACGGGCCGATAATTTAATTTGTCATATTGGAACTACATATTATGGAACTGCATTAAAGCTACAAAGGAAATTATCAATGGACAGAAGAATCCATATATTGTATTTGCGTTTGATTAAACATATTTATCGCACAACCTACCGCGCGAGCCTGAGGGAACACTCATGCGTTGTTTTTGGTAACTTACTAGTTAGTTAACTTTGTGGGACGTCCTTTTCGTCGTGTGACGTCAATAAGTATGTGTACTGTATAAGCGATTTCCTAATTACTTTGTTGTCGCCGTTTTATGCCTTTTGTTGGACAAAATTTTAATAATGTTATAAACGAATATGTTCCTTTTTTATGGAAAATGGTCGAGTAAAGAGTTGAACTATTTTTTTTTGTGCGGATTCCCACAAACCGAATTACACATGTCAAGGCCGACTGTTCATACTATTTAACAGATGGTGCTGTGTCAATAACAAGAGCTGATGTTTTGGCTGTGTGATAAATATAATCTGATATTCGTGTTCATTAGATACTGCAGAGCCTCGTTTTGTATCATTTCAACCAACTCGTTTAATTTTTTATTATCTAATGAACACTCATATCAGATCCTCTATATGTCTATCCTTTCACTTCAAGCGCGCACTCATATCAGCAAGTAGACAGCAGACTGCGTGGACAATGGAACAGTTAAGATGCCAAGCAAATTGAACGTTTATGCAAATTTGCCTATAAATGTTAGCCTAGACTGACATAACCTATGTATGAGATATTGATGAGATAAATGGCCCAAATCCGGTGGATGTTAAATGTTGATGTTTTTCTCTGTAGTTTTTCTGTTCTAGACGTAACTTAACATTCGCGTCGGTATACCGTAGGTGTTTACGCATAGAAGTACATTACATTAATCTTCTATAATTCTAATATCTACGCAGTGTGGTATACATACAGAACGTTTTGAAGAGGAAAATGATCCAATAAGGTCTTTTAAGAATCACCACAGATTTTAAAACCCGAATTCTACTAGACAACGGCTAATATAGTGAATGTAAAACAACAGTTACCGTCTTGAAACGGTCAGACGGCAAAAGGACCTAATCAAATGTTTTATTCCACCCTTTATCAATATCAAATACATACGCGTTACTGAGCGTGCGTTTATGTTTCTGTCATATTTCTGGTGCTGATGCATACAAATTTGATGTCTTTATAAAAACTTAAACAGTTATGGCCTAGAAAAAATAAGACTGCTTTTAGCATTCTCTACTGCTGAAAAAGATATCAGGAGTCAATATTTTTCTATTTGACATAGTTTGGAGACAACTTCATCGTTATGCAATACTTTTTATTATTGAAATAATTCAGTAATAATAAAGAGTAGCAATAATACGGGCCTAGTTGAGAACTTCTGCCGTTAAATGAGATTTTTTCTCCAATCGAAATCTCTGTCAAGCACCAACCAACCAGTTCAATTTTGACAATATTTTTGATTTCATAAAAATGTTGAAAAATAGTTTACATGTCACTGACATATTTCGGTTTACTCAAATGCATATCAGTGCATCTGTAGGCTTGTTATCTGTCCAGCAAATCCGTTTGTACATATTATCTTTTCGAGTCAGAAGAATAAATGTTTCTATAATATTTTAAGGCAATACCAGTGTTACTGATAAAAAACCTGATAGTCGTTTGCTAGATTGTGTCAGAACGAACTGTCTTTTCATGTCTACTTTTGTTCACTTTCGTCTGTTTAAACTTATATTTTAGTTAACCCGTACTTTGCCTTATTCAGATAGTTTAGCAATGTAATATGGTGTCAGGATGGTACACGAAACCAAACATTCTGACACAGATTCAACATTGGTTTACACATGTTTCTAGGTGTGGCTAAATATTTATGGGTTTTAAACCCTAATAATAACTATATTTGGTATTGATAGGTTTACGGTTCATTTAGTGTAAAACGGAATATTACATTGCTTGCTATAGAACAAACAATGCCTTACTTCAATGAATAGTATATTGACCCATAAGAAATTAACAGAAGGCAAACCCATTTCGTCTTGTCTATGGTTGCTGTAAATGTCACCGACATCGTTCGCAAAAACATTTCTGATCAAAGACAGATGTTATATGTACGCAATGTTATAAACCGTTGGAAAAAAACCCAATAAAAATATAAACAAAGCAATTGTCTTATACAGGTTCAACGAGAAAGAATTTAGCAACATCTGTTTGAGAATATGCAATGTCATCATTGTGTTAATATCTGTCAGCGTACATATCCGAGCAACTCAAAAAAAACATCAAAGGGATAAATGATAAGCTGTGATATGAAAAAAGACTGATGAGCTTAAATCAACGTGCTATTGGATTATGGTAAATTTTATATAAAATGACATTAGTCGCTCTTCAAAAAGACAATAAATTCTTAAATCTACAAACCATTCAAGGGTACCCCTGGCGGAGCGTTAATAGTTGCTGGTTGGTTCTTCGACCCTTTCATTAAGTGTGGATTAGAACTTTCATATCGAAGGGTCTTGCAGCTGACATGCAATGCACAGGTGGTTCTTTCCAGACATAATTCTAGGGTCTTTTGTCCCCTTAAGTTAGCTAAAGGTCGACGATATCGCCATTTATTGTGTTAAATCGATGTAAACAGGTCAAACTTTATAGTATCATCGTCAATTGTCATGCTAGTGCATTTAGCGACTGTTTAATATGTATATTCTTGAAACTAATGGAAGCAGATATTATAACATTCACACGCTATTATACTACTTCATCTTTGGTTTTCTATCTGTTGAATAATAAACTGTTAAACGAAATAACAGTTAACGATTTTAATGTCTATGTTCCTAGATGAAAAGTCCCATTTATAATGACGACGAATTGCAGATTATCTTACATCAGCAGTAAATGCAGCACGTGTCAAGTCTTCTTTTCTGAAACGGAAATTTTCAGAGGGACATTTCCACTGGGCGACGTTAACTTGAAGATTTTCCTGTTTGATAAAGGAGATCTAACAGGAAATAATTAACCAGGTAAAGACCATATGATTACAGAAAGGTTTATTATTACTAATAACTGGCTTTGCCTGTATGTATTTCCTTTATGACTTTAAACTTACGATCAAAGGTGCGCCGGTGGTTCTCTCTATGCGTAAGTCTGGTGTTTTCCTACAGAAATAATTGGAATATGACCATAACTGTGTCGATGCGATGTAACAAACAAGCAAAAACAAACAAACTTTTATCTGTTATTATGTATTTCTTTTTTTTAAATATTTGCTAAGAATGGCCGAAAGGATTGATTAACTGTACATAGTGTTTAAAAAATAACAAACTTATCTTATATATTCTAGTGGAAACTCATTTAGTTTAGTTTACAGCTTTCACTGTTTGAGGAAAACCTTTCCAACATAATGGCATAGAAATAAAAAAAGCAGTGAACATATCAATATGTTTTCTCTGATGCCCTACATAGAACAAAGTCACCAAGGTTATACTTACGAATGTTTGTTTAAATTTTAATAACGAGTTTTGCTTCTGATTTTCTCATACCTGAACCATTCAATTGAATTCAAACTAATGTAAGAAAGTAAAATATATTTTTATCTTTTTACGATACAAAAGTAGGTCTCCTGTTCAGTTTCTACAGCAGTGTACAAGTTGGACATTTTAGGCATTTAAATCTTTTAAGAGACAGGCACAGAACGAATCAAAATACGTTTTGAGGAATTAAACGTGGCACGGAAATTATCGCTTTATATAATGAGTTTATTTGAAAAAAGTCGAATAACTAAGAAACCAAAGTTAGTTTGGGCTTATTAAAGCAACAACATTGTCCTGTAGGCTTTAAATAAAGTAGATGGAATTACCTTTAAGGACTATTCCCGCCTTACAGCAGCACACACCTTAACCTACAACGGCAAACCCCAAATGCTTCATAACAACCCCATAACTCCCGTTGAAAAACTTGAATGCATAACAAAAATATCCAAAGATTGTTTGGCGTTCGAATAAGCTTCGCATCAACAATTCAACATTATCCTATTTGTAAGGACAGATCGCTTTAAATGTTTATTAAATTGAAGTCTACAAAAAACCATGATATGGATTTCAGATACAAAGAGATACCGACGTGAGAGCGGATTACAAGCTAATGACATCACGTGATCTAAAAAATAAGTGGTCACGTAGTTTTCCTATTTTCACAGAGGTGTAGCAGGGATTGATTCAAGAGGCGGGAAGGGGCAAAGCATCCCACCACCAACCAGGTAAAAGAGTAGAGTTGTGCAAACAAGTACCTTAAAATACTAAGCTTTTTAAGTGATTTTGTCTGTTGACAGGGGTCCTTTACTGATATTCAGCATTTAATGCGATAAAGTTGAATGGATCTTGATTCATACACCCCCACCAGCATTTTCCGGGTCCGCCCCTGATGTTGCAGGACGTACACATTTTGTGCTTGATCTTTCAGATATCAGCATTATAATTGGTTGCTTTTAGGAAAGTAACTGGTCCATGCTGTCGGATATCACCTCTAAGAACTTGACCTACGCAAAGGTATGTTTAGCTAAAACTCAAGTTGGAAGCGGCTGCAAATAATTAACCACACCTAGTCTCAAAGAGGCAAAATGTAAACTGTACCAGAAAGATTGTTGGAACGTATAGGTTAGAAGATATAGCCTAATACACAGAAACGTAATAACCATCGATACAACTGAGAGAAGAATATCGACTCAGAAATTAGCTCCAGAGAGGCAAAGAATAGTCAAACCAGAGATGTAGATTTAACTCACCAAGAAGCATTGGTAAGATAAGAAGCAGAACAGCTGGCATTAACTTGGTCACAACTCTAGATATACGCCTAATAACATTTCAATTTCCTCGCGTAATCGGTGCATGATCTACTCCCAATACCAGCAAATCTACATAGATGGGACCTCTCACCGTTTTTTACTGACTTTCCTTTAGCATAGTATACATGCATGTAGTCAACATATCCAGTAGTTCTTTCCTTTGAGAAGTTTTCAGAACGCAGGACTAGAATTAAACAGTCCATTCGCGCAAGGATTAGGAAACCAGCAGTCACAGTATGACAGGTTGTTGATGACAAGCGTAGAGAAAGGCTGCATTACAGGCAATCTTCCTGTCGGTTATGAATAATGTCATGTCCATAACGCCACAATCGTTATTACAAACATGTATTTCCTATCTGAGCCACTCTGCACAGATAACTTTTTTAAACCAAGAAAACCATTTAATTCATGCAGGTCATCCGTCGTGACATTGATGTCTATTTTTTGCAGGATTCCTTATCGTTCATACTAGTAGAGGTGAAAAGAATGGACATTTTAAGTGATGACTACAGAGTTTTAATGCACTAAAATTGAGATAATGTTGAAAATTGTCAAAGCTTAGACTAATGTATGCTTTTTTGGCTAAAAGAATTATTTACAAATACCCCAAACAGAGGTCAGATATTGTTACATATATTAGATATAGGCAAACTGTCAGATACTACCTTTAAAACACCTAAAATGGTAACTTATTATACACACCAACCAGCTCAAATGACATTGTAACAGCATATTCACCGTTTGAAAGAGGAGTTGATATTGACGCACTGCATTTATGCTTTTGTCTGAAGCGGAATACAATACAAAGAATAGGTGGACACCAGTTTGAACTTTATAAAAGCTCTGGTTCGAAACACGATCAACTTAAATATCGATAATTAGCATTAAAAACTTTGCATTTTCCTGAAAAACATCGTTGAGCCTTAGTAAATGAATTTCAGTTTTTGCAGGCTGAAAAAAAGAAAAAAAGATTTAAAAAATATTTTATTCATTTTCTGGCTGTAATGTTTTAGTCTCGTTTAGAGAAAATCAAAATATACTTAACAAGTATTGCAAGTAACAACGTATAATTTAGCTTTCGTTGTACTATCTCTATGTCTGTCTGTCTGTCTGTCTGTCTGTCTGTCTGTCTGGCAAATACCCATATTCTGTCGGGTCGAAACATTTTGACTTGGTAAATGAACTTGTAATGCTGACTGTGTTCACTTAAAAGAACTGAATAAAATATTACCTTAAAGAAAAAACTACCATGGTCAAATGTCAAATCTGCAGAAAAATCAATAAGATATCGATGGAAGTTTAAATGATTACATATCGCGTGATCATCTAAGAAGATGTTAAAGCCATATAACTCGTAACCAAAGGCAAAGATTCTGTTTATAGGTTAATTTGAAGATTCACTTAAAGATTTAGGCCAGGATTAAGTACAAAAAGGCAAATACCTTTGACCTTAAAATTAATCCGAAAATGTTAATGTAACCAACGTGAAATCTAACAGCTTGCACGCGATTGCGAATAAGATTTCAATACTTTATAGAATAAAGCATAAATATTTGCTCTGTTATTAAGTTTAAACTTGACTTATGCATGCTTTTAGAGTTAAATACAGTTTTTAAGTTAACCCTGTCTATTAAATTGAATATCGGATAAGTCTGATGTATTTAACTGAGCTAAAAGTTTTCCGCGTGTTTGCTCGGCGTTTAATATAACATATTGTTTATTAAAATGTATTTTCTCTGTCCGTCTGACAAAAATATAGTTGTCAAGCACGGAAGTGATACACCTAACAGTTATTTCTATTGCCAAATGCGTGATGTAACCTTTGACCGATTCACTTTACTTATGATTAAAGTAAGAGCTATCTTAACCTGAAAGGCTAATTGATTTTTTATTGTCTTAAGAGTCTACAAATATTGTCGGTGTTCTTTTAAGTTTTCAAAATCTCAAACCGATCGCACAATACTTGCAAAATTACAATGCATTATTTTAGTTGCATACAGTGGTCCAAAATTGGAGTATTGCATTAATTTAAATCATCACGTCAAACATCAAATTGTAGAAAATACAATGGATCTTCTACTTCCTTCAAACAAGAACATGCTATCAACACGAGTCGTCAAACGCAAGTACTGTCTAACAGAGGATAATTATCAAACTATCTTGTTCAAATGTGTCTTTTTAGATTTTTTAAGTTGTTGTATAAGCTCAACAAATACGTGTAAAATCCTTAAAGTGGCAATTTTGCTTTTTTTAAGTTTTACACGATTTTCTTTCAATTTTACGCCCAACAATTTACAACCAGACCTTTGAACTATTATTATTAAGATATCCTCTATCATTTTTGCTTACGTAGAAGGATCCAAATAAACACTAAATTGTAGAAATACTGAAATAATGCACACAAAGACATTCAAAATTATCAGTAAATAGATCTTTAGATTTATATGAAAGGCTTTCAATACTAAATGCAAATGTCTGAATTTATTCATTCTCATTCCAAAAAGTGTTATATAAATTAGATCAGCGCCGTGTTAAAGGCACATTAAATAAGCAATGTTCTTTTCGTGAACTTTAAATCTAAAAGAAAAGTATATTCATGGGGCTGTGAATCGGTAGACACAATTACAAGGAAACATGAATTACATCTGCACCAAACTGTCGTCCGTAATTGACCGTTTTCTTACCAAAAATAATGCGACCGTTCCTGATTTTTCCACTTTATCTTGCTTCTTTACTTATAATAAATTGCGCCAATAGCGTTTGTTCAGAGACATAATACTGCATTATAAGATATTAAACTCAGTTTAATATATATTAAGTATAACAGGTCGTAGAATCTTTTTCTCAGTTTGATATATATATATATATATATATATATATATATATATATATATATATCTTGTATATTCTACATTTAAACATTTTATTAATTTGCAAGACAACGGTTCTTCAGGCAGTTTCAACCACCTGGTAATATACCGGTTCAGTATCATCCCAGTATCATTTTCATTATCAATATTAATAAAGAGTTTATAATGAAGAAACATATATTTCTCTACAATAATTTCGAAAGGTCATATCGAAGGACGAGGTTTTTATGTGAATTCTATGAAAGTTTAGCATATATTCTAAAGTAATATACACATGCTTCTTTAAACATAACAACTTGAAGTTTCTTGACTGTTCTTTAAATTTTAGATTATTTTAAATTACATGAAAAGCAGAGTTTTCAAGGAGTTTCCTTAAGAAAAAAATTACAACTTTCTGCGATAAGAAACACGTGACAAACTTGCGAAGACATACTATTTTCTAGTCACATTACAGCTTCACCATTGTTCGAGGGGCATATAATAAATTCATTCGTAAAATGGCATGGTCATGAACTCATAGTCAAATGATAAATATTTTAAGTTTTATATTCTATGTGTTTGCAGCGATGTTTGGACAAGGTAAGCTGGTACTATGTATTATGTGACTGTTGTTTTATGAAATATTTCTTTTAGCATTTGATATGTCGATTTTGCACAGTAAGCATTATTGTAATGATAGCGAAGCGTAATGCCCACGGAAACAGCATGCACATAAATCCGTTTTGCGGACCTTAGGTATATAACTACTTTATTACAAAAATAGTTCATTTGTAACTTTTCGCATGCCATTGAGGTTAAGATTTGTCAAATGTGTTAAACAATCTAATGTAAAATATATATGCGTATTCTCACAATATATGTTGTTTTAGAGGATACGTTTAATGCAATGTCCGGTCATTTTCATTTTTTTCTGATCTCATTATTCGCTCTTGGCAAATATTTTTGTGTTTAAATGAGACTTACCTTACCTCAAAAAGTCATATAGAGGGGTAAAGAAAGAGGGCTTTGGTATTAGATTATTAAACCTTACCAATCGGATAAATAGGCATCTAAAATATGGGCTGCTTCAAAAAAAGCTTGTTTATGGTTCATTTAAGTTTAGTTAATTGTTCGTAGAATTTATAAATACCCCCATAGAGTGAATTGTGCTTATTTATTAAACGTGAAAAAAGTTATTTATAGTAGACTTACAAACTGCATGTATAGTATAATGAACGACAATTTTAACTAATTAATTATTTCCTTGATAAGTCTCAAATTAGTATTAATAAGTTTTTTTTCCTCCTTGAATTATCACATCGTATTGAATTACATCATGGAAAGGTGCAATCCTATTCAATCATTAACTAAAGCTAATAAAAGTGCAGTTATGTTAGATGGCTAATTTTTTTGCCAATTTATATTGACATAGAATAGGTAAGCTTAAACAAAATGAACACTGACAATAAATGGAATTGAAATAAATTAAAATACGGATTTTTATCAATTCAGACTGCTGATCAAAGAATGTGTCATTTAGAACAAACATTCAAGTGATTCCTTCCGCAAAACAAGTCCTTTAGAGAACGCCTACCTCAGTTGAATGTCTATCGTATAAATAAACCTTGTTCTCGTTCATCTTACTGAATCAATTGCAAAAACATTATAATACGGTACAGTAGTTTTCCCCTGACATTGCATTAATCAATAGATCTTAATGAAAACGAGTTCAATGCGACAAGATATTCAGGTGACTGAGCACTGAACACAAGAACTATATTACCGAAGAGACGCTTCCAGTTGGCACGCAATAAAGAACAGAAATCGCCTACTGTTGAATATGTCCGAGACAGACATGTGGTTGGACACGCCATCTGGTAAGCGACGACCTTCTTTGATGGCGCAGATAAACAATTTCCATTATCTGTTTCATTAAAGCTTGAGTGTCTGTCTTTTTGTTTAAATGTGTTTCATCGAACAGTTAATAACAGAGGTTTTTACTTTAATAGTTACTCATTTCTAGGACTTATAAAATATGAGGATGAAGCAATTTTGATTGAGATACATATCAACATTTGATTACGTGGTAATCATTTGACATTTTAATAAAGGTTAATATTAATAATAAGTGTTCACAGCATGTTTAGGCAGAACTAGCCTTCTTAAAAGAAACACTGTAATAGGAAAATGGATATATTGGTTTTTGAAAAAGAGATCCAATCACATTAGAAGTGTCCAACTCCACAACAGGAATGATCATTTTTACTCCCAAATAATTGAACGCACTGTCATGACACGCATTTTCTTTTTTTCATTCTTTGACGATTTTTTTTATATTTTCCCCTTTCTATTGTGCCGATTCTCAAATTAATAAAATATCGTCCATAGGCCCATGCTTAATATTTGCTATTTCTAAATTACTTCTTCTCCTGATATGCTTATTTTTAATAATACACTCATTTCCGTTACGATTTCTGAGAACAGCACAATGTATTTTCACGTACTTTTAGATCATTATTCACCAATTATTATTACGTAAGAAATGCTTATCAAAGTTATTGATTACTGTCGACAATATCCTCTTCTTGTATTTCGCTATATGTGTGTATTTTGAATGACACTTAAACTTTGCTACTTTGAGCTTAAAATCACATTGAAACATCATTCACCAATCAGTCTTAAGTCTAATTCATTGCTTAAGCCCAAGTCACAATTTTATTCCAATATAGTGGCATTTTCGACAATAACCAAAGAAACAAAACTCGAACATTAGTATGTTTCAATCCATTTCTTTACTATTGTGCTTGATATTTGTGACTTGTGAATCTTGGAGTATGTATCCGATGGGATCATAGCAAAGCATTTGCAGCTCAGTATAGCATATATAGACTATTTTCATTCGCACCACATATTTATAATACTTTCAGAAACATTGATATTGATGAAACATTATGGTTTGAGTATCAGCATGCATATAACCTTTTCATCCGAACCACACCAAATTTCAACCGATATGTCACCATATAATACATAGCTTTTTTTTCTGAAGTAAATGAAATAAATGTATTAAGAAATAATTTTAATGTTTAGTAAAACAAGTAATGTATAAATCCGTTTTGAATATTCATCTATTTAATTATTCATTTGTTTTAATGTATTGGTTCGTAATGTTTTAAGCCATAGCATTATGAATATTTAGGTTCCTGATGATATTTTTCAAATAACTATCAGTGCTGAGCGGTTAAATAATAATTTACTTACCCGACATACAATTTACTAATGCAGGTCTGATATAAGGACAGACACTTATCTGAAAAAAGTGGGCGTGTGAGTTTATTGATATGAAAGGCAATCGTATACTTCAGATGACATTCAACTTTTGTATCACGTAATGACTGACATGTGAATTAATGTTATTTTATAGAGCCACACCTTTCGAGTGTGAAACTGAAATCTCTCTTACTTTTAAGTTAAACTAATTTTTTCACCTTTTTTATGTGCTATAATATTTTGTGTCTAAAGAAAACATTTTTGTCTTCCGACATTGCTAAGGACATATATGAATTTCTTCAAAAGTGTTTTAGAATGCCACCTCTCAGAATGAAGCTATATTAGTGATAATGTTGTCTAAACTCAATTTCTATTAAATTAAATACCATGTTTCAAATGCATTCATTACATTATTATCAAGGTAATATAGCGTATCGACATATTTTGGAACTTTCTTCATTGTTGTGCCCTACATAATGGTTATTCACCACGACATTTTAAAAGTTTGAGAGAAAACCTGTCTGTAATGAGTCCATTGTCATAAACATCGCCTAAATATATGTTAAAAGGCCGCTTTAGTGCCTCTTTACACGAAGGACTGGTGCGTACTATAAAGAATACGATGCTAAAATATTATACAACCGTGGATGGAATTGGTTTATTTTATAATGAGGTTTTATAAAAAGGTTGTGTAAAATCGTGTGCTGAAAATGTTTAGCTTAAACCTTAACAAAGGTGAACAATATCAGAGATTTTAATAAACAGGCTTTAAAAAGGATTTTACACTTATCATCAAACACGTTTTTTTCCGCATCCAACGTTATATTTTATCAAAGTTTCTCGGCAACAGTAAAACCCTTTACGCGCATTTTGCACTGCACATATTAAAACGTTATTAATGATTAAATTTGATTACGATAATTGTAAAGGGGATTTGCACTTAACCTTAGTTCATTAATCGCATAACGGTTAAGCGAATGCTAGACGTTAAAGCTAATGATGTAGATCTTAATGCAATAGATGTAATCATTATTTTTTAAATAACGCTTTTTGGAAATCGTCAAGTAATATTTGGTGGCATTCTTTTGACAACGGTACCATCGCCTAAAATCGAAAGAATGTACTGCAGAAATAAATCGTTTCGGGCTTATTTAAGTAAAACTAAAGGGTTAATATATGTTACCATTTTTATGGGTGGAAGAAAAATGTATTTCTCGGTATTGAACAAGAGAACTATAGAGAAATCTTAAAAAGTGTCGACATTGGTGAGGATTTATAAGTTAATTGATCGGCGACGCTTTTTTAAAGAAAGGTTAGCACAAAAAAATAATTCGTTAGATTTTACTTACAGTGATCTATATTCTTTACTTAAACTGCAAAATGCTATTCTACGAATTGCTAATCCACAAGTTGTATGTACTCACAGAACTACAAGAACATAACTCAGAGAGACCCATGTCAGTGTCCCGTTGTTTGCTTAATACTAATTAAAAGCGTTAAACTAAGTTAGTCTGATCCAATGACTATACACTATTATGTAAAAATTATTATGTTTTGACGACATTTGTGCATATATGACCATTTTATAGTTTAAAAGGGAAATTAGTAATATAGAGAACATTTTCACACTTTCAAAAATTGTGCGTTTGGTTGCTCTCAATTAAATGACACTTTGTAATCAGATAGATAATACAAATGGAATGATTTTTTCGAACAAGTTTAAATCAAAACAATAGCTATAATCAATCAGATTTAATTACGGAAATATGAATTATAAATGACGAGGTCATTTACACGTTCCGTTTGTTAAAATTCATAGCCTACTCTTTTTTCTTAGCATAGGGTATCATGTTTGTATTTTTAATTAATTGGACATTGTTATGCATTATGTAAAAGTGATTGCTTAAAGCCTTTCCTATTTATTGTATTCGTATTAAATTTCACAAAATCAAAATATTCTTTGTAAAAGAATAAAGCGAGTAAATAAAATTAATAAGTGGCTAAAATTTTAACCCAGTGTAATTGTCTACGAGTTCAAGTGAAATTGTAAAACAATACAAGACGGATGGAACAGCAGCTTGGTCTGACGCGCTAAAGCTATTGTGAGGCTAAAATGAACCAACAAACAACAAAGCATAGACAACAGTAAAACATAATCGACTGACTAGCGTTCGAGGAACCAGCTTCTCGAGCATTACCCATTTCAATGATTCGTAACTACCTTTAACCAGGAAGCAATCGCAGTGTTCTCAGATTTTCGTCGCACACCAAGTTCTAGTTGTAATGTTTGCAATTCATAAAAGTGGACATTGAAAAAAGCATTATACACACTTGATGTAACAGATATAATAAAAATAATAATACAAATAATAATTATAATTAGATATTATTATTGTTATTATTATTGTTATTATTATTATTATTATTATTATTATTATTATTATTATTATTATTATTATTATTATTATTTATGGAAAAAGCAAGGGGTAATATATTTATCGTAATGTATACCTATGTATACATAAGGGCATTATACGTAGCTGTAAATTGCTGGCTTAACAAATATGCAAATCAAATTGAAATTCACAACACTCTTTTTCAAATTTTTCTAAATTAATCAAAGGCATGTTTTTTTTCCTCTCACCAAAGTTAACTTCTTGATAACTTGTTTTAAATAAGACTGAATGAAGTAGTTTGAGTGAAGTAACATTGTATTCATTATTCTGCATTGTTATTGAATCTGCAAAAAATAAACTAGAACAGTGCAATCTTGCCTACTGGTTAGTTTGCTTCATATATTGGTCTATTATGACTGATATTATGTTCACTTTACTCCATCTGGCAAGTGGCATTGAAATTAAGAAGAAAATACACATTGCATATTTATGTGTGTGTGTGTGTGTGTTTGTGTGTGTGTGTGTGTATGTATGTATGCATGTATGTTTGTATATATACAATGTATATCAATTGTAAAATGTGTTACCACATGTGTGTGTATGTATGTATGTAATACTATGTGTATTGAATGCACTTTATCTACACTTATACAATGTCTAACACTCCGCAAGCAAAGATTGACAAATAGCTCCATCCAATGCGTCGCCAGAAGGAAGTAATTTCAGTCAACATCTTTGCTGATCTCACCTCAGATGAAATAATCGAATGAAAACAGGACTCTTCTAAAACCAGGGGCGAGTGGATGCGTTTCCCGAATTGATAAGGCAGCCTGACAATGCCGATAACTGGGACAATTGGATGATATTGGTTAAAGTTCTGATTGTATGGAGCGATGCGACTACAAAATCCACGCGCAATCTTTAATGTTTTCTCAGTTCCGGTCAGAAGGCGTTTCAGTAAAATTGGCCATGGATTTCGTGCATCTGAAAAATCATATGCCAACTCATTCATTTTCGTGAAATTAAATATACATCATTCAGCTGGGACTCTGGCTATCTAAACGTAAACTTTTTGCAAGTTGTTAAAACTATTTGCAATATTACGTTAAACCTTAAAGAAAAATAAACAACAACAACAACAACAAGAACAACAAAAAAAGAAAAGAAACACAAAAAACAACAACAATAAAAAACAAAACAAAAAACAACAACAACAAACAACAACAAAAAAGATTAAAATTAGGTGAAATCGCTAAGACAATCTTTTATTACACAAAGTCCTTTAAATGCTGTTAATTGCTAATTAATGTTCCGAAGAAAAATAATTTTCTGGTAAAAAGTGTATTTTTTATCCAATTTCGATTAAGTGCCATTTGCATCCTTGACAGCTCTTTAACTTGACTTGATCAATTTGGCTTATTGATATGTAGTGTACATGTATTCAAGACGCTAAGTTCATGTGTCCTTGATGTAATAAATCTAATAATTGTATAGCAAAATGAACATGTCAGCTGCTGTTTGTGGACTTTAGGCATGTAACTCTTAAGACTGTACAAAATCGCCCACGTATACACATTAATTCAACACCACGAAAAAGAAATCACCAAAATTCGTTTTTCCAATTACATTTTTTGTGCTGGTTTATAAAATATTAATGGATTTAATGAAGCTTAACCAAGACAGATATTTGAACTCCATAATAATCTCTTGGTGGTTAAAGACATTGTTAAAAATGGCAAATAATGCTTCGACTGTTCGACTCACAAGGACTTTACTCAATTAATTTTTAAGCCGACACCTAAGAGGACATTGCTCTTACCCGCTACATCATTAGTCACACTTAATCAACTTACCTTATCTCTCACAGCGAGAGAACTAACGAACTGATGTAAGTTCCATGAACTAACATTCTCATGATTTGACAGCATCAGATAATTTTCAATGCTATTGAAAGAAACGTGTAAAGCATTTTTAAGTGAATATCCTTCAAACGATTCATCACAAGGGTCAACAGTATCCTCCTTATTGTACTTCCTTACTGACCTTTTTTGCCGAATCGGGTTTCTATGTCAGTTGTCTAGACAAAATTCTGTTTTGAGAATTGCAGCGCCATTACTTGATGGAGTTTGTTATTCTGTAATTCTTCTGAGTGTTTATAGAAAGTCGTTCGTTGCAGCTGTGTGAAAACTCGAAAAAATCAAATAATGGGACATAGAACTTCTCAATCATTGCATGCAATTTCTTTTCCATATCATAAATAATAATATTTAATTGGGGCGTGGCCGAGCTGTTAGATTTATTGTTTTATAACTTCACAACCCTTACCGCGTGGGTTCGAGTCCCTGTAAGGCCGAGAACTTTCATGTGGGGGTGTTTTTGAGCTTACCTGTATTTTGCCGGTGGTTATACACAGTCATTAATCTGTGATCTTTCTCTACCAATTATCTAAACGCCACCATTGACCATCAGTGTATCGGTGCGACGTAGCAAAATTAACAACAAACTAGACAATGAAACAGACCCTGCCATTAATGAAGGCTTAGGACAATGTCAATAAGCAGATCAACACCATTATTAAGTTTAGAAACGACCAAACAACTGATTTGTCAAAAGAGTCTGTTCTACCCAAAACTTTTAAAAGTAGCAAGATGCAAGATACAAGATAGAAGAAACTTTATTTAACGTCGGTTTTGTACAATAAAAAAAGCATTAGCTATAAGCTATGGATACAAGTTAATATTTTATCTTCCAAACTTAAATTAAACAACTTGCAAATGAAAGGTATATATTCCAAAGTTTTTATAATAGAAAGTGATGTTAACATTTACAGTATATGCTTATCTTCTACTAAACTTGCAAGTTTTGGCTAACAGAAGGTTTGCGACCTTACCCTGTACTTTGTGTGAGTTAGGCTAATATTAAGCGAACATACTTTTAACCATGATCTTATATTTAGTATGCAGAATATATTTCAAAATCTTTGTTTCGTGGTTTGTTTTACAATTTGCAAGTGTATGTCTCGATACAGTTATGTACAGTACTGAAAATCACGAAATTGACAATTTTCCCGTTTCCACTCCGTTTCGTTTCCATTTCAGTTGGAAGCGTTTGCCGCTCCGTTTCCATTCCGCTTCCGTTGCGTTTCCGTTTCGTTTTTTTCGCTTCCAGCGCTGCATTTCAAACGCTTCCAGCGTTTCTATCGTTTCTTCCGTTTCTACCGTTTCAAGCGTTCCGTTTCGCTCCGTTCCGATTTTGACTAAAAATTTCGTTTAATAAATTTCTAAAGGTAAAGTACTTCTGGTGTGTTTGCAAAATGACGAAAGAAGTAAACATTCTAGGGAGAGGCAAAAATCTTCCATCACATATAAAGGAATCGGCAGTAGATTGTTTGCGACGAGGATATTCAGTGTCAGTCACCCGGAGGGAAATTGCAGACAAAAAATACCCTTAACAACCAGCACCTGCAAATAATCCTCAAAATTCAGGGAGTGCAGTATTGAGAAGATGCCTACCTACTTGTCTTCGCCAGACGTCATATCCCGGAATAAACAAACAAGAAATAACCTTCAAATATGGTCCACACACACCCAGTATCCTAAAAAGTTAACTTCTCCGTGACGTGTTAATCCGCAAAAAAAGCGTAATGGTGATCCGACCTTAAAATAAGACGATATCACACACAATTTTTTTTAAACTTGCCCCCGGACGTTTGCCCCCCGCCCCTATAAGTGCAGACCGGACGTTTGCCACCCCCTCTCCCCTTCAAATAAAAAGGTCCTTCAAATAAAAAGGCCCAGCGTTTACCCCCATCCCCACTGCCAAAATAAAAAGGCGAATGTTTGCCCCTTTCCGATATTTGTTATATGGCGGACTTTAGATTTAACGTCTCGCTGATAGTAACGTGTAATATCCAATAATTTTAGATAAGTATTACTCACTACAGTCACATTTCATGGTTAAAATGATTATCTCATATAAACATGAACATGTTGTTTTGTCGAAAACAGGCACATACATAAAGTCTCATAGAACAAACAACTTTCTTAGAAACAAGTGTGTGTTGTTGTGTTTTCGGTTTGCACATATTAGCACCAATTAACGGCTGTTAACAATATTGTTCACGCACTTATAATATGAAGTCGCTAATTATATCAATGTGATTTTAATTTCTCCAAGGTTGTAACAAATAAATGCGGTGAACAAATAAATCATTAGATGCGGTGTAATTTCTTTCTGGAGAGGAGGGCTCTCTGGCTAACACTGCAACATCAAAGAATATTCTGGGAAACAATCGACGGTCACTATCATTTGAAGTCGCCGAAAAGATTTTTTTTTGTTTCAAATTGACCGACCTATTATTTCTCTCAATACTGTGCAACATGATATCGATCGATAATTGTCTTTAAGCTGCCATTTAGAAGAGAGAGAGGGTGTGAACGCTGGGTACTGTTTAGGGATTAAAAATGGTAAGTACGCGTGAACGGCGTGTGCTATGAAAAAATATGCAACGTTATTGACGATTTACCTTCGCGGCATAAATATAAGTTCTAAAGGAATGATAGTGGAGGGAGGAAACTGTACTATGTAGTAATATTTCAGACTGCGCATGTTTTTACTTATATAAATGTCCTTACAAAAACTTTTTAGTCCTTTTAATGATCATAAACACTTTTATAAAGGTATTATTTATATTTAAGGTATGGATTAACTACAAAAGAATAGGCGAGCCATTGAAATAATACATTTACAATAAACACGAGATGAAAATATACATTATACTGTGTTCCTTGATGTGTCTTCTCTTGATAACATTATTTACAAAAAACACGACAATTAATGTAGTATTTACTATAAGAAATCCCCAATCCCCACATCCACGTTTCCTCTTCTTAAACTAAAAAATAGTGGGTGGGGAAAGGGTGCACCATTGTGGGTACTACTAAATATAGCGTTAGGTCCTTTTATGAGCCAAAAAAGATATCGTGCACCTTAGTGTTTTGTCCTTTTTGTTGTCCTCGCGTAAGTCAATGCATATTGCTCTTTAAAAGGTGAAGGTCATAAACCACGCGACTGCCATAAGGTGACATTTTCAAACACAGCTGCATAGAGGATGCATGTGTTCTTGCGAAGTGGAAAAGACGCCAAAACACGGTCACACTTCCTGTCCACTAGACAAACAAGGTGTCATAAAACTGCCAATTAGCTTAATTAGTTGGGGTGTCCGCTCATGTCTTAAAATTAGGGATTCAATTAGAGTAGAACTTTATGATGGCATGAACCCTACCCACGCGCATGGAGAAACATAATATCAATTTACAAAACGATATATTTTAAATTAATATATTTCTATCTTTAAATGGGTACAAAAATTAAGTACCCGGTAGGGCCCTCATTAGACCACATTTTGGCATAGAACATTCAAGACATGAATGGGAAAATGAGCCGTAGCCAGGCCTCATTCAAATAGTTGCAAGTCAAGTAAAGTCAAAAGTTGTATGCAGATTCTTAATCGCGGTCCACGAATTCCGATTAATCCTATATATGTAACAGCGCATTATGGGAACTATGCATTTAGAAATAGGAATTTTGATACTATTGTCCAAATTTACAACATTGTTCATTATAAGATATATAACAATTAAGATTAGAGGCAGAAGAAACTTTGCTTGACAAAGAGGCAAGATAAAGTAAAATACATATCCATACCCCTGTAACTAAAGTAATGATGATGTAAATGACGGTGCTGCTGCTGCTACTGCTGCTTCTGCTGATAATGATGACGGTGATACCGATGCTGTTTATGATTATAATGTAAATGGTAATAACGGTTACGGTGATGCTGATGCTCATGACGATTATGATGTAGATCGTGATGCCGGTGATGCTGCTTTTGATGATGATTAGTGGTGATTATATAAGTAATATGGGATCCTGATGATGATCATGTGTGATCAGGTGAATTTAATGGCGGTAATGATTATTATGTCTTTAATATTTATCGTGATGTAAGTTTTTATCACGGTTGTTTTATTTAACTGTCAATCGATGATTGTATACGTGCACTATTTGGCAATCTATGGTTATTCAGACGTTGAACTTTAGGATCATACTTGTCATTGGCTCTGAGTGCCGTGGAGGATGTTATTGGTTCTTGATTGGGTCACACCTTGCAATAATACATAGCATTGTTTGTTTGTTTTATGTGTAGTTGTTTTATGTTTTTTGTGTTATATGAGATGTGTTACCTTCTTTTGGTTGAGGTTTAATTTCATTAAGTAACTTTATTTTGTACCACGCAATGCATTCTTTGTAAATGAAAAATACTTAAAGCAAGTATGTTCACACAAAAATGATTGGCAAAGTTGATCCGGGAACGGACCATGCAGCTACAAAGTAATTAGCGAAAATTCAAACTCGGGAAATGCTGCGACATTGCGCGCGCATACGTGTAATGACAGCTGTGTACACACTATCTTCATATGCCAAACAATGAAGACTAAGAATGTCGATCCAAGGCGGATGTTAAGCTATTCATTGGAATTAATTAAAACATCAGTTTCGACAGAAACGCAATATTATAGTTAAATTGCGTGTTTTATCGTGCGGAGTGATTTTTAGTGCAGTTTCTGTTTTGACGGTACACGATGACTTGGACAACTCGTGCGGTTTCGGAACTGTAATGTACAAGTTTGATAAATACGATTTTTTGATAATAATTTATGTTATTTCTTTCTGCAGAGTACATATAAAAGCGCGTTTGTGTTGATAAATTGAAGCCACTTATTGTGTTCGTTTAAATTTATTTCGTACCAAGAAACGGTTGAAATGTTACTATAAATAATCGGGTGACCTAGAAACGTTTGAAGCGGTAGTGAAAATAACTCTACCGTTACGAGCATTCCGATTTTTCCGTTTCTACCGTTTCTAGCGTTCCAAGCGCTCCGGTTATAGCGTTTATACCGTTTACACCGTTTCAAGCGTTTGTAGCGCTCCGTTGCATTTCCATTTCCACTCCGTTCCGTTTCCGTTTCAACAGGAAGCGAAAAACGTTTCATTTCCATTTCTACTCCGTTCCGTTTGTCAATTTCATGATTTTCAGTACTGTACACATTTATGTACTTTCATATTGCGTGCATCATATTGATAACGCATTGACCGTTTCAGATTTTTCGTTATGTATTATTAGTAGTTAAAACTTACATTTCGATTGTTTAATGTTTGAGACCTTAGAACGAAATATGGTTAAACAAATATGCAAGCTGAATTAAAATTTACTTTTACCTTTTTCTTTTGCTAATTATTTAAATACATTTTTGTCATTAAATTAAAAGATAAAAAAAACTTTTCAACCCATTAAATACTTTCAAAATTCCGACAGCGTGGTTCAGCATTAAACTATGTATGGTCGGATATACTTTTTGCGCCAACGTCAGCCATCTAATAATTATTAAATTATGTTTAAAAATCTGCAACATTGATATTTTACTTTGAGTGTAATTAACAGATACAAAACTATTCCTTGGATATTTAATAATAAAGAATTACGACAAACTTAATTGGTTATCAGACGGGTTGTTATATTGAACATTGTAATCGCGAATAACAGATCCGTATTAATATTTTGGATCCATGACAGGGGTTAATGTTCTTCAATTATAACTGCTATACTGAATTCACACAACGATGTGACACCAAATCCGGTGGATGCTAAATGTTGATGTTTATCTCTGTAGTTTTTCTGTTCTAGACGTAACTTAACATTCGCGTCGGTATGCTGTAGGTGTTTTATTTATAGAAGTCATTTACATTAATCGTCTATAATTCTTATATCTACGCAGAGTGGTATACATACAGAACGTTTTAGAAGAGGAAAAAAATCCATTAAAGGTCCTAAAAGAATCACCACAGATTTTAATACCTGAAGTCTTTCTAGACAACGGCTTACATAGTGAATGTAAAACAATAATTACCTGACGGCAAAAGGACCTGATCAAATGTCTATTTCCCCCATTATCAATATGAAATACATAGGCATTTCAAAGCGTGCTTTTATGTTTTTATCATTTTTCTGGTGCTGATGCAGACGAATTTGATATTTTTATAAAAACTTAAACAGTAATGGCCTAGAAAAAATAAGACTATTTTTAGCATTCTTTACTGCTGAAGAAGATATCAGGAGTCAATATTTTTCTATTTGACATCATATTGAGACAACGTCATCGTTATGCAAAATACTATTTATTATTAAAATAATCCAGTAATAATAAAGAATAGCAATAATACGGGCCATAGTTGAGAACGAGATTTTTCCTCCAATCAAAATCTCTGTCAAGCACCAACCAACCTTCTGTTCAATTTTGACATATTTTCGATTTCATAAAAATGTTGAAAAATAGTTTACATGTCACTGATATATTCCGGTTTACTAAAATGTATATGTATCTGTATATATGCATCTGTAGGATTGTTAATTGTCCAGCAAACCAGTTTGTGCATATTATCTTTTCGAGTCGAGAAGAATAAAAGATTCTATATTATTTTAAGGCAATACCAGTGATACTGTTAAAAACCTGATAGTCGTTTGCTACATTGTCTCAGAACGAATTTCCTTTCATGTCTACTCTTGTTCATTTTCGTCTGTTTGAACTTATATTTAAGTGAACCCTTACCTTGCCTTATTCAGATAGTTTAGCAATGTAATATGGTGTCAGGATGGTACACGAGACCAAACATACTGACACAGACTCAACATTGGTTTACGCATGTATCTAGGTGTGGCTAAATAGCTATAGGTTTCAGACCCTTATAATGACTATATTCTGTACATGGTATTGATAGGTTTACGGTTCATTTAAAGTAAAACGGAATATTACATTGCTTTCTATAAAACAGACCATGCCTTAGTTCTATGAATAGTATATTGACCCCACAAAAATAACAGAAGGCAAACCCATTTCGTCTTGTCTATGGATGCTGTACATGTCAGCGACATCGTTCGCAAAAGCATTCCTGAACAATGACAAATGTTATATGTACTCAATGTTATAAACCGTTGGAAAAAAACAATAAAAATATAAAGAAAGCAATTGTCTTATACAGGTTCTACGGAAAAGAATTTAGAAACATCAGTTTGAGAATATGCAATGCCATCATTCTGTTAATATCTGTCATCGTACATATCCGAGCAACTCAAAAAACATCAAAGGGATTAATGATAAGCAGTGAGATAAACTGAAAAAGACTGGTGAGTTTAAAACAAATATTGGATTATGGTAAGTTTTATATAAAAAGACACAAATCGCTCTTCAAATTGACAAAAAATTCAATGGTGCCCCTGTCGGAACGCTAATAGTCGCCAGTTGGTTCTTAAGCCCGTTCATTGAGCGTGGACTAGAACATTTGTATCGAAGGGCCTTGTAACTGACATGCGATGCACATGTGATTCTTTCCAGACATAATTCTAGGGTCTTTTGTCCCCGTAAGTTACATTAAGGTCGACGATATCGCCATTTATTGTGTTAATTCGATGTAAACAAGTCAAACTTTAAAGTATTATCGTCAATTGTCATGCTATTGCATTAAGCGACTGTTTAATATGTATATTCTTGAAACTAATGGAAACAGATATTATAACATTCACACGCTATTATACTACTTCATCTTTGGTTTTTTATCTGTTGAATAATAAAATGTTAAACGAAATAACAGGTAACGATTTTAATTTCTATCTTCCTAGATGAAAAGTCCGATTTATAATGACGACGAATCGCAGATTATCTTACATCAGCAGTAAATGCAGCACGTGTATAGCCTTCTTTTCTGAAACGGGGATTTTGAGAGGGACATTTCCACTGGGCGACGTTTTCTTGAAGATTTTCCTGTCTGATAAAGGATATCTAACAGGAAATAGTTAACCAGGTAAAGACCATATGATTATGTATTTCCTTTATGACTTGAAACTTACGATCAAAGGTGCGCCGATGGTTCTCTCCAGGCGTAAGTCTGGTGTTTTCCTCCAACAATAATTGGAACATGACCATAACTGTGTCGATGCGATGTAACAAAAACAACCAACAAAAAAAAAAACAAAAAAAAAAAAAAAAAAAAAAACTTTTATCTGTTATTATATATTTCTTTTTTTTAATATTTGCTTAGAATGGCCGCAAGGATTGATTAACTGTACATAGTGTTTAAAAAATAACAAACTTATCTTATGTATTCTTGTGGAAACTAATTTAGTTTAGTTTACAGCTTTCACTGTTTGAGGAAAACCTTTCAAACATAATGGCATAGAAATAAAAAAAAAGCAGTGAACTTATCAATATGTTTTCTCTGATGCCCTACATAGAACAAAGTCACCAAGGTTATACTTGCGAATGTTTGTTTAAATTTTAATAACGAATTTTGCTTCTGTTGTTCTCATATCTGAACCATTCAGTTGAATTCAAACTAATGTGAGAAAGTAAAGTATATCTTTATCTTTTTACGATACAAAAGTAGGTCTCCTGTTCAGTTTCTACAGCAGTGTACAAGTTGGACATTTTAGGCATTTAAATCTTTTAAAAGACAGGCACAGAACGATTTAAAATACGTTTTGAGGAATTAAACGTGGCACGGAAATTATCGCTTTATATAATGAGTTTATTTGAAAAAAAGACGAATAACTAAGAAACCAGAGTTAGTTTGGGCTAATTAAAGCAACAACATTATCATGTATGCTTAAATAAAATAGATGGAATTACCTTTAAGGACGATTCCCGCCTTACAGCAGCACATACCTTAACCTACACCGGCAAACCCCAAATGCTGCATAACAACCCCATAACTCCCGTTGGAAACTTGAATGCATAATCAACAAAAATCTCCAAAGATTGTATGGTGTTCGAATAAGCTTCGCATCAACAATTCAACATTGTCTTATTTGCAAGGACAGATCGCTTTAAATGTTTATTCATTTGAAGTCTACAAATAACCATGATATGGATTTCAGATACAAAGAGATACCGACGTGAGAGCGGATTACAAACTAATGACATCATGTGATCTTAAAAAGTAAGTGGTCACGTAGTTTTCCGATTTTCACAGAGGTGTAGCAGGGATTGATACAAGAGGAGGGAAGGGGGGGAAAGCATCCCACCACAAACTAGGTAAAAGAGTAGAGTTGTGAAAACAAGTACATGTAACCTTAAAATACAAAGCTTTTCAAGTGATTTTGTCTGTTGACAGGGGTCCTTTACTGATATACAGCATTTAATGCGATAAAGTTGAATGGATCTTGATTCGTACACCCCCAGCATTTTTAGGGTCCGCCCCTGAGGTGCAGGACGTACAAATTTTGTGCTTGATCTGTTCAGGTATCAGCATTATATTTGGTTGCTTTTAGGAAAACCACCAGTCTATGCTATCGGATACCACCTCTAGGAACTTGACCTATGCAAAGGCATGTTTAGCTGAAACTTAAGTTGGAAGAGGCTGTAAATAATTAACCACACCTATTCTCAAAGAGGCAAAATGTAAACTGTACCATAAAAATTGTTGGAACGTATAGGTTAGAAGATTTAGCCTAAATCTAAGAAAGGTAATAACCGTCGATACAACCGAGAGAAGAATATCGACTCAAAAATAGCTCCAGGGAGGCAAAGAATAGTCAAACTAGAGACGTAGATTTGATTTAACTCACCAAAAAGCATTGGTTAGATAAGAAGCAGAACAGCTGGCATTAACATAGTCACAACTTTAGAGATACGCCTAATAACATTTCAATTTCCTCGTGTAATCGGTGCAGGATCTACTCCCAGTACCAGCAAATCTACATAGTTGGGGCCTCTCACCGGTTTCTACTGACTTTCATCTATGTATCTATCTATCTATCTATCTATCTATCTATCTATCTATCTATCTATCTATCTATCTATCTATCTATCTATCTATCTATCTATCTATCTATCTATCTATCTTTTTCTCTCTATCTCTGATACATAATTATATGTATAAATATACGGCAAATACCCATATTCTGTCGGGTCGAAACATTTTGCCTTTGTAAATAAACTTGTAATGCTGACTGTGTTCCCTTAAAAATCTGAATAAAATATTACCTTAAAGAATAACTTAACCATGGTCAAAAGTTTCAACTTATCTGCAGAAAAATCAATAAGATGTCGATGGGAGTTTAAATGATTACATATCGCGTGATCATTTGAGAAGATGTTTAAGCGATATAACTCGTAATCAAAGGCAAATATTCTGTTAATAGGTTAATTTAAAGATTCAATTAAAGATTTAGGTCAAGATTTACTACAAAAGGCAAATACCTTTGACCTAAATCTTAATCCAGAAATGTTTATGTAACAAACGAGAAATCTAATAGCTTGCACGCGATTGCGAATAAGATTTCAATACTTTGAATCATAAAGCATAAACAATTGCTCTGTTAGTAAGCGTAAAATTAACTTATGCATGCTTTTAGTGTTAAATACAGTTTTAATGTTAACCTCGTCCGCGTGTTTGCTCGGCGTTAAATATTACTTGTACATGTTAATTTATTTTCTCTGCTCGTCTGAAACAATATAGTTGTTAAACACTGAAGTGATACACCTAACAGTTGTTTCTATTGCCACATGCGTGATGTAACTTGTGACCGTTTCTCTTCACTAATGTTTAAAGTAAGAGCTAGCTTAACCTGAAAGGCTAGTTGATTTTTATTTTCTAAAGCTTCTACAAATGTTGTCGGTGTTCTTTTAAGTTTTCAAAATGTCAAATCGATCGCATAATACTTGCAAAATTACAAAGTATTAATTAATTTGCATACGGTGGTCAAAAATTCGAATATTGCATGAAATTTAGTCATCATGTAAAACATCATATTGACGAAAATACAATGCATCTTCTCCTTCCTTCATACGAGAACATGTTATCAAGTCGTCAAACGCAAGTACTGTCTAATTATCAAGAATCTTGATCAAAAATTTAATTTAAGTTGTTGTAATAGCTTAACAATAACGTGTAGAATCCAAAATCCTTAAAGTGTCGATTTTCCTTTTTGAAGTTATTACACAATTTTCTTTCCTTGTTATGCCCTATAATTTACAGCCTGAGTTTTGGACAATTAACCCAGAGTAAAATATCTTCTATAAATTTTGCTTACGTAGAAGGATTCAAATAAAGACTAAATTTTAGAAATATTAAAATAATGCACACAATGACATACAACATTATCAGTATATATATCTATTGACTTATACGAAAGGCTTTCAATACTAAATACAAATGTCTGATTTTAGTCATTCTCATTTCAAAAAGTGTTATATAAATTAGATCAGCGCCGTGTTAAAGGCACATTAAATAAGCCAGCTATGCCAATACATACTCACAATGCCCAACAAAAATATAATGGTCTCTTGTTGATATCATCACTCGGCTTAAAAAGTCTTCATATTCAGGTTCCTTTCTTAAATGTAAACATCGTTATCCGTAAATATATATATATATATATATATATATATATATATATATATATATATATATATATATATATATATATATATATATATATATATATATATATATATATATATATATATGTAAACATATGTAAACATTAACTAAATGTTATAAAAATGCTAGATAAGAGTAAATTTGGTATTAAAATTATTTTTGTTGAACAAGTGAAATATGGTTTCAATATGTATATCTGTCGTATAAAGGTATTGAAACTGAACTTAACTTAATTGAAGCGTTTGCACTCGTCTAAATATCAAACTTTACTGAAATTAAAGTGGAACTAGTAACGTCTTTCTTATTATGAGCTGTGAACCAGAAAACTACATTTCTTTACTATTAGTTAGTTCATATAAACAGTTCAGTTCATTATAAACAGTTCCACGGTATAGTAAAAGTGTTTGCAAATAAACTGAGTATATGTTCTTGTCGTGAACTTTAAATCTAAAAGAAAAGTATATTTAAGGGGCTGTGAATCGGTAGACACAATTACAAGGACACATGAATTACATCTGCACCAAACTGTCGTCCGTAATTGACCGTTTTCTTACGGAAAATAAGGCGACCGTTCCTGATTTTTCCATATAATATTTATTTTATTGAATTTTACCTATAAAATCGTGACTTTATCTTGCTTCTTTTCTTATAATAGATTGCGCCAATAGCGTGTGTTCAGAGACATAATACTGCATTATAAGATATAAAACTCAGTTTAATATATATTAAGTATAACAGGTCGTAGAATCTTTTTCTCAGTTTAATATATATATAAATAAATAAATAAATAAATAAATATAAATATATATATATATATATATATATATATATATATATATATATATATATATATATATATATATATATATATATATATATATATATATATATATAGTATAACGGGTCGTAGAATCTTTTTATTGATGTTATTTTATGTTTTATTACATAGAACCGACAAAATGATTGCTTTTGGATTTTCAGAAAGACGCCTTATTCTTGTATATTCTACATTTAGACATTTTATTAATTTGCAAGACAACGGTTCTTCAGGCAGTTTCAGCCACCTGGTAATATACCGGTTCAGTATCATCCCAGTATCATTTTCATTATCAATATTAATAAAGCGTTTATAATGAAGAAACATATAATATTTCTCTATAATAATTTCGAAAGGTCATATCGAAGTACGAGGTTTTTATGTGAATTCTATGAAAGTTTAGCATATATCCTAAAGTAATATACACATGCTTATTTAAACATAACAACTTAAAGTTTCCTTAAATTTTAGATTATTTTAAATTACATGAAAAGCAGACTTTTCAATGAATTTCCTTAAGAAAATATTTAAAACTTTCTGCGATAAGAAACACGTGACAAACTTGCGAAGACAAACTATTTTCTAATCACATTACAGCTTCACCATTGTTCGAGGGGCATATAATAAATTCATTCGTAAAATGGCATGGTCATGAACTCATAGTCAAATGATAAATATTTTTAGTTTTATATTCTATATGTTTGCAGCGATGTTTGGACAAGGTAAGCTGGTACTATGTATTATGTGACTGTTGTTTTATGAAATATTTCTTGTAGCATTTGATATGTCGATTTTGCACAGCAAGCATTATTGTAATGATAGTGAAGCGTAATGCCCACGGCGACAGCA
The DNA here is from genome assembly GCA_007844125.1 of Sinonovacula constricta. Classification (NCBI taxonomy): domain Eukaryota; kingdom Metazoa; phylum Mollusca; class Bivalvia; order Cardiida; family Solecurtidae; genus Sinonovacula; species Sinonovacula constricta. The sequence continues at coordinate 34,759,263 of CM017563.1, forward strand.
TGCACATACATCCGTTTTGCGGACCTTAGGTATATAACTACTTTATTACAAAAATAGTTCATTTGTAACTTTTCGCATGCCATTGAGGTTAAGATTTGTCAAATGTGTTAAACAATCTAATGTTAAATCTATATGCGTACTCTCACAAAATATGTTGTTTTAGAGGATACGTTTAATGCAATGTCCGGTCATTTTCATTCTTTTCTGATCTCATTATTCGCTCTTGTCATAGATTTTTGTGTTTAAATGAGACTTAACTAACCTCAAAAAGTCATATAGAGTGTTTGAGATCGAGGGCTTTGGTATAAGAATCATTTAACCTTACCAATCGGATAAATAGGCATCTAAAATATGGGCTGTTTAAAAAAAGTTCGTTAAGGGTTCATTTAAGTTTAGTTAATTGTTCGTAGAATTTATAAATACCTCCATAGAGTGAATTGTGCTTATTAATAAAACTTGAAAAAAATATATTTATAGTAGACTTACCAACTGCATACATAGTATAGGGAATGACAATTTTAACTGATAAATTATTTCTTTGATAAGTCTCAAATTAGTATTAATAAGTTTTTTTTTCCTCCTTGAATTATCACATCGTATTGAATGTCATCATGGAAAGGTGCAACCCTATTCAATCATTTACTAAAGTTTATAAAAGTGCAGTTATGTTTGATGGCTAAGATTTTTGTCAAGTTTATATTGACATAGAATATGTAAGCTTAAACAAAATGAACATTGACAATAAATGGAATTGAAATAAATTAAAATACGTATTTTTATCCATTCAGGCTGCTGACAAAAGACACTTAGCACAAAAAATCAAGAGATTACTTCCGCTCGATAAGTCCTTTTAGAGAACTCCAGTCTCAGTTGAATGTCCCCAGTACCAATAAACCTTTTTCTCTTTCTTCTTACTTAATCAATTGCAAAAACATTATAACATGGTACAGTAGTTTTCCCGTGACAATGCATTAATCAATAGATCTTAATGAAAACGAGTTCAATGCAATAAGATATTGAGGTGAGTGAGCACTGAACACAAGAACTATATTACCGAAGAGACACTTCCAGTATGCATGCAATAAAGAACAGAAATCGCCTGCTGTTTAATATGTCCTAGACGGATATATGGTTGGGCACGCAATCTGGTAAAGCGACAAGCTTCTCTGATGGTGCAGATAAACAATTTCCATTATCTGTTATCATTATAGCTTGAGTGTCTGTTTTTTTTTCAAATGTGTTTAAACGAAGAGTTAATTACAGATGTTTTCACCTTAATAGTTACTCATTTCTAGGACTTATATAATATGCTGATGAAGTAATTTTGATTGAGATACATATCAAAATTTGAGTACGTGGTAATCATTCTGCATATTTATAAAGGTTAAGGTTAATAATGCGTGTTCACAGCATGTTAAGGCAGAACTATGCCTTCTTAAAAGAAACACTGTAACAGGAAAATGAATATATTGGTATTTGAAATAAAGATCTAATCACATTAGAAGTGTCCAACTCCGCAACGGGAATGATCATTTTCACTCCCGAATAATTGAGCTCACTGTCATGACACGCATATTTTTTTCTCCATTCTTGGACGATTTTTTTATTTACCCCTGTCTATTATGCTGATTCTCAAATCAATAATATATCATCCATAGGGTCATGCTTAAAATTTGCTAATTCTAAATCACTTCTTCTCCTGATATGATTACCTTCTACATCACACTCATTTCCTTTTGGAATTCTGAGAACAACACAATTTATTTATACTTTTAGACCATTATTCACCAATTAATCTTACGTAAGAAATGCTCAAGTCATGGATTTCTATCGACAATATCCTCATTATATATTTAGTTTTATGTCTGGTTTTTTAAAAGACACTTTAATTTTGCTACTTTAAGCTTAAATATCACATTGAAACATCATAATAAAGCTTAATTTTGATGGTATGAAAATTGTTACTTGGGCTTAACTCATGACTTAGGCAAGTATTCACCAACCAGTCGTAAACCTAAGTCAAGCTTTAAGCCCAAGTCACAATTTTCATAACATTACAGGGGCATTTTCGTCAAAAACTAAAGACACAAAACTCAAACACTAGTATATTTCAATCCATTTCCTTACTATTGGGCTTTATATTTGTGATAATTTTGGAGTATGTATTAGATGGTATCATAAGAGAGCATTTGCAGCTCAGTATAGCATATATGGACTATTTTCATTCGAACCACATTTAATATTAGTTTCAGAAACATTGATATTGATGAAACATTATGGCTTGAGTATCAACATGCATTTAACCTTTTCACCCGAACCACACCAGATTTCAAAAGATATGTCACCATATAATACATATGTTTTTTTCTGAAGTTATTCACATCAATGAATTATGAAATAATTTGAATGTTTAATAAAACAAGTAATGTATAAATCTATTTCGAATATTTATCTATTTAATTATTCATTTGTTTTGATGTATTAGTTCGTAATAGTTTAAGCCAAAACATGGATATTCATGTACCTGATGATATTGTTCAAATAACTATCAATGCAGAGCGGTGAAATTATAATTTACTTACCCGACATACAACTTACTAATGCAGTTCTGATATAAGGACGGACACTTATCCGAGAATAGTGGGCGTATGAGTTTATTGATATACCAGATGACATTCGACTTTTGTATCACATAATGACTTACATTTGAATTTTATTTTATAGAGCTACACCTTTCGAGTGTGAAACTGAAGTCTCTCTTACTTTTAAGTTAAACTCATCTTTATTTATGTATATTACATTTTGTGTCTAAAGAACACTTATTTGTTTTCCGACATTGCACACGACATATTTGACTTTCTTCAGAAGTGTTTTAGAATGCCACCTCTCGGAATGAAGTTATATTAGTGATACTGTTGTATACACTCAATTTCTGAAAAAATCAAAATGAACATTATGTTTTAAATGCATTCATTACAACATTATCAAGGTCATATCGCGTATCGACATATTTTAGAACTTTCTTCATTACTGTGCCATAAATGATGGTTATCCACCACGACACATTTTGAAAGTTTGAGAGAAAACCTGTCTGCATTGAGTCCATTGTCGTAAACATCGCCTCAATACATATTAAAAAGCAGCTTTTGTGCCTCTTTATACAAAGGAATGGTGCGTACAACAAAGGAATACGACGCTAAAATATGTATACAACAGTGGGTGGCATTGAATCATTTTATAATGAGATTTTATAATAAGGTTGTGTAAAAGCGTGTGCTGAAAATATTTAACCTTTACAAAGGTGAACAATATCAGAGATTTTAATTAACAGGCTTTAAAAAGGATTTGACACGTATCATTAAACGAGTTTTTTTTCAGCATCTATCGTTTTATTTTATCTAAAGATCTCGGCAACAGTAACAACCCTGTACCCGAATATTACACTGACCTCATAAATACGTTATTAATGATTGAAATTTGATTACGCTTATAGTAAAGAGGATTTGCACTTAACCTTAGTCTATTAATCGCATAACGGTTAAGCGAATGCTAGACCTTAAAGCTAATGATGTAGATCTTTATGCAATAGATGTTATCATTATAATTTAGGTAACGCTTTTTGGAAATCGTCAAGTAATATTGGGTGCCATTCTTTTGACAACGGTAACATCGCTTAAAATCGAAAACATGTAATGCGGAGAGTCGATACGACACCGAAGTAAATCGTTTCGGGCTTGTATAAGTAAAAACTAAAGGGTTAATTTATGTTACCATTTTCATGGGTGAAAGAAAAGTGTATTTGTCGGTATGTAACAAGAAAAATATAGAGAAATCTTAAAAAAATTGTCGACATTGGTGTGGATACATAAGATAATTGATTGGCGACGCTTTTTTGGAAGGAAGGTTAGCACAAAAAATAAAATAAAATAATTCATTAGATTTTACTTTCAGTGATGTATATTCTTTACTCAATTTGTTGGTACAAATGTTGCAATATACATAAAATTCTATGATCACCATATCCATTGTACAAACTACATAAGTGTCTTTTTTAAGCACAAACAAAACGTTTCAGACATAAATATATGAAATTGCAAAATGCTATTTTATAAATTGTTAATCCATAAGTTGTATGTACCCACCGAAATATAAATCAGAGAGACTCTTGTAAGTGTCCCCCATAACACACCATATTTCCGTGTCATTGTTTGCTTAATTCTAATTAATATCGTTAAACTAAGTTAGTCTGGTCCAATGTCTCTGCACTATGATGTAAAAATCATTACGTTTTTGACGACATTTGTGTATATATATGACAGTAATATAGTTTAAAAATGGGAAATGAGTAATATAGAGACAGTTTTCAAATTTTCTAAAATTGTGCGTTTGGTTGCACTCAATGAAATGACTCTATGTAACCAGATACATAATACAAAGGAATTAATCTTTTAAACAAGTTTAAATCAAAGCAATTGCGATAACCAATCAGATTTAATTACAGAAAGATGCATTATAAATGATTAGTTAATTTACATGTTCCGTTTGTTAAAATTCATAGCCGACTCTTATTTCTTAGCTAGGGTATCATGTTTGTATTACTAATTAATTGGACATTATTATGCACTATGCAAAAGTGCTTGCTTATAGCCTTTCCTATTTATTGTATTCATATTAAATTTAAAAAAGCGAGTAAATAGAATTAATAAGTGGCTAAAATATTAACCCATTGTAATTGTCTACGAGTTCAAGTGGAATTGTAAAACAATACAAGACGGATGAAACAGCAGGTTGGTCTGACGCGCTAAAACTATTGTGAGGCTAAAATGAACCAACAAACAACCAAGCATAGACAACAATAAAACATAATCGACTGACTAGCGTTCGAGGAACCAGCTTCTCGAGCATTACTCTGAAACTTTCAATGAATCGTAACTACCTTTAACCAGATAGCAATCGCAGTGTTCTCGGATTTTCGTCGCACACCAAGTTCTAGTTGTAATGTTTGCAATTCATAAAAGTGGACATTGAAAACAGCATTATACATGATGTAACAGATATTATTATTATTATTATTATTATTTTTATTATTATTATTATTATTATTATTATTATTATTTGTGGAAAAAGCCAGGGATAATATATTTATCGTAATGTATACCTATGTATACATAAGGACATTATACGTAGCTGTAAATTGCTGGCTAAACAAATATGCAAATCAAATTGAAATTCACAACACTCTTTTCAAAACTTTTCTAAATTAATCAAAGGCATGTATTTTCCTACAAAGTTAACTTTTAAATAACTTGTTTAAAATAAGACTGAATAAAATAGTTTGAGCGAAGTAACGTTGTATTCATAATTCTGCATTGCTATTAAATTGTGCAAAAGTAAACTAGAACAGTGCATTCTTGCCTACTGGCTAGTTTGCTTCCTAGGTATATTGGTCTATCCTGACTGAAGTGTTAACTTTACTCCATATGGCAATTGGCATAAAAATTAAGAAGAAAATACACACTGTATATTCATTTTTATGATGCAAGAAAAGTGTTTCATTTAGAATGTTAAAACTAGAACAGAAACTTTGTAGTAATTACAATTAAGCGACACCTCTACCAGACAAAAACTAATGGATTAAAATACCTTAGTTTGAAAATCTTCTTTTCATTACTTCAGAAACTTGAGTTCTCATTCAACTCACTTGATTATTCGCTTTAATAATGAAAATACGATACAGTTGTCATTCCTTGCCAGTGCATTGATCTATAGATCTTATTAGAAGTTCAATACGACGAGAATTAAAGTGAACAACGGGCACCGATCACACCAACAGTATAACTGTAAAGAAACGACTAGCTGGCACGCATTAACAGAAATCAATGAATTAGTTTCGGAAATAAACGTGGGTAGACAGGTACATTTCGATACAGAAAAAGGCACATGTGAAGGCGTAGAAATACGGATCTGTGCAACACATGCTTTTACTGGTTAATTGTTTAAATATTGTCCAAACTACTGTTATGAATTAAACTTCTCATTTCCTCATTAATCTAGGAGTGTTTCGCCAATAGGATATGTTTCTTGTATCGTGTGGGTGCATACATTTTCGTGCACGGTAGGTTTGGGACTAGTACTAGCTTTTAGAATTGCAAATACTTGCCTAAGGTGAAAGACTTGAGCTTGGGATCCATTCAATCTGCTTTTATCGTCATTCAAAAAAGGAACGTTTCTTCTTGTCAACTAAAGCTTGTATAGCAGCAGCAGTCTAGTCATATTCGTGTAGATGGATTTTCTGTTGTTAACTTTTTGTCCAATCAAATCTTAGATATTCTTTGTGTCCATGTCCTTGAATTGGATCCATTTGTCAAATGCTTTGTCGGTGAAAGGACCTATTGATTATAATGTCTGATCCGATCTGTATTAAAAGGATGCTTAGTTGCTGACAAGAGAACTGTGAATGGGAAGCGATATCATGAAGTTGACTGATTCCTAACCAACCATTTATCAATCCAGAAGTCAGCACCTACAGGTTGTATATTTGTACTCAGCAAAGATACTGCTGTATTTTCTCACTCCAAGCTTTCTCAGAATATTTTACCATTGGTTGCTTTAACTGCCAGAATGGACATCGAGTTTGAATAGACTAGCCAATTCGTCGTTTGGTGCGTAGAAGGCCCGATAGCCGCAGTGCTAGTCAGACAGGTAAGAGCAAGCTTTGTTCTTTTCATACCGCATTATCTTGGCCGTTGCCATCAGTTAGAGCTTCTTAGTTAGCTTCCTGTACTTCACACATCGGTTTAGGGAACAGCGACACATTCTTCAGGCGCCTACGTTTAAGTTAGTTTCTATAACCTGTCTTTTTACAACTGTTATTTTCTCATCGATACAATTTTCTCTATCTGTGTGATGCCTCGTCACAGTGTTTTGTCATCGTTTTAAACATGTCTCTGTGCATTGTATAGTTTGTTTCTTAATAATCTTGGTTAACCTCAACGCCTTTTCATGTCCTCTATTGGAAAATAGCACAATTTCGAAAAAAGTACCTTATAATGAAAATGCGTTTTGCACAGAGACTTCACTTCCCACTCTTTTAGAAATGTATAATATTGAACCAGTGGTATTTCTGTCATGTGCATTTTCAGAATTTAATTTAAATGCTTCAGTTCTCATGGGACCTTGTTATTTTTTTCATATTATTCAACAAGCGCCTGGGGCAAATTCTCACTTGCTAAGAGCTGTTGCAGAGGACCAATCAAATGACGATTGGCCGACGCTTAGATGAGATCATAACATCATTACCACTGTTCTGGATTTAAATCCTCACATGGGTGAAGAAAGAGACTGACTTGTCATGACGTAGAGAAATATCATGAATGGAGTAAAAAAGTAACAATGTCATGACGTGTTGATTAGCAATCACGCATGTAGGGAATGACCGGTCCGATTAGTGCAGTGGTAATGAATGCTTCTTGCCTGTAAGTAATTTTCATTTAGTTTTATAAATTGCAATGAGGTTTTGTACATACGTGTGCTGCAGGTGTTTGTATGGTACCTTCACATATAAATAAACAATAAGACATTTTAATTTAAAAGGCCCAATATGATTGCATTGCTTTAATATTTTTATTTAAATTGAAACTTCTGTGCTAACATAAAACAAAGCTCTCGGTTACTCTCCTAACCTGTCTTTCATTTACAAACACAGGACTGTATTTGAAGGAATCAAACCATTCTAGCAATGCCACTATTACATTTCAATACTTTAGCACCTCTTATAAGATAAAGATTGCTGGGCAAAGGCCCAGGCACAACAGTGCAGTAGCCACGTTATTTTGAAGTACAGGTTAAGGAACGACGTAATACCAAAAGCAATGCTGATCTAAAATGAATCCTTCTGCTTATACAAGTAATGATTTGCGTGCATAATTAAGGCATCAAATGACACATCAAAGACCCATATTTCGGTTGTATTCTGTTTCAATTGTTCTATAGTACGACACGTGTTAAGATACATTATAAACTTATTAACGTAATTAAAAGAACACACATGTTAAAAACAACACACACAACAAAATGACACAAGATGTGGATACTTATGCGTGTTAGATTTCGTAACTATGCACTTTACTAATATTTTTATTTAACTTTTGTCCAGTTCTATTTTTAAATCGATTTTAGCAACAACTACTGCGCATCTCTTTCAGTTATGTTTCTTTTGCACGTGATTCACGTAATGTTTATTTTTGTAAGCAATTATAAAAACAATACTATATTCCGAACGTGAAACTTTAACATCATACATTTAAACCCGTGGTTGAACTGTTTTGTAAGTGAAAAGTTATAGGCATCTTGATGCTTCTAACAATAGATATATTTAGTTAAGAACTTGATCATTTTTGTCAAAAATAGTAAGATACAGAGACGTTCAATTTCATATAGCTATTTAGAAGATGTTTAATCTGCTCTACAGATAACCAAGCCTAATAGATTAATCGTTATAAAACGTTTTATCAAAGTACTAAATAATAGATATATTTTAGTGTATTTTCCATTTTCGACTTTTATAACAGTTCTGATTTTCATACACTACTACTACTACTACTACCACTACTACTACTACTACTACTACTACTACTACTACTACTACTACTACTACTAAGAAAAAACGAGTGTTCATAATATGAGCTTAGTTAAGTGCTAAATGTGACTCTCCCACCTAAAGAAGCTTTGTCAAGCACCAACTAACATTCAGTTCAGTTTTAATGAATTTAAATACATTTTTGACATATTTTCAAAATTCAGTTTACTAAAATGCATATCTTTGCATCTATGGGATTGCTTTTGTATAGCAAACCCATTTGTACAATTTATCGTGTCCGAAGATTAATAGTTTCAAAGGTATTCTCTGGCAATGACCGTACTGTTGCTAATGGCCGGAGTGCATTCTTGGTTAAATTGTCACAGAACAAACTGTCGTTTCAGCGGCATAATTATTTATTATTGTTTAAACTTATTTGATCAACAAACCATTAATTTGCAGAATTTATATGGTTTTAGAAATGGCGACTGGATGGATCACGAGACCAGACATGTGGGCATATGATCAACAATGGTTCTCATCTGTGCAGATAAGGCCTAATGCTTCCACTTGTCTAATAAGGCATACTTTTGTACATGTCACAGATCTTTTTATTATAAAATAATATTACATAAGTTGCTTCCTTAAACAGACTATGCAAACTTTTTTCAAAGTTTATCCAAAGGAAACGTGTGCACCATATATACTTTAATACGTAATGTTTAACACATAAAGAATAAACATTTTGTCCTGTTAATGGCTGCTGTAAATGTCAATGACATCGTAACACTGACAGTAAAAGCCTACTGAAACGACAGATGTTACATAATGTTTCGGATTCACATAGAAACAACAACTGTCCGCTACGACTTCGACTTCTATGGAAACTAATAGAGCAGCAGCAGGGGTGGGTGGGGGGCCTAGGGACGTCACATTGCCCGATTTAGCCCCCTGGCAACATCTGTTGAAAAAAAAATGTAATGCTATCATTATGTAAATATCTGTCGTTGTATATGTACGTGTAATCCAATAAACATCGAGGGGAACATTAGATTTATGATTGGCGCTGATACATTTGGCGAAACTACTGAGTTTACAATAGTATGTTATTGGGTTATGGTGAGATGAACAAAATAAATCTGATTCACTCTTGCAACAATGATTTACACTGTTGATTATACATAAAATTCAGGGGTAGCCTTGGTCGAGCCATAACTGCCAACCTTGTTCGTAGCCCTTTCATTGCGTGGGGTTT